>JARHVA010006985.1:47500-192500 GCA_037957365.1 Torreya grandis
AATGTTTTATAAGTATTTTATTTTTTATAAAACCCTTAATATCCCTTTTTTTTCACTCTCAGCCACCCATAGCCCTGTGTACATTTAGGCTAGTGGTTCAAAATGGAAACTCCAATAAATTTTGTTTTAACTTGAAAAAAATAATCAAAATTGGTAATATAGTGTAATTTAATGTGACCTAAATTATTTATGAGGTTTTAGTTTGGTTCCAATCTATATAGTAGGGTTTCTATATTTATGTGTTTGACTAAGCCTGAAAGAGACCTAATTGGGTAAGAGACTTGGTGATTTAGTAGGGTTACCTTGAGATTTGAGACATAAAAATTTAGGTGAAGATAAAATAGAATAATTGGTGTATAAAAATATCCTTATTTTTTTTGTTTCCTCTTTTTATTATTTAAACTATTCAGATTTGTGCCTAAATAGGGCTACTAGTGAAGAGGCCTAATAGAGAGAAAGTGTAGATAGGTTGAGAGTATAAACTTAGGGATTTATAATTTTGATAGGATGCCTAAAGGGGATGAAAAATTATATATGTATGACCATATTATTCTTGGTGAGAACGTAAGAACCATGCAACCTTACATGAAGCCTTTAGGCCTATGAGGCTACTAGAGAATGGGTAAGTTTGAACCAAACAAGTAGAGTGAAGATGAAAGAAGTGAATGAAGATGATGATGTGTTTAATATAAGGATGAGATTTATATTAATGGAAATGATATAAATTATGTGTCTTGGAGATATTAAATAAGGACTATATAAAAAGGAGGCTTGAGAGCTTCGTGTTATGAAGAATTGGATAAGGAGTCAAAGACAACCATAATACCTACTAAAGACAAGCAAATTAGAGTTCCTTAAAGGAAAACAAGAATGAATAAGATCCAAGGTAATGAAGAGATGGATGTTTTATTCATTATACACTAAATCAAATGGGTGTGTATACCATTAGTGCTTCGCAAGATTTTTGGTCAATTCTTTCATTACCTAAATCCATTACATCCTACTTATCTAACTCCCCAAGTAATACAAACTCTATTTACACATTTCCATAAAAAAATATACTTTGAAATATTCAATAACTAATAAAACACACTCTTTTTATACTAATTTGGGTTGGCCTATCTTATTATAAAATATTAAGTGTATGTTATGAATCTAAGTTGACTTGGTTGAATTAGCTACAGATCTAACATTAACTTTTACTAACAAACTGGGTCATGCTAGCATATCTTGTTGGCAAAATTTTTGAAAGGGTTAAGGCTTATCCATTACTACAAATAAAATTCTTTTAAAAATCTAATGAAGAAGAAAATTCATTTTCACATCATTATAGTTTGAAAGTCTACTAAATTTGCACTTGAAGGAGTCATTGCTTAGGGTTTAACTTAGAAATAAGATTACTTGTCTTATGGGAAGTCTTGAATGAAAGTATGAGTCTTTTAGCCTAGAGATGATTTTTATAGTGTGATTCTTACAAATCCACAACAACCTATTACAAAGCACCATTTTCTAAGGGAGATATTGAGATTATACATGTTCACCTAAGGTAAGTATTCCTAACTCTTATTATTTCATTTGAGAGATAGATATTATATAAGTAATATGTGTTTGAATGTATAACTCCTTTCTCATATTACCTCTATACTTAAACTTAGTATAGATGTAAGTTTTTTTTTTCTTTCCATATCCATTTTAGGAAATTCTTGCCCCCATTTACCTACCATGATTGCTTGATTATTTATTTATGTTTAACCATCCCCATTTTTGCTAAAAGCTTTGTTGAGCACTATATTAGTTTTATTTTATGTAGTTATATTAGCTATGGTTATTTCATAGTATCATTTTCCTAGAGGATTTATAACCCTATCTTTTGGTGTTTCATGGTAAGATATCCCTTGGTTAAGTTTAATAGATCTAATTTAGTCATGATCTAGATATAAATGGTATTATAATGGATGTTAGTTGATTAACTTATCTGATCTTAAATTTAATAAGTTAGATAAATTGTATATTTATCTCAATTTATTGCATAAAAATTAAAATGATGAGGCTAACTATTCTAAATCCCAGTCACAAAATCTACATGAGAGGATACATGGGATTTTAAGGACTCAACCTTGGAGACTGCAATAATAGAGGATGAGAGGGAAGATAGAGAGGGTGAATGATGATGGGACCATAATTGAAGGATATGGAATAAATGGAGGTAGAGTGGAAGTAATGGATGTAGGAGATAAATGTGAATATGAAGGAATAAACAAAGGATATGGATGTGTATAATTTAGGTGTGGGGATCATCAATGAGATAAACTCACTTATTGGGAGATATTCCAAGTGAATCCCACCACTAAGGAGTCTTGGTGCCAAGCGCCGTGGTGAGAGTTGATGTCATGATTATTTTTGTATAAGATGAGATGGATATTATACATATGCATGGACATTTTTATTGATATATAGTGAATTTATTGTATTTGAGCTCTCTTTCTTGTCTCATGTGATGATGTTTTAATGGGTGATGTCATATGTTTATGGATTTTATTTATGATTATAGATGTATATTATGATGTCATGGAATGGATGAATTTATATTTGTACTATCTTGATTTTGATTCACAATGAGTGATTATGATGAATGTTTAGTTAAGAATGAATGCTAGTCTTAAATGTATAGTTAGCATCTATGAATAATTATTTATGGAATGAATATGTATGAATGTAGGTAATGTGAGGATATATAGGTATACAAATGTATTGCTACTAATCTTACATAGATTTATGAAGGTTTGAGCAACCCAATGTTTTATATAATGTACAACATGATGCATCATGATATTGGAAACCATGATAACACTTTTTTGATACGTAGTAGGATTGACACAAACACAAGAGAAAAAAAAATAACAATAAGAAACAATGCATAAGAACACATAAAAACAAATAAGTAAATTTATTTTATTTTTATCCTTTAAACAAGTTATAAACCCCTTATTTTTAGGATTGATTATAATTATAGGTTTATTGTGCCATAAACAATGATATATACAAAGGGGGTAGATAGGGAATGGTATATCCTAATATAGTTGCAATGATATGTTCATATATTGAATAAAGTTTTTAACAAGATTAAGGACAAGACAAAATGGATTTATGGGGACTTTTGGATTATTATATTTTTCAAATATTTTTATTGGAATTTTGGATGGACAATGAATCTATAAACAAGAGGAAAACTAGTTTGATCATTAGGAATGGATATGGTAATGGATGGAGTGGGTTAAGGATTCAGGATGGAATGCATGAGGGATAGATCTCCAAGGATTACATTGCATAGGAATCATATGGGAACCTTATTTATGATATGATAACATTATGTTGCAATGTTATCTATAAAATAATGGATGTATCAAGATTTTTCCAAAACATGTTTGAAGATCAATTTCACATCCTTTTCACTATAAAAATAAGGAAATATGATGATGTCCATGATGGCAAGGATGGGATAACTTATTTATAGGGATAATTTAGGATGGCTTAGTTAAAGGGATGGATTTGGATGAATAAGTGAGCATACCCATAAGTTTAGAGTACTTGTAAACAATGTATTTATGATGATTCTAGAAACTATTTTTCATTTTGATACTTTTCCAAGGCACCATAACAATGGTTTTCATTTGTGGATGATTTTTATTTTTTTCTTTTGATTTTTTAGATTTTTTATTTTTTATTTTTATTTGAGATTTGTTTTTATTTATTTGAAACATTATATTATTCAAACATTAATGTGTTTGATATGCATTATGTTCATAGGTTCATCAAAATCCTCTCCATATTTAGTGGTTAGTTTGTATTTTCTTAATCCATACTTTATAATGACAACATACACACTCAACCAATTAGGTTTGAACTTACCCTTAGTTTCATGTTTTTTATTGATGGACACAAATTTAAAAGCCTCTAGATTTTATGTGCTCATTGTAATTTCAGCACAATCTATTATGATATGCCTTCAGATGATCTAAGTTACAAAGTCATTTTTCATCCAGACGTTCCCGCTGAGTTGCTGAAATAGAAAGTAACAAATATTTCCATGGAGTAGGTGGCATAAAAAATGGAGGATTTTAAATATATTATTTGAGTTATTTAAATACCTATTGACAACCTTCATTCTAGTGAAAAATAATGTAATTTTTCAAAATTTGGGTGTATGGTTGACACATGTCTACATATTGTGAAATACATATCCTAATTACTTGAGTCTTTCCTTGTAATATACAAAGCTAATTTAAGTTTATTAAAGGATTCATTTTTTTATATTGATTTTACTTTGTTTGGATAAACCTAAATACCTTAGATATAATAAATCACAATATTTTTCTTGATGCAACACCAAAGACACACTTTTTTGGGTTCAAACAAATTTTTTATAACCTAATCCTTTTAAAGATTCTTCATAAAATGGTAGTATGGTCTACTTTGGGTTTTTATTTATCCAATATATCAACCAAATAATATTTAATGCATCATGAATAATGTTATGGAAGATGACAATCATAGCTTTCTGATATGTAACACCTTAGTTTTTCAAACCAAAAGACACTACTTGATAATAAAAGGTGCTCCATGGTATGATGAATGTTATTTTATGTTTATCTTTAGGTGTGATTTTGATTTGATTTTATATAGAGAAACCATCTATGAGAGAAATAATTTCATGTCCCATTGTTGAATCAACTATCATGCCAATATTATGTAAATAAAATTCATATTTTAGGCATGCATTGTTGATATTATGAAAATATGTGCATGCTCAAATTCCTATTGATTTCTTGTTGACTGGAACAATATTGGATATCCATTCTAAATAGTAAATTGGTCAAATGAACCCATCATCCAATTTTTTTTCTAATTCTTCCTTGACAAGAAGGGCTACCTTAGGATACATATTTATTAGTTTTTGTTTTATAAGTTTTGCATCTACATGGACAACAAGGTGATGTGCCACAAGAAGTGGGTCCAACCTTGGCATATCAACATAATACCAAGAGAATATGTATGAAAATTATATTAGAAGAATGACTAATATTTACTACTCTTTGGCGCTAACATTTACTACAAGTTTAATTATTTTTGGGTTATCTTCTAACTGATGTTAACATCAATGGTATCTTCAAGTAGTGTAGAACTATATTAAAACTATGCAGGTGTAAGGGGAAGGTTGAGTTCCTTGTCTATTGGCACCTTAGAAAGGTTTTCACTAATAAGCACATGTTTACTTTATTATTTATTATTTTATTCATTCAATAGTGCCTCAAAGTGGTTTTATCTAGGGGACTTTGTTTTTTTACCCTTTTAAAGGTTTTTTTATGACTAAGGAACTCTTCCTACTTCCTAAATAAGTTGATGTATCAAGTTGATATTGAATCCTTGATTATGATCTCCTAATGGAATGTTGTCTTTGAGCCCATAAACTCTACAATAGTCTTTTCATTTTGAAATAAATTTAGTGAAATGTGATCTTGATGGTCCCAGTCAATGAGTTCAGGATATTGTAGGTTAAGGGTAAGAATAAAAATGTCATTTAAAAGGTTAGTGGAGGCAAAGTATTTGTAAAGGCTATGGATGGAACTTGTTTCAATCTCAAAATAGTTTTCTTAAAAAATCATATAAGTATCACTGATATATTCATATGGATCACCACTAGGGAGTTTATAACCAATGCCACTATAATATTTTTTTTCATGAGAAGATATTGTTTCTATGATTTCATGTTTATGGAGACTTGATCATTTTTATTTGTAATTCATGACTTGGAATATTATATTTATGATGGGATATTCTTTAATTTGAAAATAAGAGGCTAAACCATCATTGTATAGCCAAGAATTGTTAGAAATTTTAATCTTTTATTATATTAGAATACCTCATTTAAAAAAAGAGGTCAAACCAAAATGATAGGAAACATGTTTCCTCTTCTTACTTAAGTTAGGCTTACCATGAATTTTTTGACAAATAAGAAGTTTACCAGATGTAAATCATCTTTAATTTCATATTCTCCCAAGCCTTTGTCAATGACCTTGAAATGGGGTTTGGAATATGGGTATTTAGATGTGGATGGAAGGTAATTTGGATGGATATAGTATGAAGGTTTTAACGTCTCTAGTATTCTATATATATTTGCTTCATAAAAAATTTCTATGATAAGATAATTATTTATTTTTTGGTATCACCATTCCAACATTTTTTGATATTGAAAGGGTCGAGAGTCATTAGGAATAATCACTTACATGATGGAATGGGAAAATTTTATGAATTGGTGGAGAGTGGATGGGATGGATTGCATGGCATGAATCCATAGTCAGTTAAGGATGATATTATAGGGAAGATCAAAATCAATGACATATAATAGTGTTTAATGTGTGACATGCCCAATCATGATAGGAATATGTATTATGCCTAGTGACTCCCTTTCTATGTTGTCATGTATTTTAATTGAAATGGTATTTGGATCTAATGTTATATAAGAGTAATCTAAATTATTAATTAGGATCAAAGTACATTTTTTTCAACCAAAAACACCATATACAAGTACCATTTTTACTTTGTGCTTAGTAATGTAGGCATCAATGTACAAGGTTATATTATGGGTGGACTAGTATGAGATATGTCTATTTCATAAAATTTAAGTTGGTGGGTCAAGTGCAAGTTCCCAATGAGTGACTAGAATTATGATGGATCAATATTAGTTAGGACTCTTGACTTTTGAAGATTTTTATACAAGATACCTTTGTGAATAGTAGAGTTTTTAGAAGGTCTAGAATAAAAATCTAGGCACGTGTTTTATCAATATATTCAATGAGAGTTGATTTAATTTTATGGGTAGGCAGAGGAGGCCCTTGGAAAATGATTTTGGTTCACCTAATTGTGACAACAAAATCTAAGGTTTTAACTTCGATGGTGGAAATATGGTTTTCCATAATGTGACTAATAACTATATCAAACTAATGAGGGTATTTTTTAGAATTGATGTTATTGGGTTAGTTTTGACCTTGATTTATATATGAATAGGGTTGGTCAAGTTTTGGGAAAGGATCTTGGTAGATCCCTAATTGTTGATTTTTAAAAGTGGATGCACTGCCTTCAAGATCCATATATCCACGATTAATAAAATATTAAACATAGTTCTGGAGCTTCATGAACAAATTTTTTCAATGAAATTTATTTATTAGAATTCAAAATATTCATTTAATTTATATCGCATAGGCTTTGGTTTATTCTCATCAAAGGGTTTAGTTTGTGGGAACACTATCATGTTTGTAGCTACTAGTTTATAGAAGACTACTTCAAGTGATTCGCCCATAAGAGTATAGGTTCTTCATTTTATTTCTTACATGGGATGACCTCTAGGGATGGTAATGTTTGGGGTATTTTGGAAATCTTTTATTTGCTTGGAATTAGTTACTCTATCTAATTTAACAATTATGGGAATATTGGTATATTATTCCTAATTTAGTTAAAAGGTTTGAGTAGTAAAATCAGTAAATAAATATACAATAATTAAGCCACTAATTTATATAAATTTGATTGAAATTTTATCCTTTCTAAAAAAATTAATAAGGGATAGAAAACAATACTTAGCTAGAAATTGTTTGAGATAGTTGAGATAAAGTTTGGAATTCACTGTGTAAGACTGGGACACTATCACAATTTAAGATCTAGCCTTAATTTTATGATTGGATAAGAGCATCAAAATAGGACACTAGTGACACTAACATTGTATTCCACTTCTACCACTATTTTCCTAAATACTTAATATTTTTGGGTTTTTTTCACTATGTCTATGTGACCCTACCTATGGAGTTTTGACTATCAGATGTCTGTAAAACTCCCTATAGAGTAGATTTTATCTTAAAACCCTAGGCTCCTTTGTAATTTGACAAAATTTGAGAATGAAGAGGGGGTTATTGTGTGTAATATTCACTGAACATGTATCCACACCCCTTGTGTGGGCACGCTGCCTACATACCAATACTCCAAAGAGGGATCAAGCCATCTGTAGTTCTCCCACTTGATGTGCTTTGTGAAATAGTGTATATGAATATGCAAAATGCTAAACTAGATGTTTTTGAGGTGGTTAGGGACTGGTGTAAGTATTTTAATAGGCTTTTAATAGTATTATTTGGTTGTTTATAGAGAATACATAAGATTACATGAGTAGTCTTGCTTGTATTCTTGCTTGCTTAGTGATATTTGTCAACCCCTTCCAAACGATCTTTGAATGGGATTTTATAGGGATTTATTTCTCATAGGTTGAATTTGATCACATTAGACTGACAAGGAGAAGGATAAGGAACTAAAAGGAATTGAATGTTGGGGTTGAAAATACACTTGGACAGGATCACCAAAATAGGACACTAGTGGCACTGACACTGTAATCCAAGTTGGACACTATTGTCCTTAGTTGACAAGGCATAGGGGGATGGATTTGTTATGGAAAGAGAAATCTAGTTGAGCTAGGAATAGGTATAAAAGGATATGGATGATTGGGAATAAATTAAAATATGCTTATGAGGGTCATGAAATCAAGTAAGAGGGACCTATGGGTTGGGTATCATTATCCACACTCAAGTTACCAATTTTCACATTTTATATGACTACACTTACCCCCCCTTTATTCTAGTGATGTAGTAAAACAAATACTAAAATAAATGAAAAATAGAAAGCATACCTAAACTTACTTGTAAGGGTGAAGCTCATGAAGTTATGTGATGTTAGATGTGTGTAGAGAGAATACATTGTGAAGTGTGAATCTACAAGAGAAAATAAAGAGTAGATCATTTCTTACTAGATATGCTATATCTAAAATAAGAACATAAAAAGCTAGGTTAAAAAGAGGGGAAGAGAAAGGAACAAATAAACCTCACCATGTATGTGGAATAATACAAAACCTTTTATGATGTTAAGTGATGTTGGATATGTGTTGAACCAAGAGTAATATCATGAATAGATCTAAGTGCTCAATTCCTTAGAAGTGGCTCAAGAATGCAAAGTCTGGCCCTTTGGCTCCATATTTGACCACTAAGTGATGTTATGTGGTCATACATGTGTTGATCAATGTTTTTACTGTGTTTAATCCCTCTAAATAGGTGGCTCAAGAATACAAAGGCTAGCTAGTCCTTTGGCTCCATCATTTCCCTATAAAATGAAGCTATGAAATAATACCAATATAGATGTGTGTCATATGGGATGGATCCTAAATCCCATGAATGTAATGTAATATAACAATGTTAGTATGGATAGCCAAATGTATGATGAAAACTAGGCCACTCCTGGCCACTCTAAAAGATGGAGATTAGGCTTCTATGAAAGCCACTCCAAAATTGGTGCACTAGGCTTATATGAAAGACACTCCAAAATGTGAAATTTAGGCTCGTATAAATCCACTGCCAAAATGATGCAAACCATATATAGATATAATAAGGCATGTAACTACTGAGAATGCTTAGGTAATATACTAAACTTAGAAGAAAAGAAAAGAAATATGTCACACACATTATCCCCAATCACTGGTGTCTAAAATATGGATTTTGATCTAGAAGTTATTCTAACTACTGTATCTAAAACTAAAAGTGAGAGCCATCATGACATGAATGATGCCCCCTATATCTAGATTCTCTATGTAAAATTTTATTGAAAATTGCTAATTCTAAACTACTCTAAATGTGGAAAACTATAGCTAAACCTACTTATAGAGAGTCTAGTTTTTTTTATATTTGGATAGGAGCACCAAAAATGGACACTAGAGGGTTTGACATTGTAGTCCAATATTATCACTATTATCTTGGGCAAAATCTAGTAATTGTTTTGACATTTTCACTATCTACCTAGTCTTTTCTATCTAGTTGTTGTTTTAATTATTCTAAATATTTCTTTTTTGACCATTAGGAGATTTGATCTCTATGAAAAAACCCTTGTTTATTGCCCCCTCTTTTGAGGATAGGAAAGAAGACCCTACAATGACTACCCTCAAAAGAAAGATCATGTAAGTGTGTTATACTACAAATATACATGATATAGCAATGATAATTGACAAGATATCTCAAGATATAATATGGTTTGTAATAAGATATTGTTAGATCAATAATGGTATGCCTCAATAGATATAACAATGTAATATCATGTGCAATATACTGAATTGGAACTGGAAGTCTAGTTAGTTGTTAGTTGTTCATTGGTAAGGAGGGATGGAGCATGATGTCCATCATGGCATCCAAGAAATCAAGATAATGCATGATGTGGATCATGGAATTGTAAACAATAAAAAATAAATCAAGCAATAAGCACACAAGGAAAGAATCAAGAAGCATACAAGGGTGGCCAAGGGACCAAGCAAACAAGGGACATGGGCACATGTCACTCAAACTAGAAAGCAAGCATATAAGGCATGTTCAAATACCACATACACATACAATTGAAACAAGCAAGGTTAACCTGAAAACCACAATCACATAGAAGATTACAAGCAAAGGTCATTTTTAAATGTCCTAAGGCACACAAAAGAATAGAAGTGAAGGACATTGGCAAATATCCTAAGGCACATACATGAGACAAAATTAAAATTTAGAAATGAAATCACATCTAGCTACATAAATCAAGGAAGGAAAGCATGTAAAAATTATAAATACAATCACATTTAACTAATCAAAGAAAGAAGTGAAAGTATGAAAGACATGTTAGTACAAGACTAGGTATATGCTAAAAAAATACATGAGTGCTATATACTAGTGGAGTGCTGATAGAGTAATCTATGTAATCTAGTAAATAATGTACATCAACATGATAAATAGAGTGTGTGGTGTAGAAATTACATAACCTGTATGGTGTATTCATATAGGAGATACCCCTATTGGGTATGCATATCAATGTGTGTCTCGAATGTAGAAGTAGGATGCCCCCTTAATGGGTAGAGTGAAGTAATCAAGGATCTGGATGTCACTACATACACTCAAAGAAGATAAAGTGAAGCATGGTAATGTATATAAATTGATAAACAATATCATATAATAATAAACATAAGTCTATCATTGTAGTAGAAATGTAAAGCATGGATGATGCATATAATTGAAACATTTTTGTGTTTTTGAATTATTTGCATGTTTTTGTATTTTGAAATATTTGAGTGTTTTTGGATTTTGAAATTTTTTTATTTAGATATGTATAATAAATCATAAAAATATGATGTAAAATCAATTGAAAATAAGTTATGTACAATAATTTTGAAAAGAGGCTATATACAAGCATATAAATAGAGAAATATGTACACAATGACATAAAAGAGTAGGTTGGAGTGGGTAAAGGGTTCAAGGATGGATCCTGTTGGGGATGGAGATGGAGGAAGGGTCATGACCATCATCAAATGCCTCAAAATCATCATTAAAAGTATCATCATATGCCATGAACTCTGTATTCATGGTGTCATCCTACTGAAGTCAAACTAAAAGTGGCTCTAATAGTGAAGATGTTGATTTTCCTCTAAGAAGTTTAGCTCTGGTAATAGATGGATTCAATGGAAGTGGCAAAGTTGGTGATATAAGTGATGTAATCTAAATAATACCCTAAACCTATAGTTTCTCTAATATCTATTATAAAATTGTACATGAGTCTATATCATGGCCTATGATCCTATGAAAAAGACAAAATGGATGACCATCTTACTATGATAACCTGATAATAGATCTATGCTGTACTATAGGTGGCATGATTAATCCATGATCAAATAACATATGTATCATAATCTATCATTGATATTGTGTACTTCTTGCCTGAGTTTGAATGAATATCTCTATATCCATAGAGGCAACCATGTGAACTATATGTGCTAAGTGATCTGTTTGTGGCCATGAATGTGGAGAATATCTTGAGAGTGTAGTGCAAGATGTGAAAAGTGATGTAGGATGTGTAATGAGAGATCTAGATTCATCTCAGTACTCTCTTGGGCCAACTGGTGTAAAGATCAATCCATACAAATAGTCATTTATGAGTGTGGAAGTCATATCATCATCTAAAGTAGCCTGCAAACCTATATTAACATCATGTACATATGGTAACTTAAAATTTACCCCAAGGGATAGCTATGACATGAGAGTCTCATTACCTATAGTAGTAAAAGACAATAGTGTTGTAAGAGTATCTATAATTGATGAAGTAACTATATTTGTAGAATTAACTGGTACTAATAGAAATACTATCAGTGAATGTATAATTGTAACATGTGTAGGAATAATGATAAATGGAGTAGCTAGAATGGCTGAAGCTGCTATGACTAGCTAAATATCTAGAGCCAAGGATAAAACTATAAGTTAAAGAGTACAAGATGTGATAGTCTCTCCTACCTCATATGTATGTATCTGATAAAGAGAAATGTAATTAGGTGGTGATTGAAATATGATATGAGGTGTCCCATCTAGTCAGATAGTCAAAGATGACTCTATAATATGACAATATCTAAATATCTAGTTATGTACTTGGCATGTGTATAGGTATTCTTTATGGAAAAACTTAACACATAAATGAAGATTAGAAGGAACTCCCCTCATGGCATGTATCCAAGGTCATTCAAGTAAAATATTATAATGAAGAAGACCTGGCATGACCTAAAACTATGTAGAGAGGGTTTTTGGCCCTACCATTATATCCAAAGTAATGGTGCCCAATGTCTATCATGGTATATCATCAAAACCTCTAATATTCTTATATGATTTTTGCATGTATGCTGATTTATTATTTTTGGGAGATTAGTGTTTAATTCCTAAATAATAGAAGGGTCTGACAAGGAAAAAATTAGTAAATAATATTCCAAATTAAAGATTCTAATTTATGAAATTTAATTACAATTTGACCTTTTCTAAAAATAGTAGTGAGAGATAGAAAATTAAACTTATATTATTTTGTATTGATCGAATTGAGATAGGGTCTAGAAATTTGTGTACAAGCTTGGGACACTATCAAAAACATGATCCTAAAATTTGTTTTTTGATTGGATAGGAGTGTTGAAACTAGATACCTTGGGTTCTATCACTATAGTCCTTCCCCAATGATGTCATCCTGAGGATATAAGCTTTTTAGGTTTTTTTTCTTAATTAGTGTGAGCCTGTGTACCAAATTTTGGAGCTTCACTATCAACAGAGCTCCCTATAGATCTAATTTTATATGTTTGTGCCTTCTATGCACTTGAATAGAAACTTTGACAAATAGGGAAAAGGGGTTGGTGTGTGTAAGATGCACTAGACATGATTCACACCCCATGTGTGGGTATGCTTCCTACATAGCAATACTCTGAGGAGGTATCAACCCATATGTAGTTCTCCCTTTAAGAGTGCTTGGTACAATAGTGAATGAAAATGTAATAAATGCAAAAACTAGGTGTGCTTGAGATGACTAGGGCTCGTGTAAATACTTAAATTAGCTTGAAAGTGTATAGGTTGGCTCTATGTGGAGAATAGGGAAGATTTATTGAATAGTCTTGCTTGTAATCTTGATTTCTTGAGTGATAATTTCCAACCCTTTCCAAATTATCTTTGAATGGACTTTTATATAGATCTATTGGTCATGGGTTAGATGAAACCAGACTAGGTTGACATAATGAATGAGAGGAATCAAGAAAAAATGGTAATATGGGCTCAAATTATGATTAGATAGGAGTGCTAGAAAAGGGATACCCTAGGGTCCAATGCTATAGTCTAACTTTGGTACTATTGTCCTGAGCAAACATGCCCTGGGGGGATGGATTAGTCATGAAGACAAGGTCGTAACTCAACTCCAATCAAGTCTAGAAGGCTATAGATGATTGGGAATCAGTTAAAACAAGCCTAAGAAGGTTATGAGAGAAAGCAAGAGGGACCTAATGATTAGGTGTCATTAGTTATGCTCAAGTTTCTAATTTTTACATTTTATATGACTACATTTACCCCACCTTTATTCTAGTGATGTAGTAAAGTGAAATACTAGGATAAAGTAAAATAAAAAGCATACCTAAACTTACCTATAAAGGTGAAGCCCATGAAGCTATGTGATGTTGAGTAATGTTGGATAGTGTATAAAGAGCACATTATGCAAGTGTGAATCTATTGTGATGCTGAGTAATACTAGATGTGCTAGCTGATGTTATACTAAAAGTTATATCATGAACAAAGTTGAGTGATCAATTCCCTAAAAAGTGGCTCAAGAATGCAAAGCCTAGGCCTTTAACTCCATCATCGCCTACTAGGTGAAGCTAGATGATCCTACATGTGGTAATTGATTTTTGGACTATGTGTCCAATCCCTCTAAATAGGTGGCTCAAGAATACAAAAGCTGACCCTTTGGATCCATTATTTCCCACTAAGTGAAGCTAGATGATTGTGTATGTACTAATCAATGTTTGGATTGTGTGTCTAGTCCCTTTGAATAGGTGGCTCAAAATACAAAGGCTAGCCCTTTGGGTCCATCATTGCCTTATAGAGTGAAGCTATAAAATGATATTGGTATGAAGAAGTATGTCATATGAGATGGCTTTTGAAGCCCATAAATGCTTTGAAAATGTGAAAATGTGGCATGGATAGCTGAATATGTAATAGAAACTAGGCCAATGTTGGCCAACTCAAAAAAGATGGAGATTAGGCTTGTATGAAAGCCACTCCAAAATTAAAAAATTTGGCTTATGTGGAATCCACTCGAGAACTCAAGAATGTGGAAGTTAGGCTTGTATGAAAACCACTCTGAAATGATGTCAACTACCTATAGATGGAGTAAGGCATGAAATTGCTAAGAATGCATAGGTAATGCTAAACTTGGAAAGAAAAGAAGCAAAAGTGTTGTGTATTCTACCCCTAAACATTGGTGTCTGAAACATGGATTCTGATCTGGAAGTTATACCAAATATAGTATCTAAAATTAGAAGTGAGAATAGATCATGTCATGCATGATGCCCCTTATACAAAACTATAGTTGAACCTACTTTTCTACATTCTTCTAGAAAATCTAGCTTTTCTTTTATTTAGATAGGAGCACCAAAACAAGACACCCTAGTACCTAGTGCTATAGTCCAACCTCAGTGATATTATCTTGGGTTGAAGCTGATCATCGTTCTATATTCTTGACTATCCACCTGGTCTATTCTAAGTGGTTTGACGACTGGTTTCTATTTTGGTTTTTTAAAATTGGATTTTTAGATCAATAGGAGCTCTGATCTCTATACAAAAACCCCTATTTATTACCCCCTCTTCTAAGGGTATGAATAGGTACCCTGCAATGACTACCCTTAGAAGAATAAGTCCTGTAATTGTGTTAAGTTGGAAATATACATGATATAGCAATGATATTCGTTAGGATATCTCAAGATATAACATGGTTTGAATTGAGAGATTTTTAGATCAATAGGGGTATGCCTAGATAGATATAAAAATGTAATAGAATGTGCAATATGCTAAGATTGAATTAAAACTAGAAATGTTAGTTATTAGTTGGAGATATGGATCATGATGTTCATCATGACATCCAAGAGAATAGTAAAATGCATGATATGGATCATGGCATTGTAATAATCAAGAAGCAATCAAGCAAAAAATACATAAATCAAGAAGCATACAAGGGTGGCCAAGGGACCATGCAAATAAGATACATGGGCACATATCACTCAAACTAGAAAGCAAACATACAAGGCATGTTAAAATGCCATATACACATACAAGTGGAGTAAGTAGATCTGACACAAGGGACACAAACACATATAAGAGTACAAGTAAAGGACATTAGAAAATGTCCTAAGGTACACACATGAATAGAAGTAAAGGACATTGGCAAATGTCCTAAGACACATATAGGAGACACGTAAGAATTGGAAATGCAATCACATCAAGATATGATAAGAAAGAAGATAAAACATGTAAAGACTAGAAAGAAACAATCACATATAACTAATCAAAGCAAGAAGGAAAGTATGCAAAACATGTTTAGTAAAATACTAGGTATATGCTAAGAAATACACAAATGTTAGATACTAATGATATTTCGATAAATGAATCTATGTAAACTAGTAGATAATGTAAATCAACATGATAACTTACAATGTGGAGTGTAGGAATGACATAAATTAGATGGTGTAGTCATGTAGAAGATGCCTGTAGTGGGTATGTATATTGATGTGTGTCTTGAATGTAGAAGTAGGATGCCCCCTCAATGAGTAGAGTGAAGAAATAAAGTAGATGTATATCATTACACACACTCAAATAAGATCAAGTAAAGCATGGTAATAGAGATAAATTGACATACAATATCATGAAACAACAAATGTAAGTCCTAACATAGTAGTATCAATGTAAAGCATGGATGATGCATATAATCAAAATGTTTTTGTGCTTTTTATTTATTTGAATGTTTTTAAATTTTTGTTATAATCTATGTAAAATCAATCATAAGGAGACTATGTACAAGAAATACTAAGAAACTATGTACAAGTAATACTGAGGAGAAATGATACTAACAGATAAGTCTCATGGGAGACTCCCTATCATGGTGTCTTGTATCAAACAAAGGAATCATGCATGATTGTGAAGCATGAGGGAATGGATGTGAATATGATCTTGAATATCTAGATTCATTATCGATATCTTGGAAATCATAATAACTTGTGTTGTTCAACTCATCATTATCATCTTGATTTTGAACTAATGGAATATTGGTGTTGACTTTTGTTGTATCTAGATCTTTTCCTTTTATAAATTATGTTTATGAATTATTTTCCTTAGTATGTTAAATAAATCTCAAACCTTGGTGACAAACATTATCAACTATTAGAATAGGAGTAATGATGCATTGAGCCCACTTGCCCAACCCTTGACATTGATAATCAAACTATTGTAGATATTTCTGACTAAACCCATATTGCTTTGAAAGTTGAGCGTTATTTTAGAGAGGTAGAGTTACATATTTTTTTGTTTTTTACCTATACTTATGGTACTATCTATTTTTATAATTTTTATTTTTAATCATTTTTTATTTTGAGTTATGCTTTGGTAAACACTTTTGTATTGTTTCTGAATTTGACCCTTTGTGAATGTGTTCTTGTGTCACTATGGATTGCTTGACTGATTTACCTTGTATAGGGTCCTTATTATCAATTATATATTTTATATGTTTTTGTAATGCCAAACATGAATTTTTGTGATGTCCATGTATTCTATGATTTGCACAATAATATCTATATCTTCTCACTAGATGTAGAGGAGGTAGTTTGATCAACTTATATTTAACCATTTCTCTTAGTACTTGACTTGGACTCTTATTTTATCTTTAAATGATTTTTGAATCACTATTTTTAGATTTACTTTGTTGTGATTTATTTTATATGTAACATTTTTTGTAACCAATTAACTAGGTGAAGGTGCATATACATGATTGACACTAGGGTGCCTTTGAGGCTTTTGCATTATGATCTGATTTTCCAATGTTGTGATATTTTCATGTAATATTTTATTATACATGTGGAAATATTAAATTAAATTTCTCATACTAGTGATTTGATCCATTAGAGTATCACAAGTGCAAACCCTAGTTACTTTTGATTGAATATATAAGCACATATGCTGAAGATGGTTTGAAGAAGCTATAGGCTGAATGTATGCATTAGTAACAATAGTATAGGATGCCTCACCTTTAGAGGGGGTGATAGCATGGACCTGGTTAGATGTAAAGTATCTATCATCCTCTTGAGGGAGAGGAGGAGAAGGTATTTCTTTCCTCTGCATGAAATATGACATTGAAACAAGAGTAGGCATATACATCTAGGTATAAACCACGCATATGGATAAAATGCATGTAAGTGGAGTTATAAACTGTATATAAATATTATTATAGATAAAATTTCACATTAGAGATATCAAACAAGGGATGGAGAGTATGAAATTGTGCATTGATGCTTAAAGAACTTTGACATGTGCTATGATATGTCTAGTCTGTTTAGTAAGATAAACTTGAAATTTTTTCCATATGAGAGATAGAGAGCATGAAATTGTACATGAATGTATAGAAAATTTTGACATGAAACATACCATTTATAACATGTTTAGCATGATAACTTGAAATTTTTTCCATATGAGTGATAGAAAGTAAAGGGTAGAGATCATGAAATTGTGCATGAAGGCATATAAGATTTTGACATGTAATATAACATTTCAAATGTGTTTAGCAAAATGGAGTTGGTAATTATTTTTTATGTAAGGATATTTTGTAAATAAGTGAGAGTCATTTTTGTAATTTGATTATAGATGTAAGGTGATATCTCAAGAAGCAAATAGGTGTTATTACATGCAACTAGGGATTTAATAGTGATAGTTTTGCAAAATACTATGAATTTTTTATTTAAGTATGCAAGTAAAAATTCAAAAATTTATGGGAGAATGTTTGATTTAATGGGAACTAGTATGTGCAACTAGGGTTTTGTGAAAAATGATTTTTTTTGAAATTACTATGAATTTTTGGAATTTAAAGTGATTTTTTGATTTTAATATGCAACTAAAAATTCATAGAATGACTGAAAAATTACTATAAAATTAATAAAAGATAGTTAATGTAATTAGGTTTGAAATAGAATTATTTTTTAAATTACTATTGAATTTGAGAATTTGAATCAAATTTTTTATTTAGATATGCAAGCAAAAAATTAGGAAATTATTGGATTAATATTAGAAAATTACTAGGAGCCAGTTGTGCAACTAGGGATTAAAATAAAATTATTTTAAAATTTACTACTAAATTTTAAAATTTTAGATGAATTTATACTTAAAATATTCAATAAAAAATTAAAAAATTAATGGGAGAAATCAACTAGGAATTTACCCTAGGGTTTTTATTTGCAATCCAAAGTAAGTCGGGTTCACCAAATGATTTATTAGTTTTGAGGAAATTAGTGTTTAATTCCTAAATAATAAAAGGGTCTAAGGAGGAGAAAATAAGTAAATAATATTCCAAATTAAACTTATTTATTTGTGAAATTTAATTACAATTTGAACTTTTATAAAAAAAATAATGAGAGAGAGAAAATTAAACTTATCTTATTTTGTATTGATCCAATTGAGACATGGTCTAAAAATTTGTGTACAATCCTAGGACAATATTGAAAATAGGATTTTTAACTTCATTTATTTATTAGACAAGAGCAATAAAATTAGACACATTAGGCTCTGACATTATAGTCCCTCCCTGGTGCTGTTATCCTAAGGATCTAAGCTTTTTGGATTTTATTTGCCTGATCAGTGTGAGCCTATGTACTAAATTTTGGAGCCTCACTATCAATAGAGATATTTGTATAGCTAATTTTATATTTGTGTCTTCTATGAAATTTAATAAAAGATTTGGAAAATAGGGAAAAGGGGTTAGTGCGTGTAAGATTCACTAGACATGCTTCACACCCCATGTGTGGGCACGCTAGCTACATACCAATACTTCGAGGAGGGATAAATTCATTTGTAGTTCTCCCTTTAAGAGTGCTTGGTGTAATAGTAAATGAAAATGGAAGAAATGAAAAAATTTGGTGTGCTTGAGATGACTAAGGGCTAGTATAAGGACTTGAATTGCATTGAAAGTGTATAAGTTGGCTGTATGCATATAATAGGGAAGATTTATTGAGTGGTCTTGCTTGTATTCTTTCTTTCTTGAGTGATATTTTCCAACCCTTTCCAAGTTATCTTTTAATGGGATTTTATATTGATCTATTAGTCATGGGTTAGATGAAACTAGACTAGGCTAACATAATGAACAAGAGGAATCAGGGGAAAATGGCAATCTAGGCTCAAATTATGATTGGATAGGAACAATATAAAGGGGACACCCTAGGTTATAGTGATATAGTCCAAATTTAGGACTATTTTCCTAAGTAGATAGGACTTGGGGGGGGGGGATGAATTATTCATAAAGAGAGGGTTATGGCTTAGCTAGGATCATGTTTGGAAGGTTACAGATGACTGGGAATTAGTGAAAACAAACCTGAAAGGGTTATGAGAGTAAGCAAGAGGGACCTAAGGATTGGGTGTCATTAGTCATTCTCAAGTTGTCAATTTTTACATTTTATATGAATACAAATGCCATATCTATGCCCGTAGTCTGTAAGAATGTAATATTGCATATATTAGGTCTAAAACCACTATAAACTAGGACTCTTTTTACTATGCTAGTTTTTGAATTGAGAGTATATAAATAGTAGTAAATTTTGATTAATAACTATCTAAGATGGCATGTCCTCATGATCAAAAGAAATTGCATCTTCTATAGTTTCTAAAGTGTTGACCACAGATGCAAAATAAGAAGGTTTTGAATCAATGGGCATAAAAGTCTGAGTGAGTTCCTGATAAAGAATGTCCTTAAACACATTGGCTTTTTGAAGTAGTTATAACATGGAAATATTAGCCAGAGTGTTTCTCAATTGATCAACAATATCATAAGCCCTATGTGGATCTACTTGTGTAGGTAGGTTAGGCCTGGGACATTATGGAATAAGAGGGGGATGGGTCTCCTGACTAGGTAGAAGAGGCATGGTGGCACATTGAGTAATAGCTCTAACCACATTACCTACTATCTATATAGGACTAGTAGTTATGGGAGGAGAGCAAAGATAAGTGATAGGTTGAGGTGGTAGAGGGACAAAGGGTGTCAATTGGGATCTTTGGTGATGGGTAGTGACCAAGGGAAGAGTAAAATAGACCATGAAACATAACTCAGCATGGGATAGAGGCTCTAAGGGAGGTGAGGTAAGAGGTATCTTAACATTTTTAATAACAACTCTCTTAATATCATCCCATATTATGAAAAGTGAGCATGAAATGAAAATAATGAAGATTTTTATTAACATATTGTAGAATTCATCATTCATGTACATGATAGGACCAAGTATGGTCTCATTATTTGCTAAAAATGTAAGAAATATTTGAAAATAAGTGAGATACATTTTTGAAATCTAATTTTATATGTAAGGTGATACCTCAAGAAGCAATGGGACCTAGTATATGCAATTACGGTTTGAAAGATGATTATTTTTAAAATTACTATGAAAATTTGAAATTTAAAGTGAATTTTTGAGTTAGGTATGCAAGTAAAAAATCAGAAATTAATTGTAAAATTTATGATTTAACAAGACCTAGGATGTGCCACTAGGGTTTTGAAAAATAATTATTTTTGAAAATTACTATTGAATTTTAAAATTTGAAGTAAATTTTTTATTTTAATATACTAGTAAAAAATCATAAAATAATTGGAAAATTATAGGGAAAATATCAAGACCTAGTGTGGGCAACTAGGGTTTGAAAGAAAATTATTTTAAAATTGCTACAATTTTTTTAAAATTTAATGCTAATTTTTTATTTTATTATGCAGGTAAAAAATAAAAAAAATATAATAAAAATCAGTAGGAAATTTACCCTAGGGTTTTTATGTGCAAATGAAGTAAGTTGGGTTCACCAAATGATTTAACAATTTTGGGAATATTGGTGTATTATTCCTAATTTAGTTAAAGGGTCTGAGTAGTAAAAATAGTAAATAAATATATAATAATTAAGACATTGATTTATATAAATTTAATTATGATTTTAACCTTTTTAAAAATAGTAATAAGGGATATAAAATAAACTTAACTGGAAACTATCTGAGATGGCTAAGATAGAGTTTGGAATTCACTATGTAGGACTAGGACACTATCATAATTTAGGATCTAGACTTCATTTTATGATTGGATAGGAGCACTAAAATATGACACTAGTGGCACCAGTGTTGTAGTCCACTTCTAAT
Source organism: Torreya grandis (assembly GCA_037957365.1). NCBI lineage: Eukaryota > Viridiplantae > Streptophyta > Pinopsida > Cupressales > Taxaceae > Torreya > Torreya grandis. The sequence continues at coordinate 69,311 of JARHVA010006985.1, forward strand.
GCTATTGTCCAAGAGACTTGAGCTTTTTGGGTTTTATTTGTTATGTCTGTGTGACCTTGTCTATGAAGTTTTGACTACTAGATATCCATGAAACTCCTTATAGAGAATATTTTATCTTCAAACCCTAGACTCCATTGTACTTTGACCAACTTTGAGGAGGGGGCGGTTAGTGTGTGTAAGATTCACTAAACATGTATCCACTATGTGGGCGTGTTACCTTTATACCAATACTTCAAAGAGGGATCAAGCCATATGTAGTTCTACCACTTGATGTGCTTTGTGCAATAGTGTATTTGAATATGATAAATGCTAAACTAGATATTATTAAAGTGGTTAGGGACTAGTGTAATGATTTGAATAATCTTTTAATAGTATTGGATGGTTGTATGCAGAGAATAGGGAAGATTGCCTAAGTAGTCTTGCTTTTATTCTTGTTTGCTTAGTAATATTTTCCAACCCCTTCTAAATGATCTTTGAATGGGATTTTATATGGATCCATTGGTCATATGTTGAATGTGCTCACATTAGGATGAAAAGGAGAAGGATGAATAACTAGAAGGAACTAATCATTGGGTTTAAAAATGCACTTGGATAGGAGTACGTAAATAGGACACTAGTGGCACCAATGCTATAGTCCAAGTTAGGAACTATTATCCTTAGTTGACAGGGCTAGGGGGATGGATTTGTCATGAAAATAGTAGTCTGGCTGAGTTGGAATTAGGTCTAGAAGGCTAAAGATGACTGGGAATCAATGTAAAGATGCCTATGAGGGTCATGAAATTAAGCATGAGGTAATTATGGGTTGGGTGTCATTATCCACACTCAAGTTACCAATTTTCACATTTTATAGGACTAAACTATCATTAACTACATTATAATTCTTTCTAAAGAACTTAGGGTTTTCATATTGGCTTTAAATTTGGTGATCTTTGAATATTTTCATAGTTAATTTGTCTACATTATCATTTTATATTTTAACTCCCTTTTAAATAATTTCATCAAAGGATTTTTCATAGTGGACTTGAAAATGGAAATCCATCTCTTGATTTAAGTTGGAGACAAAGATATTAATCAATAATTTTTTAGGAATGGACCAAGAGAATCTACTTTCTAGGCTTCTCCATGATTTCAAGGAGGAAAATATTTCTCCATTTTTTTGTTTAACATTGCATACATACATAATTATGAGTCCATGCTCTACATTTTAGGATAAATTCTCTACAAACCTCTCAAAGAGTTATTCAAATATCATAATAGATCATTTGGGTAAATGTAAGAACCATTCTAAATCCTGATTGCCTAGGCTCCAATGTAAAATTTTGAGCAATTATGTAAATTCAAACATCATGAAATAATGTGTGTTTTCCTTGAGTTGAGTCTTTTTAATTGGTCAGTTTTTAGTTGTGGTTACATGAGTCCTTTAAGTGTCATAGTTTCTGCCTATTAATTTTATGTTGGTTGATTGTCTTGTATGTTGTTAATCTTGACATAATAACTTGTCAAGAAATGAATAAAAACATGATTCATTATAAGCACCATTATGCATTTGAAAGGTTGTTGAAGGTGGTGAGATCCTTGAAATGTGTATAAGGTTCACACTTAAGACCTATTATGGTTTACGATACACTTACATTGTGATTCCAAGAAAGATAGGGCCAACATGATAATACTCAGAGGAATTTAAAAAAAGAGTTTTATTTAAAATAATGAATGAATATTTTATAGTGTTCAATTCCACAAGGGACATGATGATTATGAACCAAGGTTTTAAATCATTTCCAATAAAAGGTGCCAAGATCAAGGCAAAAATAATATAACTCATTATTTTATGGTTATAACACAAGTTTTTGGGGTCAAAAGACCACCCAATTCTTATCTTGATCTTTCTCTTTGACATGAGTGTATACCTTGGTAGTTGTGTTAAACTTGGTGAAGTTTAGTGACTTAGTTATGTTGTTAGAATTGCATTTGAAGTTTTGAGACCATGGTAAAAATGAAAAGGTGGGTTATGATACCATGGTAATAAAGATTTTGGTTAACTTTGGTAAAAAATTAGGGTTATCATTGTTGGGAAAATATATAAATTCATTTTTGCATAAAGACATGTGTGGGGCTAGGTTTTTGAAACTAGAACTTGGCAATGGAAAAATTAAGTGTAAATTTGGAGTTTGCATGTAATAATGGAAGTGGAGGAGTGGGAGTTCCATTCATTAGAAATCAGGGTTATGTGGAATGTAACTATTACTACAATTAGTTATTAGGTGAGGATGAAAAAGAAAGGAGGCATGAATGGGGGGGAAGAAGATGAAAAATAAATATGTGTTAGTCGAGTCTTTTTTGGTATCATTTGTCTGCATAAAACAAATTAGTGAAAATTGATTTGTTTTAAGTTAAAACATGGAAATGGGTGCTTGTATTATCTAAATATAAATATTATTTGTGGCTTGGAAATAGATTTCATGAATAGTTCTAGAAAAATAGTTTATGGGTTTGCATTCAATCAAGGATACCTAGTAGGGTTATACTACAAGTTATACTCTCCCTTATATGGCAATGGTTAAACTTGAAAATGAATTTCAGTGGCTTATAAGTTGTTTGGTCAATGTTGTTTTCTAGTTCATTATTTGTTTACTATAAACCTTAGTTTGGGTGTTAAGTGTTATTGTGTTTTTTCACTATTAGTTTAAAACCATATTAGTTTAAGTTGCTTAGTAAATCTTACCTTTTGTAATATTTTAAAAAAAAACTAGTCAATATTGTTGCATCATTGTTATGGGTTATTTGAGTTTAATATACCTATTTTTTAGGTTTCTACTTCCATCTCCAACTGATGGTTGGGGTGGATAGGGAAACCTATATATGGTTGGGCTTATATCGAACATATGAATAGGTTTTATTTCCAAGATATTCTCTATGGAAATTACCATGAAAAAGACTTCATGCTTCTGAGTGATGCTAGTAGAAGTGTTTAAATATATTTTTGAGATGGTGTATTGATTGTAAATAAATTTTACATTATAGATTTCAATGGTTTATTATCATGGTGTATACTATTAAAATCTTATATGTTCTCAATAAAAATCAAATAATGTAGTTGCAATATCAGATGTGTTATGAACCCTGTGAGGTATGCATTGTAATTATAAAAATGTTTCTTTTGATTCATATTGGGAAAATCAATTGTGTGGAATTCATATTAAATTCATGCAGCATAGTTGTGTATTCCTATGTACTTCATTATTTTGTATTGATCTATTTCGTGTTGTGATACAAGTGATTATACGACTAAGAATGACTGTTAATGACTCAAACTTCATTGTAATGGTATAACTAGAAGTATGCTTAGCTTTATTATAAACTATGTTGGATTATAAGTTGGATCTAAGCTTGAATAGTCCCATTATTTGAATTTCTTATGAAAATATATGTATACCATTGTGTAGCCATATAAAAATTTATGAATGGTGTATATTAGTTTCATATGCATAATTATTTCAAATAGAATCATGCTTTAAGATGAAGTTTCTAAGTTAAATAATATTAGCATTCTATTTTCAACTTGTTGGTAGAAATGTATATAATTTTAAGTTAAAATGATTCATTACTCTTTGTATAATATCAATAAAAATACTTTTGATAAAATTTTTGAAGAGTTGATCATTTAGCTTACTTTAGGTTATGAATTATTAATTACAAGATAAATTACCATTTAATAATGGCATGATCATGTTACCTTTGCTAAACTTTGGAAAGTTGTATTACATAATTGAAAAGACTATGCATTTACTTTCTAGTTGATAGATATTACTACAGTACATGATTATAGTGATTTGTGCATATTCAGCTATTAAGTATTGCTTGTATGATCCAAAATAGATGGTAGTGGAAATAATCTAAAAACAAGATAAGGATGTATAATTAATTTGGGACTTCGAGTCACTATATTCAAAGGTAAATTGATATTGATCTCCATGGTTGTTATTGAAGAACCCCATTATGTTTAGAAGGTGTAAGTAAAAAAGGAAAATTAGTCTTATTTTAAGACTATACAAGTATTGGTAGTTATGTTTTATTATTTATAATTTTGGTCTTGAATTTGATAACATCATTCAAATGAAGAGTGGTTTTAGATACTCAAGGTGTCATGGAAAACATAACATGAGATAGCTTAGTTTGTATTTATAATGCCATTTGTATTAGATGCAAATAATATGTGATTATATAACTACTTATCTATATTTATGCATGAACATACATACATATATACATGTGAACACATGAACGTGCACACACATAGATATATAGGTGTACACCATTGCATAAGATTTAGAGTGAAATTAGATGAGTGTAAGTTTGAATCTATCTGGATTAAAAAATAAAATAATTCCTATTGCCAAGTATGTTATTATTTTAATATGATTCCCATTCATGAGAATGAAAGATGTTTTAAAATCTATTATATCTATAATTGTCATTAAAATTGTTACTCAGATGGACTAGTTGAGTAATTTGTATATATATGTGAAATAAAATTAATGTGGAAAATATAATGAGATTATATGTGCATTTTTTGGATTCATGAAGTTATTAGAAGTGACTAATTCACATAAAATTTTGAACTAGATACATATATATTTAGAACCCAATGTATTTAGTATTCATGTGTGTGTGTGTGTGTGTGCGTGTGTGTGTGTGTGTGTGTGTGTATGTGTGTGTGTGTGTGTGTGTGTGTGTGTGTGTGTGTGTGTGTGTGTGTGTGTGTGTGTGTGTGTGTGTGTGTGTGTGTGTGTGTGTGTGTGTGTGTGTGTGTGTGTGTGTGTGTGTGTGTGTGTGTGTGTGTGTGTGTGTGTGTGTGTGTGTGTGTGTGTGTGTGAACATGCATATAAATATATATAGGTATATATAAATACAATACTATCTGCTTGAATGGATTATATGTAATTAGTGTAATGAATGGTGTAAATGCCTTAAGGGAAAAGTTATGATTGGTGTAAATAAATGAAGATTTTATCATGTTTATCTTATTATTCCTTAAACATTAGATACAAGTATAAATAATGGATACTTATGTGAAGAAATATTTTGTGCTAATATTGTAATCATGAAATATTATCTAAGGATTGCTAATTAGAAGAAGAAATAATAATGTGACATAAGGTAGTTTCAAAAGTGCTTGTTATCTAAATAGAAAATGGGCTTTTGGGAAAAAATGTGTAATAGGTTTTTAATTGATGTTTTGAATTACTGCCTATGATTCATCATCAATAATAAATGTGTGTATGAACAAAAAAAATCTATTATATTTAAATCCAAAAGGTGTCAAGAATAATAGGTAGAAATTATAGTTGTTACAAAAAATTATAGATGTTACAAAAAATTAAGCTGTTAATAAAAATCTGATTAATTTTTAACTATTATTCTTGACACCTGTTGGCTTGGAATATAATAGAGTTTCACTTTTCATACACACATTTATTCTTAATGATGAATCATAGGGGGTGATTTGAAAAGATGATAAAAACATTGTGTAGCAATTTTTTTACCAAAAACCTATTTTCTATCTAATGGATTGTGAAAATATTAAATTTTTAATGTTTTTATCTATTTAAAAGAGGCTACAACATAGATGCTATACTATAAGAACATAGTTATGTTTGGATTCAAGGTTATCATCTAATGACTATGCAAGGAATATTGTAGGAGAGATATTATTGGAAACCATCTAACTAGTCTTAGACACAAATTATGATAGGTTTCACTCATTTTTTTATAGTGAGCTCCTATTCTTATCTTAGGAATGCAGATATGTTAAATGATTTATCAGTCAGATGCATGTTTGAATTTAAGTCTCAAGAATCTTGTTTGGTATGAGACTTATGCCTCACTTTTTTAGGGTTATCAGGATTGGGTAAATTAATTAGTCTTTTCCATAACTATAAAATCAATCATGAGGAATCAATGTAAATATGAAGAGTTTTAATATGATGTGCATAATAATAATATAGTGCATGTCTAGGTTAAAAATTCATGAGGATTAGTTAGTGGTTCTAAAATATTATCACTAACATGAAGTTCAAAATTTATTTAGGAATGATCTTATGTAAACACTTTGCTCTTGAATGATGTTGTGTATGTTGTTTGTAAAATCTAGTTAATAAATTAGAATTATTTAGAACTTGGGACAAGATTATATTGACAAATGTTTTCTAAGTATAGGCATGACCATTATTTTTCTAAGTTTTAAATTTTTTATAAAAGTTAGATTATGACAATTGATATCAAAGCCTTTTTTAGGCTAAATTAATAAATCTTTGTGAAAATTTGATTTAATAATACATGTCTAATGTTTCAGGATGGTTAGAACTAGAGAAACATGAAACCCTTTGAATATTGGTAGTGATATAGTTGGAAATCATGAACTGGATCAACATGAATATGCTAACATAAAAGTGGGACAAAGTGGCATCCATGCAACCAATCAAAATAATCTTGAGCAACAAGTTATTGAAAAACAAAATGCTATACTACATGACATTCTAGGTGTATTACATGGCATTGAGGAACAAATGGAAGGTTTAGGTCAAATATTGACTCACCTAGAAAACTTATAAGAGGTAGGGCAAGAATAAAGGCTTCCTAATGAGAATCCACCTTAGCAAGAGGTTGTGGATCCCATTAATAAGGAGTTAAATAATATTCCTCCTTCCATTTATTTTGGTGAAACTATAAGTGATGTCATTGAGTCATGGATGATTAACTTGCAAAAGTATTTCACTTTGCATAATATGAGTTCCAACATTAAATCATGCATCAACACTTACCAGCTGGTAGGTGATGCAACATTGTGTTGGAACCACATGTGTTCTCAAATGGTATAATTCCATGAATCTTGGTAAATTTTAAAAAAATAATTAAAAAAAGGTATCTAAAAAAATTTATGAAGAGCAAAAAATCATGGAGTTTCAATTGTTGAAACAAGGAACTATGTCAGTGTCTGAGTATGAGAATAAGTTTTTAGGACTCCTACATCATGTCCATTAAATGAAAGATGAATAAACTAAACTACTAAATTTAAATAGGGGTTAAATGAGATAATCATGCATGATTTAAACATGACTAACTTGAAGACAATAGTTGTTGCATTGGTAACAACACATTGTGCTAAAAAAAAAAGAGAAGTCTTGCCAAAGGGCAATATAAGAGTTTTAGAACAACGTGAAGACATGAAAGTCTAAATCAACAATACGTCAAATAAGTAGTAATTTTAATAATAATGATTGAAAAAAGTCTAATGAGAAGATTTATAATTCAAGAAATAAATTTTAGAATAAAAAGGGGTCCAATTCACATAATTTTATAAAGAAGGATGCTGGAAACAACAAATAACAGAACTTATATGGTCTAGCCATAGGAAAAAACACCATTTTGATTCCAACTAATACTATTGTAACTTATTAGGAATGCGGTGATAACCATTATTGTAAGGACTATCCTAATTTGAAGGATAATCACAAGGTCTACACATTTGTAGATAATAGAAATGCTTAATTCAGTCAACACTTATTGAGATAAGAGGTATAATTTCTAGATTGTATTTCTCTATTGAAATTAATTTAAGGGAAAGATATAGTTTTACTTCTTTTTTTCATGCCTTGAAATGTAAAATCAAAACAAATAGACTTATAGAAAGATGGAAAGTAGATTTTTGCATCAAGAATACTTTGTTATTAATGAATGTCCAAAACAAGTTGAGATGAACTTGGGTAATTTTAAGACTTGTGTAAACCTATTCTTTTCTATTTTAGGATCCTATGACATTATCATGGGTATGTATTGGTTAAAATCACATCAAGATAAATTTGACTACTCAAACAAAATAGTTCAATGCTTGGATGATGAAGGAAATTCTATAGTTATTTAAGGAAACAACAACCCTTCAACTCCATGAATCCTTTTAGCCATATAACTTAGAAAATATTTTAGAAAGGGGTGTCAACTATATGATCTCAAGTTAAATGAGATATCTAAAGAAACAACCACCATACTCTAAGATTTCTCAATTTTGTAAAAAAATGTAGATGTTTTATGGAAGAGTTACTAGGGTTGCCTCCAAAATAGATATTTTATTTTGCCATAGATGTAATACCTAGAATAACACCTGCATATAAAACACCTTGCCAGATGAATGTGGTTGATTTAAGAGAAATTAGTTCCAACTTCAAGAGTTTCTTAATAAGGGAATGATACATCCTAGTGTGTCACCTTGGGGAGTTTCAATAGTTTTTTTAAGAAGGATGGGACACTTAGATTGTGCATTGACTATAGAATACTCAATAAGGTCACAATAAAAAATAAGTATCCTATTCCTCACATAAATGACCTTTTTGATCAAATAAAAGGAACATCTATACTTTCAAAGATATATCTTTGATCAAGGTATCATCAACTTCACATCAAAGATGAATATGTTGATAAGATTAAATTTAGGATGAGATATGGGCACTATTAATTTTTAGTCATTCCATTTAGACTAACAAATTCTCCTACAACATTTATGCATTGAATGAGTAATGTATTTCAATATTTTCTTGATAAATATGTGTTGGTGTTTTTAGATGACATTCTAATATATTCCAGGAATGAACAAGAGCATGAGAAATACTTAAGTATAATGCTACAACATTTGAGGTAACATAAATTATATGGAATTTTTTCCAAGTGCTCTTTATTTCAATCTAAAATTCATTACCTAGGACATTTGATTTCTAAATAAGGATTTAAGGTAGATCCTACAAAGATTGTATCCATTAATGAAGGGATAGTTCCCAAAAATGTACATGAGGTGAGAAGCTTCATGGGGCTTGTTGGGTACTACCAAAGGTTTATGCAAGACATTTCAAAGATTAATCACCACATAACTTAATTGCAAATAAAATGAAATATATTTGATTGGTCTCCTAAGTGTGAAGTAACTTTTCAAGAGCTGAAATGTTTATTAACTACAAATCCTATTTTGACTATACCAAATCCAAAAAATAATTTTTAAACATGAGTTGATTCCTACAAGCTGGTAATTAGAGCCATTTTGACTTAAGATCTCAAGGTGGTTGCCTGTGAGTCCAAGAATTTCAAGACCCATGAGAAAAAAAACCCCACACATGATTTAGAACTAGATGTTGTTATTCATGCCTTAAAGTAATTGAAGCATTTTTTTGTTAGGAAAACACATCAAGATTAAATCATTCCATCATATCCTTGTACACTTGTTTACTCAAGATGAGCTAAATTCAAGGAAAAGAATGTGGTTAGAATTTGTCAATAAATTTGATACTAATATTGATTATGTAAAAATAAAATAAAATAGAGTGGTTGATGCATTAAGTAGGTAGACCTACATTGTTGCCCTCTTTGTTTTGTATTCTAATTTTAAAAATTTTGTGCTTACACAAAAAAAAATTGATTTTAAGTACCTTAAAATTTGTGCTAAAATTAGAATAATAAATTCCAATTTTGATTTTTTAGTTGATTTAGAAGGTCAATTAAGACACAAAGGCAAAATGTTATTCCAAACTCAGGGAATCTGAGAGAACAAGTGATAAATGTACATATGACACCTCATTACACAATCTGGGTGTCAATAAAATGACACAAGAGATGAAATAGATATATTTATGGCTGAGGATAAATAAATATGTGGTTGCTTATGTATCCAATTGTTTGTAATGCCATCATGTGAAAGAAAAGCACAGTCATCTTGGAGGATTACTTTAATTTCATGTTATTTTAAAAAGGAAATGGGATATTGTATTTATGGATTTCATCATGGGATTGCCTAAATATCAAAACAAACATGATTCAGTCTTGGTTGTAATTGACAAACTCATTAAGGTTTCTCACTTTGTTACTAGAAATATCACAAGTGATACTACCATCTTTGCCAAAATATTTATAAATGAAGTAGTATGTCTTCATGGTGTACATGAAATGATCATATCAGATGGAGATGAACTATTCACTTTTCATTTTTGGCAAACTATGATGACTAATTTTGGTAAAAAGATGAATTTTAGTTTAGCTTATCATTTGGAAATGGATGGATAGACTGAATGGTTGAATATGATTATTAAAGACATGCTATGAATATATGCCATGGATCAACAATATAAGTGGAAAGATTTATTGTACTTGGTAGAATTTTATTATAATAACACCTATCATTCAATAATCAATATGGCACCATTTGAAGCCTTATATGGGTGAAAATACATAATTATTTTGGGTTGGAACAACTTAGAAAACTATGTGTTTTTAGGACCAAAAGTTTTGTAAGAGTATGATGAACAAATGGTTTTTATAAGGGAAAGATCGAAGGCTACTTTTGATTGGAAGAAGAGCTATGTAGACCTAAAAATATTGCATAAATAATTTGAAGTTTTGGGAAAGTATTTATGAGATTAAGACCTCTAGAAAGATCAATTAAGTTTATCAAAACTATTAAATTAGCATCATGTTGTGTTGGAACTTTTGATATAGTGGAAAAGATCAACCTGGTGGAATATCATCTTTTTCTTCCTCTTTTTCTATCTAGAATCCATGATTTTTTCATAGAGAATTTATATAGAAATATGTATCAAATCCCTCACATGCTTTAAATTATGATAATATTCAAGTGGAAGATGAGGAAACAATTCAATTAAAGCCTATCAATATTCTAGCTTAGTGTAGCATTGAGTTATGAAAAGAAAGCTACAACAAGTATTGCTTTAATGAGATCAAATGGGAGAAAGGAGTGCTACCTAGGAAGATGAAATTATTTTCCAAAAACATTTTAGTCATTTATTTAAAGGCCTTGAGGATGGTGCCATTATTAAGGGAGGGTGGATGAATGACCACACCTACCTAGCACATTGACATTGACTAATTATTAGGAATATTTTAACATTATTATGTTATATGAAAATTTATTGCAGACATCATGTGATTTTTAGAACATTATTTACTGATTTAAATTGAACAGTAATCATTTATGCATAATTTTATATGAGTATATGTTGATATGTGTATTATTAGTTTTGATCAGTTACTGCTAATGCCTATGGTTGGCTTGAATGTAAGAATACTAAATATAAGCATAGGTTAGTGTGGAAGTTGTGGATCCAATAACCAGGGTATGGTATATAGGGAACCAAAAAAGTGATGCAACAATGTCTATTTTCCCTAAGTTGAGTCTTTTTACTTGGCCAGTTTCTATTTATGATTACATGAGTCCATTATGTGTTGTAGTTTATTCTTATTGATTTTATGTTGGTTGATTGTCTTGTATGTTATTAATGTTGACTGAGCAACTTATCTAGAACTAAATAAGAACATGATTCATCCTAAGCACCATTATGCATTTGAAATGTTTTTGAAGGTCATGATACACTTGAAATGTTTTTAAGGTTCACACTTAAGGCCTGTTATTGTCTGTGATACAGTTACATTATGATCCCAAGAAAGGCAGGGCCAATAGGATAATGCTTAGAGTCCAATATTGGATGAGGAATTAAAATAAATAGTTTTATTTAAAATAATGAAGGTATATTTTATAGTATTAAAGTCTACAAGGGACATGTTGATTATGAATCAAGGTTTTAAATTATTTCCAATAAACCATATTAAAATAATCCAACTCATAATTTTATAGTTATAACACTAAAGTTTTTGGGGTCACAAGATAACCCAATGTTTATCTCAATCCTTCTCTTTGGCATGAGTGTTGACCTTAGCATTTGTGTTAATCTTGGTGAATTTTCATGACTTAAATGGTTCATTAGACTTTATTTAGAAGTTTCAAGACCATAGTAAAAGGAAAAGGTGGGTTATGGTAACCATGGTAACAATGATTTTGATTGACTTCGGGATAATATTAGGGTTATCATTGTTTGGAAAATCTCTTGATGTATTTTTTCATGAAGACATGCACAAGGCCATATTTTTGAAATTAGGACTTGGCAATGGCAAAATTAAGTGTAAATTTGGAGTTTACATGCAATAATGGAAGTGGAGGAGTGGGAGTTTTATTTGATATAACTTGAGGTTATATGGAATATAACTGTCATTAACATGAGCTATTAAGTGAGGAGAAAGAAAATATGCATGGATGGGGGAGAATAATGAAAAAAAGTATGTGTTTGTTGAGTCTTTCTTGGTATCATTTGTGTGCATAAAACAAGTGAAACTATTTTTTTTAAGTTGTAATATGGCAAGGGTGCTTGCATTCTCTAAATATAAACATTATTTGTGGCTTGGAAATAAATATTCCTAAATAGGGTTGGAAATTTTTTTCTATGAGTTTGCATTTAGTTGAGGATACCTAGTAGGGTTAAACTATAAGTTGTACTCACCTTTATATGGTATTGGGTAAACTTGAAAATGGAATTAAGTAGATTATAAATTACTTGGTCAATGTTTTTTTCTAGTTCATGCTTCGTTTAGTGTAAACCTTAGTTTGGGTGTTCACTTTTATTATGTTTTTTGAATATTAGTGTAAAACCCTATTAGCTTAAGTTGCTTTGGAAGTCTTACCTTTGGTAATCTTGAAAAATAAACTAGTCAGTATTGTTGTATCACTATTGTGGGTTATTTGAGTTACATAATCTTATTTTCTAGGTTTTTGCTTCCATCTCCAATGATGTATTAGGTGGATAGGGAAATTTATCCATGGTTGGGTTTATATCGAGCATATGGACATGTTTTGCTTGCAATATCTTATCTATGGAAATTATGATGCAAAAAACTTTGTGCTTCCAAGTGATTGTTGTAAAAAGTGTTTGAATATGATTTCGAGATGATGTATTCATTGTAAATATTTTTGTTCACATTGTAGATTTGATTGGTTTCTTATATTGGTGTATACTCTTAAAATATTAGATGTTCTCAGTAAAAATAAAATAATGTAGTTGTAGTATCAAATGTGCTATGAACCCTACAAGTTATGCATTATAATTATAAAAATGTTTCTTTTGATTTGTATTGGGAAACTTAGTTGTGTGGAATTCATATTGAATTCATGTAGCTCAGTTTTGGGTTCCTGTGTACTTCATTATTTTTTATTGATCTCTTTCTTATTGTGATACAAGTGATTATATGTCTAAGAATCTCTTTCAAGGATTTGTACTTCATTGTAATGGTGTAACCAGAAGTAACCTTGGTTGTCTTATACACTATGTTGGATTATAAGTTGGATATAATCTTGAATAGTCTCTAGATTTGAAGTTAATTATGAAAATTTATGTATACCATTGTGTAGCTATTTAAAAATTTATGAATGAAATATACTAATTTCATATATAGAATTATTGCAAATAGAATCATGCTTTATGATGAAGTTGCTAAGTTAAATAATGTTAAAGCATTATCTTCGTAGCTTATTGGCATAAATGTAATTTATATAAGTTTGAGTTAAAATGATTCATTACTCTTCTTGTAGAATATCAACAAGAATACATTTGTTACAAATTTTGAAGAGTTGATCATTTAGTTTGTTGTAGTTTATGAGTGCTTAATTATAATATTAATTACCATTTAGTAATGTCTTGATTCTATTACCTCTACTAAACTTTGTAAAGTTACATTACATAATTGAAATGATTGTGTATTGACTTTATAGTTGATATATATCACTTCAGTAGAAGATGATAGTGATTTGTATATCTCTAACTATTAAATATTACTTGTATGATCCAAAATAGATGATAGATAAAATAATCTAAAAAAAAGACAAGGATGTATAATTGATTTGGGACTTAGAGTTACTATGTTCAGAGGTAAAATGATATTGATCTTCATGGTTGTTATTGAAGAACACATTTGGGTTTAGAAAGTGTAAAGAAATAAGGCAAAGCAGTCTTAGTTTAAGACCGAGCAAGGATTGGTAGTTATGATTTATTATTTATAAATTTGGGCTTGAATTTTGTAAGATCATTCAAATTAAGGGTCGTTATAGATACTTAGGGTGTGGTGGAAAATATAACATGAGGTAGCTTATTTTGTATTTATTATGTCATTTATATTTGATGTGAAGATTATCTGATTATATAACTACTTATGTATATTTATACATACATAAATACATATAGGTGTACACCATTGCATAAGATTCAGAATGGAATTAGATAAGTATAAGTGTGAATCTATCTAGATTAAGAATTAAAATAGTTTCTATTACCAGGGATCCTCTTATTTTAATATAATTCCCATTCATTAGAATGTGCTATGTTTCATAATCTGTTACACTTATAATTGTTAATCAAATGGATTGGTTTATGTAATTTTTATATATCTAAAGTATAATTAATGTAGAAACCATGATGAGATTATATGTGTATTTTGTGGATTCATGAAGTTATTCAAATTGACTAATTCTATATATATATATACACACTAAATACACCTAGTTATAAACATATATGTATCTAGTTCTAAAATTTATGTGAATTAGTCAATTTGAATAACTTCATGAATCCACAAAATACACACACACACACACACACACACACACACACACACACACACACACACACACACACACACACACACACACGTGAGAACATGTACATAAATATATATAGGTATATCTAAATACAATCCTAGTTGCTTCAATGGATTAAATGCAGTTAGTGTAAATAACAACATAAATGTCTTAGAGGGTAGAGTTATGATTGGTGTAAATAAATTAAGAGTTTATTAAGTTTATCTTATTATTTCTTAAACATTAAACACAAGTATAAATTATGGATATTGATGAGAGCAAGGATTCCATGTTAATATTGTAATCATGAACTATTCTTTGAGAATTGCTAATTGGAAGAAGAAATAGTCATGAGACACAAGGTAGTTTTAGATATGATTACTATCTATTTAATAGAGACTAAAACATAGATGTTGCATTATAAGAACATAATTATGTTTTCTCATGCCCAAAAATTTTGTCCCAAAACCCATGTTTTTTTTGGTTACTTCTATTCAATGATGGTTACTTATTAAATATAGTTGCTTAGTGGTTAAATTGTTATGTAATATTAAATACATTATTAGACTATGACACACACAATTATATAGAGAATTAGATGATTTATTTATCTCAATTATTTTTCACCACAAGGCTTTCCTAAGAAGCGAAATGCAAACACAATATCATGATGTCATGATCTAAGGGGTTTTTATAAGTCATTTACTCAAGTAAGAGGGACAATCCCCAATAATAAGGTAATAAAAATACATGTCCAATAAAATATAATTTATTGATTTAAAGGATCACACATACTTATTCACACATAAACCAATTAACACACTAAAGGGAATCGAAGAAAGCTAAAACAACACTTTAACACAAAGTTCTCACTTTAAATATCATAAAAGAAGAGTCATCTAAAACTATACAAATCCACCCTCAAGGCATGCAAAATAAGGAAAAAAATCAAATTTAAATTAAAAGGGTTGTCAACAACTGCATGACGATCAAATTCAAACTTAAATCAATATTAAATATGTATATATATCCAAATAAATATGTATGAGTCCATCACGAAGGAAGATGATAAATACCCCTAAGCAAGTCTAAGAACCTAGACCTAATGCCCCCACCACAACTTGGGAAACCTACATATCCATTATGTAGAATTAGAGTCTGATGTAGTTCTCCTTACACTTGTGATGCCATCTTCCATGAGACATCATCACTGAACAAGAGTTGGTGACCTAAGCCAATAAGGGAACTAGTGCATCACTCAGGTGAGCTTCTAAGGATCTAGTCATCTACTTTAAAAAATGACACAACTTAAGGTCATCAATCACTATGTATGTCATCTTAAAATATAAGTGCTTACCTAAAAACTTTCACGCAACATCACAACAATAACATGCATGATTAAGAACTTATATTATCTTATTCCAATGCAGTCGATGACTTTACAATCTTTGAATTATGTTGTTTATAGAAACTCCATCTTTTGAACGAATCTCAAAAGGTGTCCAAGGTTAATGTGAGAGAGAAAAAGATCAAATATCAATAATAATTAGGGGTCATTATTTGTAATAGATGATCAATTAAGAAAACTATGCTATTAAAAATGATGATAACATAAGCATAAGGAAGAATATCATACCATTTGTGATTAAACAAGCATACTAAGAACTAGATAATTTAAGAATGTGTTCACACTAAATGTAGTTTTCAGTTGCCCACACTAGGAGGGCATCCTAAGGATTAGTTTCCTAAGTATGTTCTCTAAGAACATTCTCAAGTTAGTTGATAACAACCACATAAACTAGTGTTCTAAGGTTTAGTATGCTAAGCTCTTGCCCACTCCCTAAGCTGACTACATATTTATGGTGATTTCATCACATAAAAAATCAAGGATGGTTGTAGTTCATCCATTCCTAAATGAGTGTTAGTTTATATGTGAAGACAATCAATCTTCACCAATCAACTACATGACTATGTGTAACATCGTTACCCTTTGTGGGTAACACTGCAACTATTAGTTAGGCCTAGCAAATTTAGGAACTACTAAGAATTACAAGTAACTCCATACATATGGGAAGTATGCATATATACATATATAAATTTGAATGTGAAAATCAAGACTCATTTGAAGAATACAAACCAAAATGACTTCAAGTGGGCCCTATCCTAGGTCCACCCATTGGAAACTAAGGTTAGACTCAAACATTTGCTATTGTGGCCTAAAATTATAACTAAGGCAACAAGTATAAAAAGAAAAAAAATAGTGTGGAGTAGTCATGACTCAAAATATAAACACTAAACGACATTAAACCAACCATCGTGACAAAAGACCCTGTCAAAGAGACATAACACACTAATTTTCACACTAATAATCAGGTACAAAAGCACCTCTAGTTTAAATTCAATATAAGAGGATAAATTTTTCTTTTCATGAAAACCAATTATCTAAGCTATAAATATTATGTTTAAGATAACAAATTATTTTTATAATAAGAAAAATCATGATTTAATCAACCATTCCAAGGTGACTTTAATTACCTCAAAAGCTTGGCCCTCAAAATTCTAAATAAATTGGTTATGAAATTACCATGGGAAAAATAGTAAACTTAACAATAAAATTTATTTTAATATTTTAATGATAATTTAAAGCTATAATAATTTTCTTACAACATCTATATTTGAAAAATATTATTCCTTGTTATTTTAACTACATCAATTTCAAAATGTTTTCATGACTAGAAATAAAAGATTTTATTTATTTTCGTAAGGTGCATCCGAAAATGGCCCCCAAAGAAACTTTATTAAATAGGTTAAAATCTTTTCAATGAATATAGGATGATTCTAGAGCTTAATAAAATCATATTCAAACCTTAATTTTGACAAGCTCTTAGTTTAAGTATTTATTTTGATTGATTTTGAAAGGGTTTCAATTAAGTTGGAAAAATATTTAAGTAAATTATTTGGGTCTATTTTATTTTATTTTATTGAAATTTAAAAACCAAAACTTGATAATTTTATTATTTTAAACATCCTAAATTTTTTGTGAAACCTAATATAATAATAAAAATGGTTAATTCATTATTAACTCTCTTTATTAACTAATGTTAAGGAAATAAATTACAAAATGACTTAACAAATGATAGTTAAAAGTAATTTACATTGTACTAATTTGAAAATAATAAAACCCGTCCCTCTTAAGCTATGTGAAGGTGGGTCAAATCCCTACCACTAGATTGGTAGATTTCTACTCTTAGATTTAAGGTTTCTAAAATTTACCCTAATTTTTTTATGATCATAATAAAAAGTCAAAAATTTTAATTTTATTCTCATTTAATTTCTTTTCATTTTGAAAATTTTGATGAAGGGTTTGGAATGGGAATTCAAAGACAATAATTTTATAGATCAATTCCATTCAAATACGCACACAATATGTATACAAATTTTATTATATATATATATATATATATATATATATATATATATAACTCCAAAAACAAATTATTATTTATTTGAATATATATATTTTTATTATTATCTGTATGTGTGTATATATATAATCATATTATTTTTATTTTTTTATTATACTTTTTTTTGAGATTACAGGTTTGGCTGTTATCGTAAGCTGTTAACCAGCCTACAACTCCAATTTAAATATATAATGGGAATGCTCTGCCCAACTCCTTCCCTTTTCCTTCATAGGAAAAAGTGGTTGAGAGGTTAGCCCAGCCACCACCCTTCCCTCAAAACATTTTTTTTAATTAATTATATTATTATCATTATTTTCATTTATATATATATATATATATAAAATAACCCTACAAATTTTATTTTATTTTATTTATTTTTATTTTATTTTAATGTAAATTAAATACATTTTAATTTTATTTTATTTAAATAGATATAATAATACTATTTATATTTTTTAATATACACATCATAATAAAAGATTAATAAATTATATTTTAAATATTGATATAGTTTTATTTTGTTTTCTTTCTAAATGACATGCACATTGTATATTTTTTTCTTACATGGTTTAAGTTATATTTTTTAATATTTTGTACTATAAAGATTCAACTTATTCTCTATTATTTTCATTTAAACAATATAGGCAATATGGTCATTGTATACCATTCTAAAACAAGTAGAAATCACAATTCTTTTATCACATCTAAAATTTTAGAATGAATAATTTTATTTATTTATTTTTACTTTCAAGGTTTTAACTTTTATGAGTAAAAAGAGGAGGATTATTATTCTATATTTATTTATTTATTTATTTATTATTATTATTTATTTTATTTTAATTTTTCAACTATCAACCAAGAAATTACTCTTCTTTTTTTTCAATAATTAAATATAAAATGAAGAATGACATTTTCATGAACAAACAATTTACAATTTAAATAAATTATTTTTATTTGTAATATTGATCTCATCTAAATGCAAGAAAAAGAAGAGAGTAGAGAGATTTAGTATTCTCTAGAAGGGAATTTAACAAACTCAAATGAACAAATTTCATTTTAAATTTGATGATTCCAAGATATAAAAAGGGGAATAAAAGCATGCAAATTGTTTTTATTTTCACAATGTTTTCAAAGAGAGAATAACAAAGAGAAACACACAAACAACACTTTAATTTGAAAATTTCTTTTATCAATATTTGATAAACCAAACTAACTTTTCCATTACATATATACTAAGATAAAAGCTACCTCCCCTTCATTTTTCCTTGAAAGAACTTAAGTTCCCATGGCTCCATGCATATATTCTCAAACTTATAACAAGCTCCCAAACTTCAAAACTCCATCAAGCTTCTCCTCCTCCTTCCAAGATCTCCCAAACACCACCAAAAGAATGAAATCCGAAAACAAGACTAAGTGTGTGAATAAAAGGGATTTTTAAATTCCTTATCCCAAGGATTTTTCACCCAACCCAATAAATAGGAGAGTACTTTTCTTTCAAGAGTCACATCCCTTCTTTCTAGCCCATACTTTTTCTTAATGCCTTACAAGTCCATGTGGACTTACTTGTCCACCTTAACAATATTAGTACAAAGTCAAAAGAGTTCTTTACACTCAACAATAAATTCTCTTACATTTTCCAAATTTACACCCCACAAACACATCCATTCACCCTACTCTAGGCACTAACTTAGCTCCTCTATTCTTTTAGAGAGATTAGGCACAAGTTGATAATAAAATCTACTATAAAATTCCTCATAATTTATGTGGATTTAAATATTTATTATATTATAATATAAATAAAAAGAGATTGTTATAATTATATTTTAATAAATAAAGCTTTCAAAATAAGGGAGGGAATAACATTTGAATTTTTACACATTTAAAGGCTCATCAAGATAGGCAAACATATAACGACAACAAGATCACAAAGGTTCAAACATAAGAAATATTATATGTTTAGAATGAAGGTTATCATCAAATGACTATGCAAGGGTAGATTATAGGAGAGATACAACTATAAACCTTCTAAGTGCTTTTGGACACAAATTCTGATGGGTTCCACTCATATTTCTTTTATCATGAACTTGTAATAGTATCTCATGTGTGTATATCTATTAAATGATTTATCAGTCATATGCATGTTTTAGTTTAAGTCTCAATAATCCTATTTGGTATGAAATTTGTACCTTGGGTTTTGATGGTTATAGATATTGAGTAAATCAATTAGTATTCTCCATAACTATCAAAGCAATCACAAGGAATCAATGTAAATATGAAGAGTTTCAATATGATGTGTACAATAATCTTGTAGTGCATGTCAAACTCAAAAAGTCATGTGGACAAGTTAGTGGTTTTGAAATCTTGTCATTAACATGGAGTTCAAAATTTACTTAGGACTGATATTATGTAAATACTTCGCTTGAATGATGTTGTGTATATTGTTTGTTAAATATGGTTAATAAATCATAATTATTTACATAACCTGGGATAGACTTCCATTGACAAATGTTTTATAGGAATGGGCATAATCACTATTTTTTGAAGTTTTAAAATTTTTTATAAAAATTGGGGTTATGACAATCATCCTTGCTCTAAAATAGATATTGGTTAACTTAGGTATAAACTTGGTCAATTTTATATAGATCATTACCTTCATTGTTATTTTTATTTTGATTGGCTATGATAGAATTATCATCATCATGAATTCATACTAATTTAAATTGATCATAAAATTGAAATTGATTTTGATCAAAGGGGTTTTCTATGTTAGGAATTTTATTGAATCTTAATTGAAACCTAATGGTTGGTGTCATTAGGTTAAGTTTAAGTTTTTTTAGGTAGGTTTTGGTTTATAATGACTTGGTTTGATACTAGTTTCACATAAGTGGACTAAATAAAAACACACACAAAGATAATCCCATACTGATCAAGTGGGAGTGTAATTGAATAGTAGCCCACATATAATAGCTTGAAAGGTACATTTTGGGTGATCTTTGGAAACGTTTTTTTTCCAAAACCACAATGTGATTAAATCTAAAGGGTCATTAATCTATGTTTAAATATGATTATATATAGATGTTAACATTATACCTTATGATATTTGAGGCACAATTGTGTGAGATAAGGGTGTGGTCGAAGGTCTAGGTATTGGTGGTAAACCACCCCACTTCATGAAAATTAGTTAAAAATAAATTTTTACTTAGCCACTTAATACGTCCATACTAAAGATTTTTTAGAGTCTACCAGAACATGGACTTTGGTCAATGCTTGATGATGAAATCCAAGTTTTTGAACCCAAAATAAATAGGAAAAAAAAAAAAAAACATTGTTTTTGATTTTCAATATCACTTTTGAGCATGAGGAAAGAACATATGCAGTGGTTGACTTTGGAGATACTAGAAACTAAGTCATTTATGATTCTCAAGTGTATCTTTCATCATGAGATAAGAGAGAACATGAAATTATTTATAAAAATAAGACACAAATAGAAATAAATTAAATTAAATACATTGATTTAAAATGTTAATGATTAGGAGTTTTGAATCTAAGTATTTGACAAGCGAGGCTACAAAAAACATAGATTTATAGTTTTTAATTTGTCTTTACCAATTGATTCCTTAAAGTTAGAAAAAATATATAAATTAAAGAATCAATAAATATTGAAACAATGTATGCAAACACCATTAGTTAGAATGTAAATGTTAATAAATACTACATAAACATTGATAAACATAATGTTGTAGAAAACCTAGAAAGAAGTTTCATGAATTAGTTGAGACCAAAAATGATGATCCTTGGGACAAAAATGTCAAAACTTAGTGCACAAATTCCAATGATCAGAGTGCAAACAAAAAAATATAGAGAAAAAAATATGATAAAAAGTAGAGTGTAAATGTGAAAAAATAGGACACAAACATTGTTTAATAGGGTTGAAATGTCGATGACCAGAATATTCATAAATCTCATGCACATAGAAATTAATAGTATTCCATATAATAGAAATGATAATAGCTATTAAACAAATATTTTTATTGAGGTTAGAAATGTTGATACATAGGACAAATGTGTCGATTGATAGAGAATGACAATGAGATTTTAAAGTGACAAAAAAATAGTTATGATTTTAATGTAAATATTCAAAAACTTGAATTGGAGTATGTCAAAATAAGTTACACAAAATAAATAGTTAGATCACCCCTTCAAAATGAGCAAAAAAGTGTTATCAATGAAAGGAAATATGTTCCACTAGGTGTGATAAAATTTAAATGGTGAAACTTAAACATTAACTAGAAGCTAAGAAGAAATCTGAGTTCTTACTCCAAATTTCACATAGACCTCTGATTAAGCAATGAAAGAGAAGATAAGAAGTTTAAATTCACTTACCAAATGGAGGCTATCCTCTATTGACATAGATTTTTTCATGTTTTGTGGATTGTGGTTTCTCAAAATAATTCTATGCAAGAATTCCATCAATGTATACCTTTGATTTTTTAATGATAAGATTACATGGATTTTCAAATATCAAAAGTGCACATCTCATGATCCTTATAATTGAAGAGGGGATGCCAATTTTTGGATTAATTGGATGGATAATGGATGGTTGGGATAAATACATATTTAGTTGATATTTTGATTTTTGGATGGTTGATATTTGGTCTGCTAGTCAAATGCATTCAAGAAAGTTGAGGGATTGGTTCCATGATTAATGAATTTGATAAATAATTAATGAGAGGGTTAAATGTTGTAATGATAGGTTTGAATGTCTTAATGAGTTTTTAAAAGGTTTGAATGAGTTTTTTAGTGGATTAAATGAGGTGGTTTAATAATTAATTAATTATTTGTTTGTTTATTTATTTATTTTTATGAATCGCATGTGCATTTATTTAATTAGGGACTAATTAACTAAATAATATTGATTAATTAATTAATTGAAGTTTAATGTTGGTGAGATTATATGATTTTATTTAATTAAAAGGTTGGGGTCATGTCACAATTAGGGTGATATTAATATGGATTTTTTATGATGGATGGATTAGTTAGGATAAATGATGAATGTCAATGATAGTAAATTAGTGATGAACCAAGGTGGAAAAATTGGGATGTATATAATGTGCATTGTTTTACACCTTAGTGGTGTGGCCCATAGGTGTTTTAGACATAGAAAAAGCCATTGATGAGAACAACATAATCTTTAATGTGAAAATGGATGCTTCCTCATATGATCTTCCTATATTTAAGTTCACCATTATAGTATTGTGTGGGGTATCTATGGTGGAGATGAATTGATTGTCTTGAAGACATTGCATATATTTGAAGTTCATTCAGGGGTATTATAGACTATTGAATATGAAATATGATTACTGCAAGGTTTAAAAATTCATTAGAGGTTTCATTAGAACTACTTTTGTAGGATCTATCTAGATCATTCACCTCACATTTATAAGCAATATTCTAGATTTACATTGAGTCTAGTAAGAAAGTGTAGTATCTTAGCTTTCTATTGAGATTTGGTGAATGATTTTAATTGGTGAGTGATTTGACCCACTTTGAAAACTAGATATACTAACATAACATAGTATTTTATATACATTATTTATAAAATTTGATATGGTTTACAATTGAGATCATTCTATTTTATGTGGAGAAGTTTTAAATATAGCATATTCAAAACCATATGAGACACAATATTCTTAGACTTTGTATGACATGATTAGAATGTTAGATGAATTTAAGAATCATGTATATCTTACTTTCCAGTAATATGATGGTAATTTAAGGATTAGATAAGTACACATCCTAGTAAAAATATTCATGTATGAATACTTGAGGAATATATAACAAGCATTAATTGGAGCTACATCAAAAATTAGTTCCTCTTTGAAAGGATGGATAAAAAATGGCATTGGTGAGTCATATGTATAAATTTGGTGTGAATGAGGCATGGTTGGATAATTTAATCATTCGATGATTTATTTAGAGATGACCTTGTTCATGATACAATGTTGCATCAATTGTAAAATCGAGAGGCTACCATTATGTCTTATATTTGTGAATAGAAAATACTTTTTCTAAATAATATGAAGAAAATACTTTTTCTAAATAATATGAGGAAAAATCCATAAATTCTATAGAGGGTTGGAATTTTTGATCCATTTTTTTCTTGCATAAGAAGATGTTTCTAAACATGGTGACACTATGAGTTTTAGAGGCCAATTTTTTTTTATCACACTATTTACATGTATTAGATTGATGTGGTTTTTTGTCCAAAGAAAGTGATTTATTTGGAGTATAATTTGTGTCCTAATTTATTCCTTCATCTCAAACTCCTCATCAATGGTTGTAACATAAAAAAGGTTTTCACCATCATATAATTTTTATCTACTTCATTTTGAATTGAATGAATAGTAATAGGCCTATTTGGTAGTTTATTCTCTCTCTCTCTTTCTCTCTCTCTCTCTCTCTCTCTCTCTCTCTCTCTCGTCTCTCTCTCTCTCTCTCTCTCTCTCTCTCTCTCTCTCTCTCTCTCTCTCTCATCTCTCTCTCATCTCTCTCTCACACATCACACACACACACACACACAACACACACACACACACACACACACACACACACACACACACACACACACACCACACACACACACACACAGCACACACCAAAGGATCAATTTTTTTTCATATAGGTTATTGAAGGCATTGGTGTAGGTATGTAATGATATTCATGTCCTTGGCATAGTTATCAACACTAAATGTAGTGATCATCTTAGAGATCTTCATTATTGTACTCATCCTTGAAGTAACTTGAGAAAATTTTCCAAGTTAGTTCATATTATTCCTCTATTTTTTATTTATCACAAAGTATGGGGCTTTCCACCACTTCTTGACAATTTCATAATTTTAATATTGATATTTTATTTTCAATAAAATTCAATCATAAAAAAAGTCTTTAATTTATGTAGCAGGTTATTTACTACATCTACATTGATTTTTAATCTCAACCAAAAAAATGTATAAATTTAATTGAATCTTGGGAGACAAGAGGGCTGGGGGGAGATAGGGGCTCAAAAAAATGATTTACTTGATGAATGATCCAATATAACCAACTAATTGAGAATTCAAACAAATGACTTTTTATCTTGATGTGATTATTCAAACACATCATTGATCATTGCTTGGCATTCTACTCATGCATCATTGTCTCATACTATCTAAACTTTCTTTCAAATGTCACAGTATCTAAATTAAGAAATATTGTTGTTTAACACTATAATTTAAATAATTCCATCATGTTTGATGGCACATACATAAATAATATGAAACATTATGATAATATAGACACCTAATTTTGGTACAAGGATTATTATTATAATGTTTTAGTGATGTTTTGTGTGTATCCGTGAAAGTTTATTCAAAATAGGTACTTATTAGTGCTTTTCAATGTATTCTCTCAGTTTCTCTCTATTTTATCCATGTGGAATTATGCTCTCTTATTTATTCTATTTTATATCTCCTCTATGTTTTATTTTATTGGGGGTTTTCTCCTCTGTTCTTATTTTATTGTTTTTGCATTTGGGTTAGAATCAACAATCTTCCAATTTTGACCCTTTTGTCTTTTCCTTTTCTCATTTTACCCTTTTCATCTTTGTGTAGTCATGTTTTCTAGATTTCATCTGTTATTTTTTGTAATCTTACATGTCGATAATTACATTATTTAACTCAAATAAGTATATATACAAAGCCTCCTAGAGAAATTTCATTAAATAAGTATCAATTAGGAATTCAATATTAGGCACACTATTAAATCCATATTTATGCTCTTCAAGACTTTTAAAAAGCTTTCAAAGGTTCAATTAGCTGCATAATTATGAAAAAATAAGGATTAAGTAAATGATCATGTAATCAAAATTTATTTCCTAAGGAGATGTAGATACTAAAATCTAAATCATGTAACAATTTAGTCTTGTACACTTGGAAAATATTTATCATGTTTATACCTTTTAGTTATAGACATTCCTATTGTTGAAAGGCTCAAGTTCACTATCTCTTTATGCCTAAATTTATTATGTCTTAGTCTAACCATTATTAATATTATGTCCAGGTCTTATGAATTATGAAAAAATATCAAAACTTAATTATTATCCTCCACTGCCAGTTTTAGATATGTACCTATTTTTTATCTTCTTGGAGACTTGCATCCCAGACAAACACATACATCAATGCAAGTGTTATTTTTCATACAAAAGTATCTAGTGCCCAAAATTCATCCAATTTAAAAATGTAATGTATCATAAAGGTCATCCTAAGTGATTTGGTGTTAGATATTTTCAAAATATATTGGTATATATACATGATCAACCCTTATTCATTCCTCACCTAACAAATATCAATAACTCATAATGCAATGTACCAAGAATAAATTAATCAAGTAGTCCATTGAGAAAACCTACCCTATTCATCCTTGTTTATATATCAATCATAGGATAAGTATTCCCATAGGTGTGTAGTTATTAAAAGAGTAGTTCATGAGCCATATTTTATATGTTGCAAGCTAGGTCACTACATTTATATGCTTATTACATATTACATCCTTGTGCATGTAAAAGACAACAATCAAGGGATAAATACATAAATTTGAGGCTTTCTTTGGATTATTGGATATGTAGATAGTGCCCATTGATAAAGGGGTCTTTGAGTCAACTTGACACCATGAGTCCATTAACCCATTTTTCCAACAACCACTATAAGGGTGAAGAATATAGGGTTTGATCATTTGACAAAGAGTGATAGATTATGAAAATGATATGATGACATCAAAATAAAGGTGATATAAAACCTAAAATTCTCAACTTAGTTTCATCTTAACCAAATAAATATTCCATACAGTACACCTAAATCAAAGTTAGACATATGTGTCCATGAAAATATCCATATCTGATGCAAGTGTTTGAGACCAAAAAAAATATTAATAGAATATGATGGCTATTCTCAGATAATCTTCTAGTCCACTTATAACCTATTTTTTAACCCTAAAATATATATTATGTGAAATCTAAGGTTAAAAGAGTAGAGTAGCCTAGGGCATAAGGATGGTAGACTATCTCTAGATCAAACCAATTCATTTTCAAAACTCAAATAGAGCATATACTAATTTTATTAAAGTTAGAAAGTAAATTTATGATAGATGTTGTAATGATAACAAATACAATATAATTAAAAAGTGTTGATGCTCATACCAATCTAGATCTAGACTAGGTAGAAAGTAGACTAGATCTAGATTCTATAATAATCACTTAATTTTAGAAATTGTACCTATATAGCTATAGACATTTACATTGACTTGGGATAGTTGTGTTGATGATTATATCTAGATCATGTAGGTGTATAGTATAAAATACTATTAAAAATGGATGTCACCACCTAGATGCTTCTATAATTTATGTCACCTTCACTCTGGTCTATCCAAATATAGGTCATAGATTGTTGTGCCTTGTCAAATGAGAAAACCCTAGTTCTTAATCTTCATAGTGGCTATTGGAAAAATGGGTTGGCGGTCATACAATGTTGAGCAGACCCAAAGACCCCTCTGTTAGTTAGTGCTACCTACATAACTAATACTTTGAAAAGGGCCTTAGACTTAGGTAGTTATACCTTATGTGTTAGCTTGTGTGTGAATCATGTAATGTGTGATAAGAAATTAAAATAGTGACCTAGTTTGTAGCTTGTAAAATATAGATCTTAGGATTCTCCTTGAGTACTTTAGACCTATAGATGTGATGTCCCTAAGTGATATGAAAATAGGAGAAAATAGGGAAGATTTGATCACTTGAGTGCTTGATAGAATGGTTTTCGTAAGTTTCCTTAATCTCTACTTGGTCCTTTATAAGTTTTTTCTAGGTTTATGTTAGGTGAGGAATGAATGAGGGTTGATATTGTATTTATACCAATCCCTTTCGAGAATATCTTACATTAAATCACTTAGGTTGACCATAGGAATATGTTTATTTTGAAACTTTGATGACTTTAGGGCATTGGACACTTGCATTGGGATATGATAATTATAGTCATCTAACTAGGATGTAAGTGTCCAAGAAATTAGAAAATAGGTGTAGGTCTAGAAGTTTTATAGATGGAAGATAAGTAGGTTTATAACATTCTAGTTAAGATAAAAGGCCTAGGTCATTAGAATAACATTGGTCAGAATAAGAAATAAGCTATTAAGCATAAAAAGATATTATATGTGAGCCTTTTAGTATTAGGAAGTTACATCTATGATATGTATTTTCTAAGTATACAAGACCAAGGTGCTATATAATTTATGTTACATCCTGATTTTCCTCTAGACTTATTATTACTGATTATGTGGTTAGTGAGTTATTTACTTTATGTGGTAATTAACTAGAATTAGTTATATGTTGATTATGGATAGCAATTTTTACTTATCATCATGCTATTTAATTGATATTTAGCTATTTGTATTCTATTATTGTATATTTTAATCATGATTATGTAGTATATTCTATTAAAATAGTTTATTATTATTTTTACATGATATGGTATAACCACTATTCATTTGTATTGAGGTGGACGTACGATGGATTTTACCCTCTTGTTTATGACTAAAGGGGCATCATCAAAGAGGATGGTGTAGATGGATACATGTGGGGGAGGAGATAATTAAATGGGAATGTTGCACACACCACATAGAGTAGATGTCACATCCCAATTTCTCTCTAAGCTAAATAATATTTTTTATTTATGCACACACCATAATAAAGTAACATGTTTTGTGTTTATCGCTTAAATTGGATAGCTATAATATGTTTTGATTTTTTTTATAATTTTATTTTCTATTGATGATGTTGTTTTTTATTTGATAATCATGTCATTTTGATTTCACTAACTCAATTATATTATTGCATTAATGAATGCTGATTATGTTGTGTTTGATTTGGTTGTTGAGTGATTACTTATCTTTATAAGGTTACTAATATCGTTTATAATGGTTTCATAAACCTATAATAAGACATTATGAATTATTGTTCTTAATAACATTAGCAAATGACATTAGTTAGGTAGAATAATGAACTTGATGTTAGTGACCAAAGGTAGTTATAAAGCCTTACATTTAGGTAGTAAACATGATATTATGCAAAGAAAAATAGATAATTTCATTTTTAAAATGATTATAGGGACTTCATTGTGTTTGATTCTTGGATGGCATGTGTGAAGGTTGTGATTATTTGTGTTGACATTGAAATACATGTAATATTGATTACTTGCTTCTAATATTGTCAACAACTTGTTATGATTATTGAGGGTCTTTTATTAGGCATATGCCATATTACCTTGTCATATGGTTGGGACTTGTAATATAGTTGACTTTGCATAAAATTATAATATTTGATGACCTTATGATAAGATGATGGCATTTTAATTATGAGAGTATAGTTTAATTATTTAATCACTCTAACTTTTGAGATGATTAGGTTTAATTTGGCATTGACTTATTGTTAATCATACCAATCAAGGAAAAGAGAGGATCTATTTGGTTTTTACATGAAGGAAAAGATAGTTTTATACAAGTTGGTTGATCATGGTAGAATGTTAGGAGAGTTTTATGGT
This sequence comes from Torreya grandis, assembly GCA_037957365.1. NCBI lineage: Eukaryota > Viridiplantae > Streptophyta > Pinopsida > Cupressales > Taxaceae > Torreya > Torreya grandis. Next base: position 98,908 of record JARHVA010006985.1, read on the forward strand.
AATAAAATAACATGTGAGATGAATAAAATAGAAGTAAGAGTGTCTAGGGAAGACACATCTAGAAGGTAAAATATTGGAAAAATGATTTAGAGCTTGTAGAGGAAATAAAGAATCTAATCATTGGAATTAAAATTCAGATTATCATTAGCATTATAAGGTTTGATTTTTAGGTTAGTTACACCTTAAGATTCATTTGATTATTTGATTTTGATAATAAAAATTATAATAGGGTCTAGGTTATTATTATTGATATGATAGTAATTTATTAAATAGGCTAAGTGATGGGCCTTGTAGATGATCAACCATCCATAGAACCCATGACATAGCCCTGCCCCCTAGTAATTTAACCCTAGCTTGAAACCCTCACCATGCAAAAATATATTCAAGTAAAAATAGAAAGGATAAATTTTATTGTGTTGTGAGTACAATATGAATATTGGTGAAACTGTGTAAAGACTTTGTGTAAATAATGTGATGAAACCCTAGGTGAAACTATAGGGTTGACATTTCATTTTAATAGGGTATACACCAGGATATATATATATATATATATATATATATATATATATATATATATATATATATATATATATATATATATATATATAATGGGGTGTGTATACACCCTACAAGGCTTTGATAACTTGGGGTATATAGACACACACACACACACACACACACACACACACACACACACACGAACATGCATTTAACGTATGTTGACACTATGACTGTAAATCAACATTAAGTCTATGAAATGAATTTAATGTCAATTGGTTTTGTTTATAAATGAAATATAAGGGAATCCATCTATATACTAAAACCTATATCAAATTAATACTACCTATAGGATTTACATTGGTATAGATAAACTTTCATTGAAATATAATACACAATCATTTAGGTAGAATTGTGTGTGTGTGCGTGCATGTGTGCATGTGTGTGTGTGCGTGCATGTGTGCATGCATGCACATGTGTGCATGTATGGGTGTGCGTGTGTACATGTGTGTGTGCATGCGCATGCGCTTGTGTGTGTGTGTGTGTGTGTGTGTGTGTGTGTGTGTGTGTGTGTGTGTGTGTGTGTGTGTGTGTGTGTGTGTGTGTGTGTGTGTGTGTGTGTGTGTGTGTGTGTGTGTGTGTGTGTGTGTGTGTGTTTATATGCTACATGCTTGGGTATTCATTAGTATAATTACTTGTATGAGGCAATTATAAATCTTAGACATAATATTGAATGCACAATATTCATAGGCATTTATGGATTACTTAATCTTATATAATTAAATTTAGATAGTATATACTAATAAGGCTGAGATAATATGGTTATCAATGGAACCTATTATGAGGCTGAGTTTAATTAGTGAAATGTTTATCTTATTCTATCTGCATTATATACAATCATATTGGTTTATAAATTATGAGTGAGACCCTCATGCCAATTATTTCAGGTTTGAATATATGGGTTAATAATATATTGTAAGAGGTGTATATGATGGGTGTCATTTTTACCCATTCATTTAACCAATATATATTGGTGTCAATTCTTACTAGGGCCAGTGTTAAAGGTTGTCTACAACAAGGTACTTATTGGTTTTAGATAACAATACTATTTGGGGGGGTTTTTGGTGTTGTACTAGTCTACTGTCTATTCCAAAGAATCTAAACTAATGCTAAAAATAAACACTCTTACATGAAATGTAAACACACCAAACTGCTGAATTGAATAATCTAAAATCAATCACACAATGTTGCAAAGTAAACTTATTGAAACCAAATTTCAAACCCACACTTTCAAAATCAATTTTACAAGAATTAAAGGAATGATAAATACTTATTCAAATTTGAAAGTAAATACATTAACATCTATTCTATCTTGCTAGTTATAAGTCTAATCACACAAAACATATATATTAATTTCAATTGAAATAAAAATGAAATAAACTTATAAATACCAAAAGTAACATCTCCTATCTCCTTGGGGAGTGGGCCCTTGCTCACCCTTGGATTCAGGGTTAAATCAAATCATTCTTAAAATGCTATCTTAACACATAGAATGAAAGAGTAGTCTACTACGAGTATTCTTATATCTAAAATATTAAAACTTACAATATTTGTGTCTCTCTATATGTATGTAGATCCAACATGGATCTACCCTTTTATTATATTCAAAATAAACTATCCTAGAAACCAAGCAACAACTCAACTGACTTAGAACAAGAAGATATTCAGAGAGATTGGGTGATATAGCCAAAATAAAGAAAGCGTTACAACAAGATCTACGTAGAAACAAAAATATATATGTGAGATTATAACTACTATGTCTAGCTATATCTAAGTAACAAATATTTACATGCAATATATCCATATCTTCTGACTCTAGAGTTATAGCATTTAACAATAACTTCTATAAATGGAAGGCCATATAGAAATAAGAATATATACTTATATATATATATATATATATAGAAAGTATCTAAAGGAGTCTTAGATCATCATGGAATAGGTGGAAAATATTGAATGCTTTAGAATATGTTGTGGCCAAATCTGAAGCAAACTATGAGAATATAGAGCACAACTATCATAATCCATAGTTGACTATTGTAATTCATATCTAACTAATAGAATATGTTTCTAACTATTGTAATCTATAGCTAACTGAAAAAATCCATAGCTAACTATTGTAATCCATATTTGACTGATGAAATCTATAGTTATGCTTCAAATGATAAGTTTTTAGTCATGTCACATCCTTATCTTCATGAGAACTTAGAAAAACTATTATTTAGATTCTATCATACCTATACATATCCAAATATGAAGACTAAAAATGCAAATGGTTAGAACATCTTGCAAAGAATGGTAACTTAGACTCACATGAGCTTATAGAGATAAAAGCCTCCATTTTCTACCGTAGACTAGTTATAAATCCTAAGACTACATGAAATGATTAATTCAAATGACATTTTTAAGGCTATGAAGGATGATATATCATGAAAATAATGAGTCATAATGTGGACTTATTATTTCCCCCACACCTTACCTTTTTCAAGTCCCATTGTAAACTAACTCTCCCTAACCTCATAATTATGAACCCTTTGATCCATCTTTAGATTGAGATCATATATGGAATATAAGTCTTGAAATATTATTTCATGGTGAGGAGTAAATCCCATAACTCTATTTATAAATTGAAGTGAAAAACTACTCATTAGATTGTGGTGTTGTATTTTTCCATGGAGACATAGGGGACAATAATAGAAAAGGCCTGAATCTCATCCCTATCCATGGTTTTTGTCCTCCTCCTTAAAGTACATTAGTAATTATCTGAGTGATGACCTTAGCCCTTCTAAGAGGCCATTTGTTAGTGGCAGGGGAAAAAACTTATCTTTGTCTTAAAGTGACTGGTAACATATGTAAACATTATCTATAGAAAATCACCACTTGGTCAAAGAAATGTTGAACAAACAATTGAAAATTGATGATGCCATCTTGTAGAGTATAAATATAATGATCATGGATCTTAGACTATTGATAAAAACTTTAGAATTTTTTCTAATATCTATTGTGTATTACTGAATTGGGGTCTAATGCATAGATGAACTTCCCTTGGAGTGTTTATATGATCATCACATCTTTATTGCCATGTAATATGATTGCTATATGTAGAAAGAAGAGCCCTCAACTATAATTTTCCAACAAAGAGATTCACTAAGAAATTATTTGTATTCCCTAAAATGATATCAGATAGATAGAATTAACATAACAAATCTTACCTATCAAGGGTACTATTCTGAAAAATTATCAAGAATTCATTACTTGTATTATTTTAATGGGGTAAACCATAATAAATCTAGAGTAACTACCATCTGAAAAAGTGCTCATACAAAAATAAAATGTATGAAGAGGAAGGACTCCTACAAGCTAACAGATTTTTACCAAGTTGATAGGTGAATTGAAGGGTTTGTCTAGTTTTTTCTTCCTTTTTCTATGCCTATGCCAATTCTTCTTGTAATTATTGTTTTTCTTTCTCAAGAAGTTTGTTTTTCCTCTTCAACTCCTCAAGCTTATAACAAACTTGCTCCCAATGGTTTCTAACATCAGGATATGACAAATTGGTTTGGCAACCCTATTCTGTCATGACTTTAGGAGGCATATTAGAGGAGACATAAGCTATTTGAGCTTTTAATTTAGCATTTTATTATTCATATTTTAGAATATTTATTCTCAAAGAGATATTATCTTCTTCTAGTGTTTTAGTATAGCTACATAAATCAATAATGTCATTTTCTAACTCATCTAATTTCTTCAAGGACTGAATTTCAATGCTTTCTATTTATTTTAATAGAAGATAAATGACAAAATCCTTACTCTGGGATGAAGAGATTAATTTAGTAATGTCTTCTACATTTTGCTTGATTGTGGCCTCCAACTAAAATAATGCCAAATCATGTTACAATTCTACATCATCTACTTCTTTAGAAGGTTGAACTTCTTCATCAATCATTGGAGCCTTACCTTTATCAATTTATTTTTGTGTGGAGGGAGTAGTAACAATCTTAGGAATAGTCTCTACAAAATCGTCCTATGAAAAAGGGGTTTCTACTTCCTCTTTGTCCTATGCCCCACTAATAGTGGTAGTGGTTTCTTTCCTTAGAATATCCAAATTTTTTATAGCCATTATTTCATCATCATCAATATCCAATATCAAAATTCTATTTTTCTTCTGAGGGAGAGAAAGAATCTCTACGTGTGAGGCTTCTTGAGGTGTAAGATGTAAAACAAGGTCTACTAATGAGTCATCCTCAATCATTTGCATAGGTTCTTGTGTATGGCCAATTTAGGACTATTGTTTAAGGTTCCTAGTGGAAGACCTAATCCTTAATTTTTTACTTGGCTCATATGGTAAAATTACATTGAGAGGACTCAGGGGTTTAAGTGAAATGACCCTAATTGTTGATCACGTACTTCAAGTTATCTCATGAATAATTACTTTAGAGGAAGAAATTTTGGGTGGAGCCCTAGAGCTTGAGGCTTGAGGGTCTCATGGCATTTTATTATAAAGTTTGGGTTTTTTTCTCTTTTTCCCTTCACGTAAGGTAATCCAAACGTCTATGCCTTGTTCTTACTACAAAAATGGTGTTTTATTATGAATTTAATTAGTCCATGGTGGTGAATGGTAGATGGTGTTTTTGGGTATCTCATATCCATGACTTGAATTGGTTATAACAAGAATGAGGGTAAATTGATTTGGTGATGGGGTTGTTATATGCCATACCTTAGATGAATTAACATTCTCATTATAATGTATCTTAAGATACTACATTGACCCTCACAAGTTAGGTATTTGATAATCCAAAAAGATAATAACCTCGAAGGTTCAAGTAAAGAATCCTTGCTAATACCTTTGATTCTGCCTTTGACATCTTGAACATACACTAGAACTAGTTCTCTTTCACTACTAAAGATATAAATGAGGTCACAAAAGGAGGATCTTCTTGAATTTTTTTCCCCATGATATGGAATTATAGATAACTCACTAAGAACCTAACTAAAGAATGGAATTTGTACACCTCAAATAATAGAAAAGTCTATCTTCAAATGAAGGATGAAATCTATAACAAGTACCTCATCAAAACCCTAGAATTTTAGGAAAAACTCAAGCCACCATGCTTTTGAAAACACTTGCTTCTTTGGCTCATCTCTTAAAATATCATTTACAAACTCAGGTTTGTATTTTTTCTTCTACCCCATTCTAAATTCCAATTCTACACAAAATATAGTCAATCCACTGTTCTGCTCAAGAAAGAAATATAATTCACTAGAAATCAATGGATAACAATGATATCCCTTTTGTTTAATTATTATAGATAAAACTTGAATCCTTCAAGCATGTCAAGTGATAATGATGTAGAGTAAATTTGATCTCTCTATGGATTTAAATTGCAAATTACACACTCAAATATCAACCACTAATTAAAATCTAAAGCCATTAGAACTTAAATTCAAATTAGATAAGTAAACTATGCAATCCTACACTAAAATCCTAAATCATAAATGCTTTAAACCATGATTCAATAAATGTAAAATAAAGAGATTGGATTGAATATACTTGATTGTTGGATGTTGGATGAAGGATTCAAATTATATTTAGACATGGATTTGTTATGAATTCTCAAGTTGGTCTCTATGGAGGTAGAGTGTTAGTTTTATAGATGCGAGGAGGGAAGATCAATGGTTGTCATTTGATCTTGGATGAGGAGATCCAAGCGCTAGGAATTAATCAAGGAATATTAAATTCCTTGGAGAATCCTCTAGAAATAGAGGATTCTAGAATTTGGAAGGAAGCCTCCAATTTTAGAGACTTCTAGGATTAGTTTAGGGATAAGCTAGGATTAGGCCAAGGTTATCAAGGATTAGGATTCCTAGGGATGTAGGAATACCTAGGGAATAGGTTAGTAGGTGGTATTATAGGAATTTAAAATTCCTATATATTAGATAAAGAAAATTGGATTAAGATAATAAAAGATTAATATGAATTAATGATGAGGTGGGGATAAATAAAGGTTAATGGATGGAGGATTATAGAAGGGGAAAAATACAATAAGTGGATTAGAAAATGGATAAAATTAGTGAGATAAAATGAGATGAGCAGAATTAGAGTCCACTAATAGGGATATTAGTCAACTATAATGGAGTGAGTGATTTTAGGTGCATACATTTTTCCCCTCTTTGAAAGGGAATTATGATTAGACAAAGTGGAAGGATTAAAGGTCTTTCGAAGTAAAACCAACCATTTCATGGATGAATGTTAGTAGATGATGTTAGGGTATATGATGCCCCCTCAAGGGGACATGTGGGGAAGAATGAGTTGGATGGCCACTTAAAGGAAGAAATGAGAGGTGGGATACAATGGAAAGATGAGGGGATGGGATGGTATATGTGGGATATAAGATGAAGAAGAAAGATTCTATGTTGAGCAATGAGCTACAAATTGATTACAGTGCCCTTGGTAAGGACACATGTATAGGTAATAGAGGTGATGGGTTTCATAGTTGTATAAACAACCCAAGCAAGGACACGTGCATGGGAATCAACCATAATATGATGATAGGATATAAGTCCACAAGCTTTAGATGTATCCTGAGTAAGGATGCATGCAAGGAAGGGCTATAGGCTAGGATAAGATGATTTGATAAGATAGGATGAGTGTAGCTCCAAGCTAAAGTTGATCAATATGATGATGATGATGATAATAGAGAATATATGATGTGATCAAGTGACCAAAAGACTTGGGGATGAGGATAGATGATATAGATAGTGGCTGAGCCATCCTTGGGCATTATAAAAGTGGCCAAGTGCTGCCTACATAGTTTGAAAAGACCTCAGGCTGATGTAGTTATGACTGGGAGATGATGATGATAATGATGATTAGTGATTATAAAATTATTATGATAAGGGTGATTAGTCTTGTTAGTGACTGAAGGATATGATATAGATGATGAGATGGGGATGAAACATTGAATGTTAGTTAGATGGATTGAGAGGATTAGATTATTAATGTAAACAAGGATGGTTATATGATTAGAGGAATGATGAGGGTATGATGATCAAGCCATCACAAGTTCCATAAAACTCATCATAGTCTAAGTAATCCAAAAATGTATCACTTGACAAGATGCCCCATGATATAAATATGACTAAGAGGGCATTGTGCCAAAGCGTATGGGAAAATAGTGAACTCTACATCTTTGAGGGTACTTTTGGCATCCTCATACCATCCTCATTCATTTACCAATAGACAAAAAGAGACACAAAAAACATGAGACAAACAAGATATGTACATGATATGCAAACAAGATAAGTAGAACAAACAAGTAACACACACATGAGTATCTACATGCAATGTCATAATGTCTTACCTAATAATAAGATGAGTGATTGGATGATTATGATGTGATTAGGGATGTAGGATAGACTTAGATTTGATGATTATAATGAAGCTGAGGTAACACCCCTAGTTTAGGATATAAGGATGGAGGATGGGAGAAGGTCTTTGAATACTGACCTGGTCTTGAAATTAGATTAAAAAGTGGCCAAGGAGGGTGATTAGACAATTTATGACCAAGGATTAACAATAGACAAGGCCCTAAATGGATCCAATCTAGCAAAGAGTGATTAGATGGGTGCTAGATATGAAGAGGCAATGATAAGGATAATGATGGGATCAAGTAACTTTGATATTAAAAAAGTGATGATTAATGGGTGCTAGGTATGAAAAGGCATTGATAAAGAGGTGATGGGTGCCAGATTAAAATCTTGACAAGGTGATGTGTGCTAATAATACATAGCCAAAAGATAATGAAATGATGGGTGACCACTTATATCGATTTATAAGACTAAACATGGTATCCAAAGATGGGACAATATGAGATGGATGGATATGGATATGGCTAGGGGATTAAACATAAGACAAGACATCATGGACTACTTTGGCTTTTTTAGATTTTTATGATTTTTAGGGTTTTTTGACATTTTTTGACTTTTTATTGGGGATCTCAATTAATTAGATGATGGGTGAGATGTAGGGCATGGAAATTTGATGGATTATTTAACCAACACCTACCTAGATGTTCTAGTGGCCTTTAGTGATTCTTAATGGTGAGCCCTCTAGATATCTAGACCAAGTATTGTCATCACCCCTAGGAGAGATAATGCTACCCAATGAGGTGATGTGAGGTATGGATGTAATTAGATGTTGATGGGGATGTAGTGGATTTGAATGATAGTGGAAAATTTATCCTTTGGCATAGAAATGTAAGCAAGTGTTGCCTACATAGTCTAAAAGACCTCATGCCAATATAGTTCTGGCTAAAAGGGTATTGATGATGATGAGGATGATGGTGACTAGGAAAATAGATGATAATGATGTAGTGATAGATAAATGGTTTTAGGTGATATGAGAACATAGTACATATGATATATGGACAAGGTTAACATTATAAGGCCCAAAATAAAGGGGCTTAGACTATTCCATGAGGAATCATAATCATAGTAACCCCATTGTTATGTTGACCTTTGCTAGTGATAGTTAGAGTGGATAGTTGCATGGATGGAAAAGATTTAGCATGATGTGGATGGGGCTAAGAGGAGACATATCTATCATAGGAATCTTGTCTAAAAGAGTGGATAGAGATTTATGAGGTGATAAAATATCTTGGGGATATAGATAATGTCTCCAAGGATAGGTAGATTATTTGGGAAGGTCCCTCCAACAACTATCCCAGAGATAGCTCTTACTACTTTTGTGATGAAGACTTTGATTCCTTGATGTATATTCCTACTTATTGAGACCAAGGCTAGGCTATCCTTACCAAGGCATCGATAACTAGTTTTTCCCATGTACTTGCCTAAGGTGTCAGTGAGCTGGTTTCCACTATTAGATGGATATTTTTAAATATATCTAGATTGATGGGATGGATGGGTCTTATAGATAGAAGATATAGGGACTAAGCATAGAATCACTTGAGATGCATGATGTTCATAGGATCATCTATTTATTATCCCTTGAGCACAACCAATTTGTATGCTGTTGATCTAAATTTGGAAATAATGATGTGTGGGCCCAACTAATTGGCTTCAAAATTTCCCTTCTTATCTCTCTACATTAATGCTCTTCTAATTTTCCTTGAGGACCAAGTCACCTATTTCAAACTCTCAAGCTTGAATATTCTTACGGTATTGATTCTTGAGCTTATTTTGATATGCCCGTAGGTGTTTCATGGCCTGCTATCATTTTCATCAAGGAGTTCCAACTCTTGTAGACACTCTTATTGGTGATTGTGGTCAGCAATTATGCCTTGTAATGAGAGATGAAGAGAAGGGAGATCTACTTCCATGGGTAATATTACTTCATCTCCATATACTAAGGCATAGGGGGTGGCCCCTATGGGTGTGTAGATATTAGTGAGATAGGCCCATAATGCTAGATATAATTGAATATGCCAATTGCACTTAACTTGATTGGCTATCTTCTTCAAGATTTTGATTAGGGTCTTATTGGTTGCTTCTGCTTGTCCATTGCCTTAGGGATAATATGGGGAAGAGAAATGCTATGTGATGTGGTACTTTCAAAAAAGGGCCTCAACATCTTGATTCTTGAAAGACTTGCTATTATCTAAGATAATATTAGTAGGGATGCCAAAGTGGTAGATTTTATTGAGGATGAATTTAGATATTTGGAGGCTAGTTATGTAAGTTAGTGGTATTTCCTCTACCCATTTTATGAAATATTCTATAGCTATGATAATAAATTTTTGCCCATCTAAGGAAGTAGGATTAATCTTGCCAATTAGATCAAGGCCCCATATAGAGAAAGGCAATGGGCTCATGATAAGATGTAGTTCTTATGCTGGTGCATGGATAATTTTTTTTATGCCTTTGATAGGCTTCACATTTACACACATATTAACAATCATCATGTTCCATGGTTATCCAATAGTATATAATTCAGAGGATATTTTTAGCTAAGGCCATCCCACTGATGAGCCCTCCACAAATGCTAGAATGAACTTCCTTGTCTGCTTGAGATACCTCATCTGAGGTCAGATACCTTAACAGGGTTCCATCATAACCCCTTCGATAGAGCATGCTACCTAGGATGGTATAATGGGTGGCTTGAAGGAGAAAGGATTTTTTTTAAAGGTGAGTAAGATTAAGAGGTAGGGTATGGTCATGGAGGTATTGGTAGATGGCATGATACCAAGGAAGACTAGGATTATTAATGGCACAAATTTATACAGGAGCCAAAGAGTGATGAGATGTGGTGATAAATTGTTCAATTAGAAAATTACCCTCTAAGACATCTTCAAGAAGATCAATGAGGGAGCCTAGAGTAGGCATAGAGTCATCTACCTTATTATTGGCTCATGGTACCTACTCAAATGTGATATGATGAAAACTAGTTTTTAATTGGTCAACTAGTTGCTTGTACAGGAGCAAATTCTCATCCTTTGTTTGGAACTCTTCATTTACCTATTTTATGATTAGTTGAGAGTCCCCAAATACTTTCAAATGATGGATGTTCCATTGTATGGAAAGATGAAGTCCTGCTATGAGGGCCTCATATTCTGAGATATTGTTGATATAGGGAAATGTGAGATGAAATGCTCTAAGAATGAGATCACCTTATAGGGTGACCAATAAGATTCCTAACCCTAACCCATGAGTGGTAAAGGAGCCATCAAAATATAACTTCCATATTTTTTCTTGTGAGGTGCTCATAATAGATTCATCTAGAAAGGGAGAGGTAAATGGCTTAGTTGATTCTTGAGGAGCTTCTTCCATTTGATCTGCTATGACTTGTCCTTTGATTACTTTCAGATGTACATATTCAATATCAAACTCACTAAGAAACATGATCCACTTGGCCACACAACTTGTTAACATTGATTTGGATAGGAGATAATTTAAAGGATCTATTTTTGTAATTAAGTATACCTAATTATTGAGCCTATAATGTCAGAGTTTTTAGGAGGCAAAGACCACAACTAAACATGCCCATTAAACTAGCGTATAGTTTAACTCATATGATATTAAGGTATGATTGAGATAATAAATGGATTTATCCTTTCCCTAATCATTATTCTACATGAGAAAGGCTCCAATTGCATAGGGAGTGGTAGATATATATACAAACAATGGTTTACTTAGAACTGGTGGAGTTGAGATAGGTGGATTTGTCAAGTATTGCTTAAGATTCTTGAAAGCCTTCTAAAAATTTTAATCCCACTAAAAGGTTGCTCCTTTCTTAAGAAAGTGATTGAATGGATGACACTTATCAGTGAGCTATGAGATAAAATTCCTAATATCCTGGAGCTTACTTTGAAGACTATGAAGTTGTTTAAGTGTATAAGGAGGTGGCATCTTAGTGATTACTCAAACTTTTGCTAGATCTAACTCAATACCTCTCTAGAGACAATGAACCCTAGTAAATTTCATGATGTTATGTTGAAGACACACTTTTTGGGGTTCAAGTGCACCTTGTATTCTCGTAGTGTTTCAAAGATCTTACGAAGGACTATAGGATAATCAAATTGTGAGCGAGACTTTCTTAGGATATCATCAACATAATCTTCCAAAATATCATGCATCATGTCATGCAAGATAATATTCATAACACATTTATATGTTGTCCCTGTACTCTTTAGGCCAAAAAGCATGACTTGATAGAAAAACATGCCCCATGGGGTGATAAATTTTATTTTGTGCTAGTCTTTAGGAGTGATTTTGATTTAGTTGTATCTTGAAAATCCATCCATGAGAGATAACATCTCATAACTAGTAGTTAAATCTACAATCATATAAATATTAGGGAGTGAAAAAATATCTTTGGGGCATGCCTTATTGATGTCATATAAATTGTTACATATCAAAATCCTATCGTGTGGTTTCAAGATAGGGACTATATTAGATAGTCACTCAGAATAGTCAATAGGACAAATGAATCTTGCATCCAAGAATTTTCGTAGTGCCTCCTTAACTAGTAATGCCACCTTTGGATGCATATTTCATAATTTTTTTTGATTGGTTTATCATTAGGATGGACATCAAGATGATGGACTACTAGTGAAGGATCCAACCCAGGTATATCTTCGTAACTCTAGGCAAAGACATCAATAAATTCTGTGAGCAAGGCAGTGAGAATTTCATGCTCTGATTGCATAAGAGATGCCTCCAATTTCATGATATTGGATTTTTATTTAGTTACAATATTTATTTCAATGACTTCCTCAATGAGTAGGGAGATTGTTATGATAAATAAGGGGGTATTTGGTTTTTGGCATGTCAAAGGTGATAATTCTTGGTAACTCAATATCAACATCTAGATAATCTTCTAGTTGAATGGGACTATCTAGAATGTCATCAGGGTTTGTAGAATGTTCCCCTTCCACTTCAGATGTTTCATTATCACTTTAGGCACTTAATGAATCTTGTTCTCCAAAATATTCTGATTCACATAGACTAATTGAGAATCCTTTCTTGTGGTCTCCAGATTGCATGAAAGTCCTTACCCCCAGATACTCAAGAATAACCTCATCATTTTGAAATGTGTCAAAGGTGGGCTCTTATTTGGCATCCTAGTCTATAAAGGAGGGATATTAGAGGGATATGTCTATGGTGAAGATGGAGGTGTTAGAAAAGAGGTTGGTGGCAGCCAACTCTTTGAATTGACTACAAACAAACCTCATTTCAGTATCCTCATCGCGGAGAGTTTGCTCTTTGGTCAAGATAGAATCCATAATGACATTGAGAGGGTCATCACCATATGGTTTATATGCTAGAACATAATAGGATGAGTTATCTTAAACATCAATAGGCTCTATCTGACCCTGCTCCAACCTACCTAGTCCTTTTCCTTTATAATTCATGTTTTCCATCATGTAGTGGATGGTAGGATATTTTTGTTGGGGTGAGATGAAGGTATCATCATTGAGAAAGAGCCACAAATCCTCACCTTCAATGTGTTCATCTGATAAAAATATTGCACTTTTAAAATTCATGGGCCCAAATTGATACTTGATGGTTTGGTCTTCCTTCATCTTGGGGGACTTATAGCTTCAGGGAGACAATGGGAGATGGTCAATGCAAAGGGTTTTATACTCATATTCTCCATAACCCATATATGTGATTTTTAACTTGGTAAGGTCTATAACTAGGGTATATGTGGTGGATAATTGATCAAGAGAGACATATTTGGTAGCTATAGGACTGAGGATAGAATTCTTAGTGCCTTGAGATAATGAAGGAGAAGGGATTTGATCCATTCGATAGCTGTGATGGTCAATAATCTTTGGGATGGTGAATTCTATCCTTGAATGGAGGAATTTAATGCACTAATGAAGAGTGGATGGGATGGCTTGTATTTCATGAATCCAAGGTCTCCCTACAAGAATATTTTATGATAATTATACATTGACCATATACACCACCTTTTGATTGATTATGGGCCCCACAGTGATGGGAAGATAAATAAACCCAATGAACAACCACTCATTATCATCATATGCTTTAATCGTGATGATATTAAGCCCCAATGATGATTTAGAGTACCCTAGATTCTTTAAGAATTCCACTTTACATAGGTTAAGCACCGATCCTCCATCTATAAGGACATGAGAGATAGTGATGGGAAATGGAAACTTCAATGTACAATGGGTAGTTATGATGAGGGCCAAGTGGTGGTAGATCTTGAGTGATGAAGGTGAGTTGTGGGGAGGGGGATAAATGAACCACTAGTGCTTGATATTGATTGGTGTTCAAGTTACTAGGTACCTTTAGGTCATTAAGCACTTGATTTAATATTTCCATATGCAAAGTAGATGTTTTTATAAGCTTTATAAGGGAAATCTGGGTAAGGGTCTTCTCTAGTTGCTAAATAATGTCATAAGACTTATCAAGCCTATTTTTAAATTTGTTATAGGCTTTCCCCCTTAGTATAGTGGAAGAAGTGGATGGTTGTTGGGAAGGTGCTATTGGGATGGTGATTTTGTTACACCTGGTAGTAACGATATAGTGAGATATGGCTAAATTTATTTTTAAAACTAGAGAGGGAGGCTCCTCAGAGATTGGAATGTGGCAAATCTTGATGGTATTAATATAATGATATGGCACATTATAATAGTTGGTAAAATTAATAGAAGATGCCTATCCTTGGTCTCTTGTTAGTCTCTAATTTCTTTGTTCATGCTTGGGAAGAGGATCTTTATAAATTTACAACTCTCCATTTCTAAATTGGGTAGAAGTAGGCTCCCTTCCCAACTTGATGTCACCTCTTTCAATCAAGTCTTACCCATAGTGTTTGAATTACATGAAATTATCGATATCATGGCCCTTTACCCTATGGAACTTATAATATTCATTATCATGATACCAATCTAGTTTGGGTTGATGATCATTGATAGGTCAAATCTTAAGCAAATTAATCATGTTGGCTGTGACCAGCTACTCTAATATGGTTACGAAAGGGATATCAAAACTTGTAAGAGGTCTCTTACCTATACAAGGTCTTAGCTTTCCCCTAGGAACCTTGATAGAAGTGATGTATGGTTGTGGTGGGGGCCCTTTTCTCTAGATATTTTAGACATGTTATGCTTATGGTTTAGAATCTATCACTCCATCTCCAACAACATTCTTATTTTGTTAAAGACCTTTGGCTTATTTAAAAAGGAATTTATTGAATTCATAGTGTGCTCATTAAGAGAGAATAGCTTGATGGTTCCTTTTTCTATGAGGGTTTTTTAATTTTCATCCCCTTTTCTATAATCTCATCAAAAGTTTTTGCACACTATAATTTTAACTTATATTTCAATTTTATATTAAGATTGTCCACAAATATTTTTACCATTTCCTTTTTAGGTATGGTGCATTTCATTTGACTTGCCAATCCATGCCACTATTGCAAGAAATAAACAAGATTTTCACCAACTCTTTGTTTTGTGTTATAGAGGTCAATGATAGATACATCATGATCTATATTAAAGGAAAAATGCCTAACAAATTGTTTCAACAATTCTCCAAAGCTAGAAATTGACCCCTTAGGAAGATGCATGAACCACTCTAATGGCGGTCCTATTAAGATTTTAGGAAAAAGTCTTAATAAGTAGGCATCCTCCTGAGATACTTCATGGAAAGCAATAAAAAATTCTTGCACATGATCCCTCAATTCAAAATGCAAGGGGAATGGAATCTATAGAATGATGCTATCTAAAGGTGACAAGAAAAAATCCTCATATTTATATTTGAGGGCCTATGATCTAGGGTCCACCTGTTGGAGGGTTTCTTTCATCATCCTCCATTCTTGGGCAAAGGTAGGATCCCCAATAGGATTGATAGTTTGGTTTTGACTTCCTTATAGTATATGGGTATGATGGCTATTATGATTGGTATGACTATTAATATGGACATTATTGGGACGTTGTTTTTCCTGCAAAGTGTTGGTATTATCTTGGGGTGGGGATGATGCACGTTGATTATGGAGGAGGAGATTAAGTTATTGTGTAAGTTGGTCTTAAAGATCCTCAATGGTAGATTTTATCCTATTATCCTTAGTATGACAATTTATGAGAGGTGGTTGTTGTCACCTTCATATAAGAATCCATGGTCCACTTCTTGGTGATCATTATGTCATGAGGTTGATGGATGGTCAATATTATTTAGGTGGGTGCCCCCAATTTCCATATTTTGGTTTTGTTGTATATATTATTTTAGGAGTTGATGAACACCCTCATTATTAAGGAAGTTATTGATAAGGTGAGTGTTATAATTTCCCCCCCAAGGTGTGGGGATATCACTATGGAAATCCTCATATTCCTGAGTTGGGTCCATGAGTTTCCCCCTAGTATGGTCTTCTTGATTAGAACCTTGTCCTTGGTGAAATTGGGCTCAGGTTTGGGTTTGGGTAAGTACATCAACCTTTTTTGTTTATCCCCATAGCAAGTGTCAAGTGTTAGTTCCTTCAGAAGCCTTTGTTTGGTTTTTTTCAAGTGTTATTTTGGTCTTTTTGCTCAAGTGTTATTTTTTTGGCAAGGTTTTGCTTTAGGTTTTTTATCCAGGTCTTAAAGGAATTGTTTGACTTTTTGTCTGAAACCAAAATTTTGAAGGAATTGGTCCATTTAAATATTTTTGAAGGGTCACTTACAGAATTTTGAAGAGTCTTTTCTCATAAAAGTGTCCTTTGCAACTTTTGTGAAGGGTATATTTCAAGCTTTTTGAAAGGCATCTTCAAGATTTTTGAAGGAAAAGTGTCCTTTGCAACTTGTCTGAAGGGTATATTTCAAGTTTTCCAAAAGGCATCTTCAATATTTCCAAAGGAAAAGTTTCATTTGTAATTTCTTTGAAGGGTTTATTCTTTCAAATAATTGGTCTAGTTCAAGCTTCCCAGAGGGCATTTTAAAACTGTTTTGAAGGAATTATTTCAGACATTTTATCTGAAACAATCTTTTTGAAGGGTCTTTTTCTCATGAAAGTGTCATTTTCAATATTTTTGAAGGGACATTTTCAATTTTTCTAAAGGGTATTTTCTCTTATGAAGGGATGCTTTTAAAAAAGTTTGAAGGGACACTTTTCAAGCAAAGGGATGGTTCTTTATCTTGTGAAGGGACATTTTTAATCTTTTTAAAGGGTCTTTTCTTAGGAATTAGTCCTTTGCTTTTTTCTGAAGGAATTATTTTAGACATTTTGTTTGAAACAATCTTTTTGAAAGAATTGTCTCTTACATTTTTCTGAAGGAATTGGTGCTCTCTCAAAAAGTCCAAAAGGTCCTTTACAAAAGCCCAAATGGACACTTGCAAAAAGTCTAAAGGGTCTTTTCTTAAGAAAGTGTCTAGTTTAATATTTCTAAAGGGACATTTCAAGATTACTGAAGGGCACGTTTGAACCTTCTGAATGGCACTTTTAAAAGTCCTAAAGGGAAGGTCTATCAAAGGAACAATCCACTTACGTGTTTAAGAAGGGGCTTGAAAGGTTATTTATTTTGGAGAAATGGGTTCACAAGAAAATTATTTGAGGAAAATGCCAAAGCAAAGGTCCAAGAAAAAACCCTATGGGAATGGTCCTAGTAGAATGATAGTTATTTAGATGTCAACTTCAAGGTGATGAGCTAGCCTTTGTTATTTAAATAAGTGGGTCCTAAGTATATTGATAGTCCTCATTCAAACACTCAAAGATCTAAGGGATCACATTCTTCATCCACCAAGGTAGATTAGAGGGTTCATCTCATCATTGATTAGGTCATGATCCAAGTCATTTTTTGATGGCCAATCAAAGGAAAAATTTGCTATACACGTAGACTCCAAGCGATACCTGTCCAAGGCCAACATAATGAAATTGACTCTTCCTTATGCCATTGCACACCTAAATAAGCTAGTGAGAAGCTATTAACATTAGGACAAATCTAAAAAAAGTGGAATATCATTTGCATAACCTATTTATGCCATTACTCAACTCAAAAATATCTTGTTTTTGCTATTCTAACCATTGAGAAAACATCTTTGAGAGAGCAAGCTAGCTATGTATCCACTTGAGGTGACATGGATCAATCGAATGGCCCAAAGTAGCATCATTTGAAAAGATGGTTGTAGTTAAATATGGAGACTCCTAATAGATTGATTCTTCATTATAGCACCAAAGGCCTCCTCTCACTTCCTTTTTTTCTATAAATATAGCCCTTGGGCTAGTGTAAAAACACCCACACAGTGTATGGCAAAGCCCTATTGGATTGATGTTAGATTTTGCCTTTAAGCATTAGTATAAGCCTATTTATTTAAAGTTTCTAAACAATTGTCTAAGTGTGTAAGAGATGTATAGTGATATTAAGTGATGTATTTCCATCCTTCTATCCTTTATCTTTCATGCATGAGAAAAAGTTCTTAGTCTAACAGGTCATATAAAGTGTGTTCAAGTATGTTAAATTGTTGTACGTGTATTATTATTTTTAAATTTGCAAATTTTACCTTTTAGTTTGTTTCCCTTGTGCCATTTTACACATCTCACCTCTATATTGAAATACTTATGTTAAAACCCCTTAGAGCTTGAAAAATGGTATGTGCATTTTTTTGTAGTGTATTAGAATATGGCATTCACATGGAAGATAACCTCAATGCATCACCAATATTATAATAAGTTTCATTTTGTGAAATTTTTTAAATCTTTTCCTTTAGATCAAATTGGTTTAGATAGATTTTTTTTTATAGAGATACATCCAGAGAGCTATCCCCTTTAAATTTAGAGGTTTATTTCCTCTATAAGCATACCCACATGCCTAGAAATGTTCCAACGTTTCCCAAATCTAAAAGAGGATTGAATACTCTCTTATAGGGTGTAAGATTTGGAGACAATAGGTGATTCTTATCATTTTCCCCATGAGGTGTGGGGATGTCACTATGGAAATCCTCATATTCTTGAGTTGGGTCCATGAGTTTCTTCCTAGTATGGTCTTCTTGATTGGAACCTTATCCTTGGTGGAATTGGGCTCAATTTTGGATGACCATGATGAAAGAAGATGAGGTGGGATGAGGTGATATTAAAGGTATTTTGACTATTAAATTGTAGTCCAAAAGATTAGACTACTAGTGGTCAAGAGTAAAGTTTGATAGATAGGATAACTAGAAATTATCAAGAGAACAATAGTTCTTTTAAGAGATCAAACTAGCAAGGATAAAAAAGGGATGATGGGATCAAATATTTTTTTCAACTAGCAAGTGGATAAGTTGATGGGTGTTAAATACAAAAGACACTTGTTAAGGATAAAGGATAATGATGGGTGCTAGTATGATGTCTTATAAGTCTATGTTCAATAATAATTTCAAGTTGGGATAGGATGATGATGATGTTTAAAAAAAATAACCAACAATAGTTTGATATATTTTCCTCAAAAATATTCAAAAGAGGAATGAGGAGTAAAAAGGTGTATGGACAAGGACTACTAATCAAGATAAATAGATGAGGGGTGATGCCAAGATTATGACCACACTTAATAAGGGGTTGGGGGAATAATATGTGGACACATGTGACTCTTAAAAATGGGCAACTTAGGATAGATAAATGAGGGTGATTCTAATCTATTAAAAGGATGAATCTTGATACTAAAATGGGCATGAACAAGGGATGATTAATGGAAAAGGGATAATGGTAAGTGAAGGATAATATAGGGGATATGCATTTTAATATATGGAATATGGACTAGGTATTAAGGTGATGATATAAGAAATGGATGAAAAACAAGAGTGGGTGATGAAATATACTCTATAAAATATGGATAATATGTAAAAGGAGGGGAATGGACCTCTATAAATTATATGAAAGTGATACTAAGATATGTAATATGTCTAGGTATTGATGATGACTATATGGGGGATGTGAATGTCTAAGTACAAGGGGTGGTTTATGTAGGTGAAATAATATGGAAAAATGATGATGGGGTATGATAAAATACAAATTATGAGGACAAAAATTAAGGATGCAAAATATGGATTATCAAATATAGAATTACAAATACTAGATATGAAGGATGATGATTTTGTCTGCTCAAGAGATAGTGATATGGGATGATATGTAGGGATATGTGGGTACAATAAGGGATAAGTGGTTTGGATGTGATATAATTGGATGTACAAAGAATATGGGGTAAGTAAGGTATGATTAGGATGAAATGGACAAGATGATGATATGGTAGGATTGGGATGATGAAGGATAAAATGCGTAAGATGATGATAAGATCAGATTGGAATGATGAAAGATGTAAGAGTAATAATGGGATAATGAATACTATGAATGGTATGGGCCAAAGTATGGAAATGATAAAAAAGAAGATGATATGTTATAAAAGTCTAATGGGATAGATGTAGGAAGAGTGATGTAATGTGTTTTTTAAGGAAAATATGGATGATGGTGGGTGAACTATGGATGACTAAGGGATACAAATGTGATGTGGGTGTGTAGAAGGTGACTATAGATAACTAAAAGGAATGGTGATGCAATAATATGAATATGATAAAAGGTCTCTATGTATGATGGATAAAGTTGTGAAAATGGAGAGGAATGCTCCTAGATGGTGATCTAAGGTATTCACACAAAAATTTCAAGGCTGTGGCCAACTTGGCTAACAAATAAGATGGGTTTTATCACAACACAAACAAATCATACATATATACAACCCTATTTAGTAAACCATATAGGAGTGAAATTCAATGTCCATACCATCTAATGGCTACACAAGTGAGGCTGTAGGCTGGTGACATGTTATGGAATCAATCGAACCCTCTTGACCTTGCTTGCTCCTAATGGTCACTTGGATGATGTTACTGATGATGGTAGTGAAACACCTGTTATGAATGTAGGCTCCTATTCTAAGGTTTATACAAGAATATAAGGGAGTCCCCTATATACCCAAAGGTATGGTGGGGCCCAAGTCTATATAGGAGGCTGTCTAATTGCCTCGAGTATATGGACTTAATCATCCTCACTCCACAAAAACCTTAATGGGAAATTTTGCTTAGGCCATAATGACAATGCTCTCTTGATTTTTATTCTCCACCAGAACATAGAGTGTGGTTAGGACATAGTGGTGAAATCCATGATACTAACCCTTAAAGACTAAGCTACATGTATGGTGATGAAATCCATGTCATGTGTTATCTTAAGGGAAGGATTATACAAACATACAAGCTCACAATATAGTTAATTAACCGTTATAACTACCTATGTGTGATTTGCCATGATATAAAAAATTATTTACAAAGGAATAACCACACACACAAACACAAAAGTATATACATGAAATGATTTTTCACAATAGGATGATTAAAAACAAAAGTGATTAAAATGATTCAAAATGGTTGTAAAAGTTCCAAATGGATTCTTTGACCAACGTCTTACAAGCACACCGCTATTAGTTTGATGGGTGGCACTAAAAAAGAGGTAACCTATGAGAAAAATGTTAGTAGTTTCAAGATGTTGATCACCTACAAAACCATGGTTAGTTATACAAAATTAAAAAAATCACTATTTACTATATAAGATCAATCATCATAGTTTTATTGTAAACCACAAAACTATGACTCAAAATGAGAGTAATGTTATTACTCTGAGTAAATCGATAGTAGCGATAATGTGTAGAGTGACAAAATTTCTCAATTTTATAGATTATGTAATTAAAAAATGATGTTTATGCCAAAAAGTGATTATTCTCTAATGATAATGATGAACTAAAGTTTATGACATTTTTCAAAAAATTTGTCCACTAAAAGAAAACAATATATTAACCAAAACTAAAGCGAGATTATAATTTCCAAAAAGTGATTTTAAAGTTTATATTATATTATATTATTTATTTATTTATTATTATTATTATTATTATTATTATTATTATTATTATTATTATTATTATTATAATTATACACACACATTTTATATATTTTTATTTTAAAGATTATTATTATTAACTATCTTCTTTTAAATAAATGATACAACTATTAAATATAAAGATATCACTTTTCATTTCTCAAATTAACCTTAAAATCCCATTTTGTCAAAGATTATATTAAAATTTCAAAAATAGTACAAACTACTAAAAAGAAGAGTTTAGTAACTTATTATACCTTTTGAATTCAAATTAACATTTAAAATCATACTCAAATCTAATCTTAAAAATTAAAATTTCAAATTCTTTTCATGAAATCACATAGCTCCAAATTATTAAAAATCTTTGACTAAGTCAGATTTTCTAAATCTAGAACTAATAAATTGGCCAACTTGAAATGGACACCTATGTGTAGCCTAAGATAGACATCTATGGCTGTTGCTTCAGTTTCTAGAAATGGAGTGATTAGGAGACTTCTTAAATGTTCAATAAATGTTGTATATCTACCTTAGGGTGCATTTTTGGAGGTAAGCAAATGCGCCCTCCCAGCACTCCTAGCAAATTTACATCATCATCTCATGTTGCGTTTCAAAATAAATTCTATTAATGAATTGTAGGATATTTGTAAAATCCTCGATGATAGGAAGGAAAGAGACATTTTTTTGGAACACATTTATTATAGGATATAGAAGACATGACCATCATTAATCAGTTAACACTTTCCAATTGATTTGCAGTTATTGCCAAAATAGGAGCTCAAGGTACAGTAATATATATTTCCAAATGTAGTCAATAGGCATCTAGCCCAAGCAATTCTTCTTTGCTAGTAGACTCTAAGCCTTGACCAAAAATGGAGGCAATAGAATAGGGAAATGTCAGGATCTTTCTATGATATGCTTATTATAGGGTATATGCGATGTGGGTATCCTTACAAGGAAATGAAACTATTACAATAGTCCTACATATAACCAAATCAACTCACCTTTGCCAACATATAAGAACTTTTGAATGGGGTATGTATTAGGTTTTAAGGATTTTCATAAAAAAATGCCTCAATTAAATGATTTTTTATATGCATAAAATATTTCTAGCATCCTACCAGCATGTGTTAACAAAAAGGCTTGAGAATAGGGTAAAGACATTTACCAAAAGCACACCATAGAGTCAGGGGTGAGTCATTCTATATCAGACACAAAAATAAAAACTTGACTAGAGATGGTTTGAGAATTTGAAAATATTCTCAAAAATAGCCAACACACAAGCTAAAATGAGATAGCATATGTTATTAGAGTAATAATTTGCAAATATTAGTAGGCCAAACCAAAAGCAATGACTGAGTTATAAATTTATTGAAGTGAATCTACATAGCAGGGCAAACTTTATTCATATCTAGCAAAAATAATATAAGATAATGCTAGAGAGTCCATGGCTATCTAGACCAAATGCATATAGCTCAATTTTGAGAAAATGTTGTGTTCTAAGGAGTTTTTGATGGGTTTATTATTATTATTTTTTAATTTGGCCTACAAAAAGTTTTAAATAATAGTGATATTAAACTTAGGACAACTTTCTCAAAACTAAACAAAATCAAAAACCATAAAATGCTTCAAAAATATTAAAATGAGGATTTCATAACCTAGAAATGTTTTTACATAATTCTAAATGAGTAAAGAGTAGTTTATAAAAACACAATACATTTTTATAAAAAATGCAATTTTACCAAAAATTTTGGAGTCATAATTTTTTCTTCAATTTAGCCTATAAATTTAAGAAAACACTCTCAAAGGAAAAAAGTAAATTTAAGTGTGAGATTTTGGGTTCTATCCAACTGTGGTCACCAAAATGTAGAGAAAATTTGAGCTCTCTATGGATTTAAAATGCAAATTTCACACTCAAATCTCAACCACTAGTTAAAGTCTAAAGCCATTAGAACTTAAATGCAAATTAGATAAGCAAACTATGCAGTCCTACACTTAAATCCTAAATAATTTCAAGAATGATTCAATAAATGCAAAATAAAAATATTAGATCAAACATACCTTAGACTCAGATTTACAGTGGTGATGCTTGATTGTTAGATGTTGGATGAAGGATTCTAATGATATTTGGACATGGATTTGGTATGAATTCTAAAGTTGGTCTCCATGGAGGTATAGAGTTAGTTTTATAGATGGGGGAGGGAATATAAATGGTTGTCACTTGATCTTGGATAAGGAGATCCAAGGGCTAGGAATTAATCAAGGAATATTAAATTCCTTGGAAAATCCTCTAGAAATAGAGGATTCTAGAATTTGGAAGGAAGCCTCGAATTCTAGAGACTTCTAGGATTAGTTTAGGGATAAACTAGGATTAGGTGAGGGATAACATAGGATTAGGATTCCTAGGGATGTAGGAATACCTAGGGAATAGGTTAGTAGGTGGTAGGTATTATTATAGGAATTTTAAATTCCTATATATTGGATAAAGAAAATTGGATTATGATAATAGAAGATTAATAGGAATTAAAGATGAGGTGGGGATAAATAAAGGTTAATGGATGGAGGATTATAGAAGGGGAAAATAGAATAAGTGGATTAGAAAATGGATAAAATTAGAGAGATAAAATTAGATGAGAAAAATTAGTGTCGACTAATAGGTATATTAGTCGACTATAATGGAGTGAGCGATTTTAGGTGCATACAAATGACAATGCCAACTGAAGTGATAATGATTACTGATTTTTCTATTTTTTATTCATTTGTAATCATTATGCCTTAAAATATCTAACAATTGCTTATCCACATGAATGTAATATGATGACAAAGAAAATTCATTGTAAAGTGATTTATAACTTGAGAGGATAGTGTTTATAACATATAATCAAGTGTTCAAAATGTGAATTTTTGAAAAGGTTCTCTACTGACGTGGTGGGAATTTTTGCCAAAGATTTGAGCATATATGTGTAGACTCAAAAATTCAAAAACTAACTTTTAATAAAATAATAGATACTATACCTTACAAACCCATGATATTTTCCTTGTTTGACCTTCTTCACCTATTCTAACAAAAGAAATTGCATGAATTAGTTATAAGGAATAGTACAAAAAATAATAACATCAATGTTTATTATTTTTTATCAAGGTGAATCAATCATTACTCATGAATTTTTGAACTCATTTTTATGATTTTTTTAATTAGTTTTTGCTGTTGACCAACCATTTATTGATTTTTTGATCAAGGCTCATCATGCAGTACATGAACAACTAGCAAGCTAGTTTTTTGGTCATTACTATCAACAACATCTCCAAGGATTTTCATTGTTTAATTTTTTTTTTCTTATTTCTTATTTTTGAATTTTTAGAAGAGAGGTGGATCCTCTTTATTAAGGCCATATTGTCTTCAAGGATCAATATCCATGGAATATTTGAGTTCTTCCATGGGGTCAAATTCATTTTGTACTAGTTAGATGAATTTTTCTTTATTGGAAGGCTTCTGGTATAGTTTCAACTAATGTCCATTGACAAGGAGTGTCTTCTAATTACCATCTATAACTATTAATTGTACTAAACCATTGTCAAAAATATTTTTTATTTGAAATGGTCCTAACCATCTATTTATTAACTTACCTTTGAAGTGCTGATACTTAGAATCATACAAAAGTGCTCAATCTCCTTCTTTGAATTGTATTTCCTTGATGTGAAAATTATTCTACTATTTTCTTTGGTATTGCATCATCTCTGTCTGCTATAAAGATTATATTCTCATCTTATCTAGCTCATTTAATTTTTAAATTCTCTCTCTCTCTCTCTCTCTCTCTCTCTCTCTCTCTCTCTCTCTCTCTCTCTCTCTCTCTCTCTCTCTCTCTCTCTCTCTCTCTCTCTCTCTCTATGCTTCATCCAAGTCAATTCCTACTTTTAGTGCAGTCCTTAAAGTTTGCATCTCAAATTCAATTGAAAGGAAAGGTTTCTTACCAAATACCAATTCATATGGTGAAAAACTAGTAGTAATCTTCCATATGGTGTTGTATGCCCATATAGTTTCTAGAAGGTTGGATACCCAATTCTTTCTACTGCTAATGATTATTTTGGTAAGGATATTCTCTAATTCTCTATTGGTAACCTCTACCTAGCCATTTTCTTGAGGGTGTTATGAAGAATACTTTCTATGGTTAACTTGGTTGTTCTTTGTGAATGATGCTTGAATAATTTTGGACATGAACTAAGGTCACTAATCAGACACTCTCTCTTAGTGATCCAAAATGCTACATGATATTGGAATATAAGAAGTCTACTAATGCCTCTTATCTTTTAGAGGAAATAACTTGTACTTTAACCCATTTGGTCACATAATCCATACATACTAACAAGTACTCCTTACCTTGAGAAGGTGGATTTATAGGCCCAACAAAGTCTATGTCCCACTTATCAAAAGGTTTTATAACTAATTGAGGATGGAGGGGCATCTCAAAAGATAATATGGGTTTACCCATTCTTTAACATGGAGAACATTGCCAATTGTATGCTTTGACCTACTTATGAAAAGTTAGTCAAAAGTAACCAGAAATAAAGATCTTGTGTATTGTCCTTTTAATTGAGTAGTGTCCTCCACCATGTTCATTCATCATGACAAGCATGAATAGTGTCATACATTTCATTATTGTTTACACACATGTGGAAAACATGACCAGGTCCAAGTTTAAATAATATACCATTAATCCATTTATAACAAGAACTAACTGTAATCAAATATTTTTTCCCTTTTTGGTAAACTGAAAAGGAAACTTCCCTGTAGCCAAAAAGTTTGCTATATCAAGAAACCAAGGTGATTGTGCTATAAAAATAAATAGTTATACATCAGAAAAACTATCTTCTATAGGTTCTTCATCTACATTATTCAATCTAGAAAGAAAATTAGCAATCACATTGAATTTACCTGGTTTATCAATAATTATTATATCAAATTCTTGTAATAGTAATAGCCATGTAATAATTCTTCCTCCTATGATTGGTTTATTCATAAAATAACTAATAGCTACACAATCACTATATACAAAGATTTTGTAACCATTAATATGGTGTCTAAACTTATTTATGTCATAAATTACAAAAAGGAATTCTATCTCTTTGGTTTTGTAGTTTCTTTTAGTTAAATCAAGTTCTTACTAATGTAGTATATGACATACATCTATCCATCTTCATCTTTTTGTCTCAGAATAACTCCCATAGCATGATTAGATATATTAGTATAAATATGGAAAGGCTATGACCAATTAGGTCCTCTTAGGACTAGTGCAAAAGTCAAATTTTCCTTGATGGTCTCAAAGGCTTGTTAGAAATCTAGACTCCATAAAAACTCACTCTCTTTTGTCATCAAAGCAAACATTGGAGCAATTTTGCTGAAATATTCTATAAAACTTTTGTAGTATTATACATGGCCTAAGAAGTGTTTGATATCAGTCTAATTTTGAAGGATAGGCAAGTTTTAAATGACTTCAATTTTCTTTGAATCTACTTGGAATCCTCTTACACAAATATAATGTCCTAAAACTATTCCTTCCTCTACCATAATCAAACATTTTTCATGATTTAAGGACAAATGGTGTTCCTCACATCTTTTCAATACTTTTCTAATATTTTTCAAAATTTCATCAAAGGACTCTCCATGAACATTAAAATCATCCATGTAAACCTCCACACAGTCATCAGTTGAATCTAAAAATATGGCTAGGAGTACTTGTTAAAAAGTGGTAGGTGTATTACATAAACCAAAGGGAAATACCCTATATGAAAATGTCCCCCATGGATAAGTGAAGGTTGTTTTGTCTTGGTATTCAGGTGCCACTTGTATCTAGTTTTATCCACTAAAGCCATCCATGAAAGAAAAATATCTTTGCCTTTTCAAGTTATCAAGTACTTGGTCAATAAAGGGTAAAGAAGGGTAATCTCTCATGGTCCTTTGTTCAATTCCCTATAGTCTACACATACTCTTCATTTACCATTTTTCTTAAGAAAAATAACTAAAGGAGTGACCCATTGACTATTAAAAATAGGATAAATGAATCCCACGTTCATCAACTTTTTTATTTTAGTTTTCACAATGTCTCTTAAGTCAGGATTAAATCTTATTTGAGGTTGCCTTACTGGTTTAATGTTCTCTATGTAGATATGGTGTGTACATACACTTGGATGAATTCCCTTCATGTCTTGATATTCCCAACCAAAATCTTGAGTATGATCTCTAAGTACATCAATGAATTTCACTTCCTAATCATCTATCAACCAACTATTTATGTTGAGTGTCTTTCCTATTGTTTTTGTGATTTGTTTAGTGCCTAGATGAGAAGAATCTATTTATTTTAATTCACTCATCAAAGAGTTGAGATGACAAGGATATGATAATAATGTATGGAATGTGTAGTATCTTTGAAAAAATTCATCCTATAGAAATCACTCCAGCTAAAGGACAATGGAAGGCTATTAAAAATGAAATTTGGCCTTCATAGACCCACTACATAACACTGTGTTGAATGTATTTATGATCATACAACATTTTGGAATAGGTGGAAAAGGATGGGTGATCTAAAAGATATGAAATGTCATCATGGTAGGATCTTCTATCAAAATCCATAATTGGACTGATAAGATCAATAGTTTGACTATCAAGATCCGTAGCTAGACTGTCAAGATTTGGAGCTAGATTGTAAGATCCATAATAGTTCTAATGCTTATTAATAACTCATCCTCTACTTATTCCACATGATCAATGATTATTAACATAGTTAGAGAGGAGATACTATCATATTTTCTTTAGGTTGATCTATCCATAACTATTTGATAGGATTGGTTGATGGTTAAGTAGGTGGATATAAAGAAATACATTTTGCTTTAAGACCATTTGAGTTGGTCATATCCCTTGATCCAAAATAAATGAATGTTACTATAGTTTCTAACAAAGGCCTTCTTATAATCAATGGGTATCTAATTTATTTATTTTTAGGCTGGAGGACAATAAAATCAATAAGGCATTCCCATGATTCTATAGTCAATGTTATATCCTTAATGACATCTTCTAGTTTGGTAGTGGAATGATCTGCCATATATAAGATTGTGGTAGTGGGTTACATATATTTAAGAGAAAGATTTTTCATGGTGGCTATAGTCATTACACTAATAGCATCTCCTAAGTCCACCAATATATTTGGTATCTCCTGATTTTCAATATTGAAAAAACTGATAGGATTCCTTGGGTCTCCATATTTAGGCAAAAGTAGCTTACCTGCTAATAAATCAACAAGCTTGCCATCTACTTGTATGGTCTTTTGATATTGTATTTTTGTAATAGGTGTCTTAATACAAAAAAAATGATCACCCTATTTATTTATGTAATATCCCTAATGGATTGAAATAATGGAATTTTTATGTTGACCTTCCTATTTTCTTGAATTAATTTAGATTCCTTTTTGTCTTCCACTTCCTTCAATCATTCTTGAAAAATAATAGATGGAGGAGTTATAGTAACTTACTCTATTTTTCTAGGTTTCTCTCTTAACTCCTCTTCTTTCTCTGGTTGAGTTCATTGACTTGATTTTTCATGAGGCACTTCTGTGATGATGATCTGAGGTTCTTGTAACATTTTTCATGACCTAAGATGTATTTCTTCACATTCAATAACACCTACCCCTATGGTTTCACCTTGTTCATTTACATAAAATTGTCTATTATTTGGATTTAATATTGGTTGAGTAGGTAACTAAGGTTGAATTTAGGCATTGTTTGATTTCATTGAGGAGACATTAATGCTTGTTGTTATTATGGAAACCTTCTTTGTTGCTATTGGTTATAGTTTGTACCAAGATTCCAATGTTGATTTACACATGGATGCTAATGACCTTAGTGTATCTAGGTTTATTGAAAAGGTTGGGGCATCAGTCATTATTTTTGCATCCATTTTTGGGTGCCCTATTATGGTGGTACTACCCATACTTGTGGAGGTGCATGCCATTATGGAAAAGGAATCCTTGAGCCAAACTATTATGGTTAATTTTTTTGGAAAGTATTTCCTTGTCTTTAAACATATTTTATTAATTCTATGGTATATAGATTTTTTTAATTTGGTTCTTAAGAGTAGGAATGTGACTATAAATTTTTGTGTCATGATCCTAAGCATCACATATTCCACAAATTTATGTTTTGTCTAGAGGATAGTCCTTGAGTGCATGTTTTAATCTACACTTTGGATAATAGATTTATAGTGGTTTAGTGTTAAATTTAGACTTAGCTTGAAATCCATATAATGTTATGTTTAGTTGAACCAATATATTTATTTTGAAGTTTGTTAGTTCCTCTTTGAATGGTCTTACATCACTAGACTTCCCTAGTTTTTATATTCTATTGCTAGGTTTTGTCCTAGATTAGTTGGTACATAAACGTGTAATCTCTTCAAAGTCTAGTTTGGTAATATCTCCCTTCCACATGAAATTCAAAGAATCCATGGAGGAGACATCCAATTCTTTAAGGAAAATAGTTTTGATCATTTCGTTAGATAGCTCATATCCACATCTATGGTGGGCAAAAGCAAACTAGTCTAGATAATCTTTAAGGTTTTCATCTTCATTTTGCTTGATTTTGAAAATTCTTTTTTTCTATCCTTGACCCTAAAGTAATCTTGGTATTTTTTTAAGAATATTGTTTTCATTTATCTCTAAGTGCTAATAGAGTTTATTTCTAGTCCCATGAACCACCTCATTACTCCTTCCTTCAAAGTAGAAGGAAAGAGCTTCAAATTTGGATTATCTGAAGTGTAATAATAGGTTTGGTAGAGGAATTTGAACTCAAAAAGAAATTGGTCTAGGTATTAAGTGAATATACCTCTAAAGGTAGGTAGATTGGATGGGAAAATATTTTTTATTATTGTTTGGTCATCATTCTCAAAGACAATAGGATAAGAGAGTCTTCCTAGGAGGATTCCTGCAAGGGGTTTCGACAAGGCCTATATTTTATCCCATTGTAAATAGAGTTCTATTGAGAGGAGGAGACTATTCAAGGTCCTCTAGTTGTTCAATGTCTGAAAGTTTAGCCCATGTAGAGGAATATTCTTATAGATCTTGAGAGTTAATTATAAAATAATCACTTATTTCTTTCTACAAACTTTCTATCTTTTTTGAAAAAAAATTGATCTTTCCCCTAAAGGATAAGGATATTTTAAAATAAACCTTCCTTGTGAATCCATTTGCCTACTCATATACATGTATTTGACAAGAGAGTAATTTATTCTATTTTTTTAGTTTTTATATTTTGACTATTACCTTGAGTTTTTACCTTGCTAATAGTTTTAAAGAACTCCCTAGCAATACTGCCAAAAATGATGGGTGTCATTGTTACTCCTTCATTTAACTAATATATGTTGGTGTTAATTCTTATCAGGGATAGTGTTTAAGGCTATTTGTAGTAAGGTACTTATTGGGTTTTTTTTATGTGTTATACTAGTATACTGTCTATTCTAAAGAATCTAAACTAATGCTAAATAAAAACATTATTTCATGAAATGCAAACACACCAAACTGCTAAATTGAATAATCTATATGAAATCACATAATGATTCAAAATAAACTTACTAAAACCAAATCTCAAACCCACACTTGCAAAATGAAAGTTACAAGAATTAAAGGAATGATAAATGCTTATTCAAATGTGAAAGTAAAAACATTAACATCTATTTTATCATATAGGTTATAAGTCTAATCACACAAAACATATATATTGATTTCAATTGAAAAAAATAAGAAACAAACTTATAAATACCAAAGGTAACATCTCCTATCTCCTTAGGTAGTAGGCCCTTGCTCACCCTTGGATTTAAGGTTAAATCAACTCAATATTAAAATGTTATCTTAACACATAGAATGAAAGATTAATTTACTACGAGTCTTCTTGTATTCAAAATAACAAAACTTACAATATTTGTGTCTCTTTATATGTCTACAGATCTAGCATGGATCTACCCTTTTATTATATGCAAAAGAAACTATATTAGAAACTAGGCACCAACTCAACTGATTTAGAGCAAGAAAATATTCATGGAGATTGGGTGATATATCTAAAATAGAGAAAAAATTGAACTAAAATCTATACAAAATCATAAATATCCATGTGAGATTACAACTGCTATGTCTAGCTATATCTAACCACTAAATCTTTACATGAAATATATCCATATCTTTTGACTCTATATTTATAGCCTATAACAAAAATTTCCCTAAATAGAAGGCCATACAGAAATAAGAATCTATATATAGGCATGTATAAAAATAGAAAGTATCAAAAGGAGTCTTAGATCATCATGAAATAGGTGGACAATCTTCTTGAATGCTTTAGAACATACTTTGGCCAAGTCTGGAGTGAACTGTGAGAATCTAGAGCATAATTATTGTAATCCATAGCTAACTATAGTAATCCATAACCTACTAAAAAAATAAAAAGTTAACTAATAGAACTCGTATTTTACTAATAGAATCTATAAATAACTATTAAAATCTATAGATGACTAACAAAATCCATAGCTATGCTTCAAATGATCAATTTTTTGGTCATGGCACATCCTTATCTTCATGAGATCTTAGCAAAATTCTTATTTAGATGTTATCATACATGTACATATCAAAATATGAATATTAAACATGTAAATAGTTATAACATCATATAAAGAATACTAAATTAGACTCACATGAGCTTATAGAGATAAAAACATCCATTTTCTACCTTAAGCTAGTTATAAATCTTAATATTAAATGTAATGCTCAATTAAAATGACATATTTAAGGCTATGAATGATGATATATCATGGAAATAATGAGTGATAATGTGGAATCATCATATATATGGTCAAGGACTAAGTTATATTCTCATCGAATTCTTAATATTTTGACATAACTGGCGGAGTATATAATATTTATGCAATAATTTTGAATGGGTCTATGATTCAATTGATTTGTATGTTTTGTAATAATTGAATGGTTAATCTTATTTGGTTGAGTCATACTCTATGAATATTTAAATAAAGCATTGAATTTGGAACTTTTGATTATATGAAGATATGTGTGAAATAATCTTAAGTTGGTTATTATACTTCAGTGATCATTTATATGTTAAGTATTGAATTCACTTTAAATACCTTTATGATAGTTATTATTTTAATATAATACACAAATATGATGGTTATTTTAAGTTTTATTTTTTAATGAACTATTTCTTGGATACCTTAGTATATGCATTGATTTTATACGCTTTACTCATTGAATATATAGACAAAATATTAAGTCCATATAGAGTATGCCATATCTACAATGCATATGCAGTTAAAAGAAACTTTATCTATTATTTAGTATACACAACTGAGTATATGTTTAATATATACATATATGATATACATGTAGATTTAGATTTAGTTCTAATATATATATACACACACACTCAACTAATAAACATTACATGGTAAAATAAAGATGTATGGGTATTTTTTGGCTAAATTTTGAGTGTGTATTTAATTATTCGCAAACTATTTAGACATGAGGTATATATATATATATATATATATATATACACACACACACACACACACACACACACACACACACACACACACACACACACACATACATATATATATACATACATACATACATACATATATATGTATGTATGTATATATATGTGTGTTATACATATACATACACACACACACACACACACACACACACACACACACACACACACACACACACACACACACACACACACACACACACACTCAACTAATAAACATTACATGGTAAAATAAAGATGTATGTGTATTTTTTGGCTAAATTCTGAGTGTGTATTTAATTATTTGAGAACTATTTAGACATGAGGTTTTTAATGAATGAATGGGTTATTGTCATTTGTGGAATATTGACAAATAAATGAGATATAATTAATGTTATGTTTTATGAACAAAATAACATTTTATGTTACATATTGGTAACTAGTAACTTGTTTTCTAGATATAATTCTTACCTAGATGGTATGTTTATATTGAGGATTGTTTATGATTCTGTAATAAATATGATGCTTATTAGGTTATTGCATTACATTTGATGGACTAAATGTATGTGTTGATATTTTCATACTTAGCATGTTTTACTTCTGCTTATATGAAATATCCTGGTTGAATCTATGAGATTATATATTATATATGTATATCTCATATTACCATCCCTATTTAAGTAAGTGAGATGGACTTCACTTACATATTGTTGCTAATACATAGGGATTGTGTAATCTGATCAAGTGACATGTATGAAATTGACTAGAGATCAATAACTTTTTGAAAAATTTGGCCAAATTAATGTTTATAGTTAAACATTATCATTTCATATATTTGATATAGTTTATATGTTTGTCTGTTATCATGCTATAATGGATTTTATTATGGTAAACATCATGTATTAGTTATTTTATAGCACATGGGTTCTAGTTATCACTATGGATTCTCACACCACTTTTATCCACCCATCCAAAGAAGGGAGGGCCATTCCTTAATGCAAGATAATATAGGGGATCTATGGTTTGTGGTTGGTGGGTAAAAGTGTTCAGATGATGCTCTCCCTCCCTATAGTACTGTCTCACTATAGACTACACTTGAGATTACTAATGGATACTTGAGTCATGGAGACTCATGCTTTGTAGAGCTTTTCATCATGTATTATTATTTGAGATATTATTTATTGCTAAAAATATAATATTTATTCATTATAATTATACAATAGTGGTTGTAATGTTGTATCAGTTGTGACTAAAATCATATGAAAACTTAAAGAATTAAATGCAATCTTTATTGTTTATTCAACATTGTGCATGATTTGTTATATCTTTTCATGGTGATCATTAGCTAAGTGGAATATCTATAAACCTTGTGGTTAATTAAAATAATATAGTTAGTTAAAGATCACTTTATCATATTTTTTATGGTGAAATTTGTAGGATGAATATGAGTAATTAATTATAAAAATTACTGTATTCTAGTAAAACCCAATAGGGTTGTTATGTTGTGGTATTAGAGCCGAGGTTTAAACTCTAGGACTTAATGTGTCCACTAACACAACCTTATTATCTTGTTAAATATGAATAATAATGGTGTGGACTATATATCAGCCCTCTATTTGATCTAAATTAGTTCACTATTAAGGAAGCTATGAAGTTAGATCAAATCCTCACAACCATGTAAGAGACTAGGGACCATATCATATCCCTAGAATATGAAGTGCATGACCATGATTATGAGAATGATCAAGAAGACCCTAAAGAGCATAATTTTGAGTAGGAACATCTTCAAGATTAGAGGCATGAGGAAGTGACACAAGATGCTAGAGTTTAGGTAACTACAGAGTTGGCATGAGATATGAAAAAGGTAAATCTTCCCAAGTTTAATAGAAATGTATTGGGAGATGGAGCTAAAGCATGATTGACATAGATGGAAAAATATTTTGAGATTCAATATTACTTTGAAGTTACAAAATTAGTTTATGGAACTTATCATCTTGTTGGTGAATTAACAACTTGGTAGGCATAAAAGAATCTTGAGATGAACCTCGACTCTACCACCACCATTTAGGAATAATTTATGACATTTTTTAGGTCATGATGGATTCCAAAACTATACTTTGATCGTAATCTTATAAATTTTTATAATATTAATGAGACTATCAGTGAATGAATACTAGGATCAATTCACCAAGCTACTTAAGTATGTACCTAAGTATCAGGTGGATGAGAGGTTTAGGATCAATAAATTTATAATGAGATTAAAACACCAAATTGGATGTGAAGTAGATGTGCATGGTCCATTTATCATGGATCAATTTTTTGATAAAGTGGTCAAGCAAGAAAAAAATTAAAATATCTTAACCAAGTCAAAGATAAGTTTAAGGAAACATTTTGAAGTTATAAACCAAATTTCAAAAAAAATTGGAAGCAGAAGAGTGAAGACTCCAAGATTAAATTCAAGAATCAAAATTCCAAGTTCAATAGTTATTAAAAGAACAAGAAACCTGATAATGGTTTCAAGGGTAGTTACAATGGAAATCAATAGTCTAAAAATAAAAGACCAATTAGAGGTTTCTTTATTTACGAAGGTGACCATTATGCTAAAGAATGTCCTCAGGATAAGTTGAATAATAAGGCTTCTACTTGTTAATCAGGTATTTTTTAGTAACAAATTCATGTAGCTATTAAAAATCAAGTTGAGTATCAAGCTTCACCCATAGATTAGTTAGGTATTTTGTTCGATATTCTAATTTCTTTTTTGATTGACACGAGAGCTATAAAATGTTTCATTGCTTCTAGAATTCTTAGTAAGTTGTCTATAAAACCTAGAGTTATGGTAAATGCATGGTCAGTACAATATAGAAATGAGTCTAAGATCAAAGTTGATAAGTATTTAGTTGAAGTGGAGATTAAGTTACCTAAATCCACTACACTAGTGGATCTTTATGCTATACCATTGTGATTATACGATGTGATCCTATGAGTCAATTAGATTGTGAAGTCTAAGCTAAAGTTGACTGCTATCTTAAGAGGGTTGAGTGTCAAGATGTTTTTGGAAATTAGACACAACTTATGGCTGAGAAAAGGGAGTTGAAGCTAAGGAAAATTTATGTAACTCAACTCAAAAAATCTTAAAGGAAGTGATGCCAAGAATTTATCATTAAGATAAATGAGATAGAGGAATATATAAAACCATCCATCAATGATTATCCATTTTAAGGAAATTTTAAGATGCGTTTCTATAATAATTAACAAGATTTCCACCAAAGCATGAGTTTGATTTCTTGATTGATAACATACCTGGATCAAAACTGTAGTATAAGGCACCATACAAGACAACCACTGAATTGTTTGAGTTAAAGGCACAACTTCAAGATTTGTTGTTGAAAGGTATGATTTGATTATGTGTGTCACCATGGGGTGTATTAGTTATCTTTATCAAGAAAAAGGATGGTACTTTTTGCTTGTGTATATATTATAGGATGTTGAACAAAGTGATGATCAAGAACAAATATCCATTGCCAACATTAATGATCTCTTGATAAAATGTGAGGGGGATTTTTTTTTTTTTTAATATTAATCTTAGATTAGGGTATCATCAATTGAGAATCCATGATGAGGATATTATAAAAATATCATTCAAAACTTGATATGGGCATTATGAGTTCATAGTGTTACCATTTGGGTTGACAAATGCTTCAGTAGAATTTATGATTCTTATGAACAATGTGTTCAGAGATTATCTGGATCGTTTCATTTTTTTTCTAGATGACATACTCATTTATTCCAAGGATGAATAAGAGCATCTACAACAACTAGAACTAGTTTTATAGCATTTGTGAAAGCATAGGTTGTATGGAAAGTTGTCCAAGTGTGCATTTTTCCAAAATAAAGTGTAGTATTTGGGACATATTATCTCTATAAATTGTATTTAATTATATCCAAAAAAGATAAGAGCCATAATGGAGTGGATAACACCAAATAATGTGCATGAGGTAAGGAGTTTCATGGGATTAATGAGCTAATATAGGAAATTTGATTTAAATTTTTATAAGATAGCTAATCCAATTACCTCTCTTCAGTGGAAGGATCAAAGTTTTGACTAGTTAGACAAGTGTGAGATAACATTTCATGAGCTAAAAATGAGGCTTACTTCAGCATCATTTTTAAGAGTTCTCGATTCTAATGGTCAATTCTCAGTGATTACAGATGTATATGGGCATAGACTTGGAGGGGTTCTTATACAAGATGGTTTAGATGCAGACTAAGTCTAGGAAACTAAAGCTTTATGAGGTAAACTATGCCCCTCATGATTTGGAAATAGGATTAATTATGCATTCCTTACAAGTTTAGAGGCATTATTTATTGGGAAAACCATTTGAGCTCAACACTGATAATTTGGGACTTAAGTACATATTCACCCAATTGAACCTGAATGCTCATCAGAGATGATGGTTAGAGTTCTTATCTAATTATTATTTTGATATTAATTATATCAAAGGTAAGGAGAATAGAGTAGTTAATGTTTTAAGATGTAGGAGGTATATAGTAGCTATGGCTACTATCAAGAGTATTTCTTATATCACATAATCAAATTACCACTAGGAGATGAATTCTATGATCAAGTTAAGAAAACATTATTTAAGAAGGCTCAAAATCCTAAGTAAAAAGGATTCAAGATAGAGAGTGATGTTATTTTGTGGTATAATGGTAGGATGTATGTGCTTGATAAAGATAATCCGAGGAGGATAGTGATAAAGGAAATACATAATGCACCATATTCAAGACATTCAAGTGTAACCAAGTTTATGGCTAAGCTAAAACCATTCTATTTCTAGAAAGGGATCAAGAAAGATGCATTAGATTTTGTGTTTCATTATTTAGAGTGTTAGCATGTGAAAGATAAATATTTTCACTTAGAAAGATTATTGTATCCATATGATATACCAGAGTGGAAGTGGTAGGTGATTAGTATGAACTTCATCCAAGTGTTACCATTATCATGGAACTGATATGATATGATCTTGGTTGTTGTTGACAAACTAACCAAGGTAGCCCACTTCATACTAGGCAACTTTATAGATGATGCACCTATGATTATGAAAAGATTAGTGAAAGAGGTGTATCAATTGCATGGTTTTCTAGAGAAGATAATTTTAGATTGAGATCTAAGGCTGACT
Organism: Torreya grandis; assembly: GCA_037957365.1. NCBI lineage: Eukaryota > Viridiplantae > Streptophyta > Pinopsida > Cupressales > Taxaceae > Torreya > Torreya grandis. Next base: position 137,559 of record JARHVA010006985.1, read on the forward strand.
TTTATTTTTTGGTTTGACTCTAAATTTAGCTTTGGGTACGTAGTTAAATTTTGGCACTACTTATCACCCAAAACGTGATGGATACATAGAGTGAGTTAATCAGATATTAGAAGATCTCCTTCGTATATATTGCATAGATCAATAATACAAGTGGGAGGATTATCTTTCATTAGTTAATTTTGCTTACATAAAATCATACCAATTAGTGTTAAAAATGGTTCTATTTGAGGCATTATATGGAAGGAGGTGTAGAACACCAATCAGCTGGGATGAGTTAGAAGATAGGGTAATGTTTTAGTGAATTTCATCTTATATTTTGATAAAGGAAGAATAATAAACTAGATACAGGTATGGTTGAGAAACTTATTTGATTATGCATGTATTGAATTAGATGATTGTGAAGAGCTCCTCTTTGGCTTGGGAGGATGACTTGTAAATAAGATAACACTAAAGCAAATGGCTGGTTAGATAGATATCTAGGTGGATTGCCTGATGCTAGTTAGATCTTAAAAGCATGAGCTTCATCAAGGGCTATCAATCCATAAATTTTAAACAATTAATTATATAAAATAGAAGATAAATTACTTTCATCAATCATAGAAGATATTGAAATGTAATACAAGAAAAGCTTGATAAATAAAATGACTAAAATGAATATTATATAAATAAGCAAGTCAATACTAATGCTAAATAAGTTGAGTGTGTTTCAAAAAATAGGTTGGGGGTTTGTGAATAAATAGATGAAAATAGAGTTAGATTTGGTTGAGGGTAAGTGGGTGAAAACAACTTCTTGTTATTTCCTACCATAGTGACCATTGGTGGTTTGTATGACCATCAATGGTTGAGGTGACCATCAATAGTCAAGCTAACTATTGGTGGTTGAACATATCATCAATAGTTGGGATGAAAATTAATAGTTACTATGTGTTATGTTTGGGTAGTGAAATATTAGATTGTTAGGGTCACTAAAGTTAATTCTAGGAGATGGGTTTATGCTGGGCTGATTATGAAATATAAACAAAGTAATTTATAGATTAAAAATAGATAATTAGCTTGTTAGAAGTTGGTCAAATGAATGGTTGAGGTATTTGGCTCATTGGTGGTGTCTGGCATGATTCTGGTAGAGTAATGGTACTTAGCTACTGACTGAGGGGTGGTGATAAGTCAGGTCTCTATTTTGATGGCTAGATCACTAAATTGCTAGATGAATACCTACAAGAGAAACTTTGAATGTAAAATCTCTTAATAATTGTCCTTCCATTTCAAATCTTTCTCCTCTCTTTTTATAGGCAAGGAAGGAGAGGTGCAATAAGACATTAACAAGGGGTACAACTTGTTATTTAAATATAACTTGCATATGCATTGGTTTGCACACAAATTAGATGAGATAATTATAAAAAGCAAGTTAGAGGTGAAGGGTTAATTAAGTTTGTTTAGATGGTGGAACCTAACCATTAATGGTTGGGATGACCATAAATAGTTGTGGTGATCATTGATAGTTGAGGGTCAAGGTTGAATTGGGTTAAAAAGGTGGGTTTTGTTAGTAGGTCAAGCTAACTAGGGTCAAGCCTAATTATCGATCGAAAGGCCAATGGTTGGGCCCAAGGGGGTCCTGAGGTGGTCTAAAGGAATTATGACATTTAGAATCATCATGCATAGATTTATGATGTCTACATTTTACCTCTTTTTTTAAGTAGTTTGTATTAACAAGATGAAAAACAAAAATGGATTGCTATTCAAAGGTTTAGTTGCCTCAATCATGGGAGGAGGGTTCCCCCTCAAAATGGGAATTGATGAGGTAAAATAGAATTGGGTTTGGGTTTAATAAGTGGTGAAGTTGATGATGAATGTGAACATCATGAAGGTGGGAGATAAATTGGGTACTGAAGTGCAAATAGACACATAGAGTGTGACAAAAGTGTGATAATTAAGATCACACATTGACTAGGTTACCATAGTTGGTAAAAATTAAGGTTAGTGTTAGGAGGACAAGTGACAAGTGGAGTGCATGACTGTATTTAGGTGTGGTGGATGGGTACATTCAAAAACACAAGTCTCCTAGGCAAGGTTAGTTTTTTAGTGGGTATCCAAGGTAGGAAGTGCTCTCGGGGAAACATGAATTGGTCAGGTGTAGTCATGGGTATCTAAGGTAGGAAGTGCTCCTAAGAAGACATGAGTTGGTCGAGTGTGAAAAGGTTAGCACCAATTTAAAAATATTTCAACATAGATATTATTGTCATTATGGTTAAAAGGACCAGTCAAAATTTATAGAAAAACATGTGAGGGTTAGGATAAAAGGACCCATGATGAGGTAATGTCATTGATTATGGTTGTTGATAGAGAAGGGTAATATCTAATGGTTAGGGGGTTAGGGTAAGGTAGTAAAACAAGGTTGGTATTAGAAGGACAAGTGATAGGGTAACTAGGACACATTGTTATGTTCACTTATTGAGAGATAGGTATTTGATAATGGCTCCTGTTGTGTCTCCCACATGTGTGCAACTTCAAAATTCATCGAAGGTCATGGCTCCTATGTCGGGTGCATGTGGAGGTTTTTTAGCGTCTCCCCATCATCCTTCCTCTACTAGTTTTCTTCTAGGGGTAGCTAGTGTGGCTCCCACTGTGGGTGGGGCTTCCTCTGCGTGTGGGGGTAGGGTTCTGGTTGCTCCTCGCATGATTTCTTCTGTGATTGGGTGTTCTCTTCCTTCTACCCTGCGTCTGGCTTATGGATCTCCTACTCCTGGTTTAGGTCTTGGTTCTGGGGGAAGGACTTTTGCTGATGTGGCTGCATTTGAAGCTAAATTACATGACACTCTTCCTCATGCCTCATCTGGGACTTCTCATGTTTCACCTGTAAGTGCTTTAAATCCTATTAGGGTAACTCTAGATCCTGAATCAGTTGAAGACATCTTCCATATGGCAGAAGAGCTTTCCTCTCTTGCTGCTATTTTTTACTTCCATGGATTTTGGCCCTCTCTTGTAGTTCTACATGGTTGGATCTCCAAGAACTGGATGCCACTTATTGAAGATAATGTCCATATCTTCCCATGTGCTAAAGGTTTTTTTATAGTTAAGTTCCTTTTCCCCAATGACAGGAAGATTATTTTGTGTCACAATAATTTTTCTTGGCAAGGTAGATATCCACTAATGGCCAAACTGTGGCATAAGGATTTTGATCCTCTCTTAGAATCCTTTAATAAGTTCCCTATCTGGGTCCGGCTCCCTAATCTTCCAATACATCTTTGGCACGATTCAGTTTTTGAAACTATTGGAAATGCTATTGGGGATTTCTTATATGTGGATGCAGACACTTTGGATATTTACCATTTGATCTGTGCACATTTTCTATTAGATTTAGATGTTTCTAAGGGACTTATTGAGGTGATCTGCTTGGATTCCCCGAGGGGTACTTAGACACAAATGTTGGATTTTAAGGGTATCCCTTTTCATTGCAGGAAGTGCCACCTGATGGGTCATATTGCCGCTCGATATGCTACTAAGAAATCCAAATCTAGGTGACCACCTTCTTGGTGGTTTGAGGCTTCCTCTGAGCATTACATGGTTAGACAACCCTTGGAAGCTCTGACTGTTTCTGAGACTGAGGATAGTGTTCACTCTGAGCTTGTGGCTGTGGAGGATTCTTTGGTGAAACATTCCTTTGAAGATCCTATGGATGTTATGGTTAGTGATCTTTTTGAGCCAGTAGATGAGGTGGCATTGGTCTCTTCCCCTATTTTAAAGGATCGTCCTAGGAGCCAGACATCATTTGATTCTCACAGGGAGTTTGTTGTGGCGTCTGTGTCCCCTGGGTTCCATGGGTCTTTGTCTTCTGAGGCATGGGTTGCTGAGGCAAAAAAGTTAGAGGATGGATGGACCCCAGTTAAGAGGAAGAAGTCTAAGCCTTCGGTTCCCCCTCTAGATAAGAACCTTTGATTGCGTAAGGAAAATCTCAATTCAAAAGGAAAATCTAATGTTCCCTTATGCTAACTAGTTGTTTATGTTGGTAAACTGGTTGCTTCACTGGTTTGCTGGTTACTGGTATGGGAGGTTTTTCAAGTTGCTGCTCCAGTCTGTTAACTTTCTAGGTTCTAGTGTTTTGACAGTAGTTTTATCTGGTCACATTTGTTGGTAGCAGGTCCCTGTAAAACCTGGTTTAGTTGTTTTACTAGTTTTAGGTTCTTTTAAAACCTAGTTGTGCTTAATAGTTTATCTTTATTTTTGATGTAAAGGATTTTGGGGCCCCTTCAAAACCTACTTTTACCTTAATCTAAAACTAGGACACATTGTTAGGCATAACTGATATGGGTTACTCTTATAAAATCAAGTCTCCTCAGTAATATTGATGTATTTATAGGTATCCAAGGTAGGATGTGATCTTGAGAAAATAAAAATGGTTTCAGGTATTTGGACCACAAAGGGTCATGATTCAAAGAACCTAAATGGTTGAGGTGCATAAGTAACATAAGTTCATAAAAAATGGTAAGGTAAATGATGGGATCAAATTAGCCAAGGCAAAGTTGGGTCACAAAAAGTGTGAAAGGTGGGTTAAGATGACCAAGTTGAGGTTAACTAGTTTGGTTAGGTGGTGGAGAACAAGGTGTTCTATAATGGGTGCATGGTTAGTTAGTTGGATAAGGTTATCTCCAGTGGTTTAGTAGTGGATAAAAAGGTATTCCCTGATAGGTGGTGTCATTACGGTAATGTTGTTGTTTGTTTGAAAAGGTTTGGTTGGTTTTTAATGACTCTAAGAGGGGAAGACATACACCTTTGCAAGTGGTCATGAAATTAGAAGGGGGATGAAATGCTCTAGTTGATAAAGATCATAATGGCAAGATGGGTGTGCTTAAGAACATAAGCCCTTTTCATGATTTGTATTGGTGTTAGTTGGTTAAAATAAGTGGTTTGATCACGTAGTGTCAAGTAAGCTCAAAATCCCTTGATTTAGTGGAGGATAAAAGGTGGAGATGAATGGTAGGTGGATAAATGGTAGTGTAACCTTCACATGGGGATAGCTTGCCCCTGTTGTAGGTGATCTAAGAACCATTATAGACAAGTCTATGTTTTAATTTTGGTGTAGATTGATCAAGGTAGGAAATCTACAAACATGGTGTGGAAGTGGATTGAAGCTTTCTTGGGATTACTTTTTTAAAACTTTTGACTTTGGGTCTTTTGATGTTATTATTTGATGGGTTTGGGAAGTTGATCAATGTAGGAAGTTTCCAAGTGATTGTTTGATAAAATTTAACTTAGCCATCCTTAAAGGGAGTGATCTAAGCTTTATATTTGTTTATGCTAATATTTATCCTTTAAGGGAGGAGTATACCTTTTAAATCAAATTTTGATGGTTTCAGGCAGCTATCCTTCAAGGGAGTAGTCTAAAATGCTAGAGATGTTGACACAAGTGATATTTAGTATCTTAAATTGAATGTTATGCTAGTTTAGACATAAACTAGTCTACATAGGCTAAAAGGCTTTCCTTTATAGAGGTAAAACCATAGTACAAGAAGGTGAATGATTGGTGAAAGAGGTTTAAGTGACAATGACCATAAAGATTCATTCTATAAGGGGTCAAAAGTTTCCATGAGAATAATTTCATATGTAGAAATATGGTACCCATGATTAGGATTAGGATAAGGTTGTCATGGATAATAACGTGATCCTATTTTAATTGGTTATCCTTAAAATAAAGAAATGAAGGTGGATAAAAATAAGGGATGTGCTTAAGTGAGACACAAGATGACAAAGAACTTGGTTTAAAAAATGAATGGGATGTGAATGCAAAGCATTGAGGGGTTTAGGTTCTGATATGCCCTATATCCACACTTACATGTAAAAGGTTTAAACCAATCAGGAGAGAAGACGTCCCCCAATTACTTTTTGACACTTGATTAGACATGGAAAAGACTCTTGGTTAGATAGAGTAAAAAAGGAAATGTTGGTTAGGTGATGGTGGCTAAACTTTGGTTAGCATGAATGTTGGTTGGTTTTTGGTTTGGTTAGGTAAATTTAGATGTTGGTTTGGGTTATTGATAAAGGGTTGGTCAAGGTCAAGGTTTATTTATGTTTAAAGTTGGTTTAATGGTAGTTAATATTTGATTGGTTATAGGTGAGGCTAGTTTGGTTATAGGCAAGGTTGGGTTGATGTTAGGTGCCAAGGGTTGGTTTGGTCATTGGTTAATGTTAGGGTTATTACTTGGTCAAAGATTTTGGAGGAAGAATTCCCCCAGATGCTCTTTTCATGAATTTTAAGGTAGGAAAATACTCCCAAGTAAAGATGTGGGTTAGTAAAGAAGGTCTAAGAAGGATGAAGATTACTTCATTTGCCTTGAAAGAGTTTTTAGTTGTTAGTTTGGAGTTTAAGTTTTATGTGTTGGTTTAGGTGAGATCTTTGTTATGGTGCTATGGTGAGGGAAACATTACTGGGTCAGATTTGGGTAGGGTTAGGGTCTAGAAATGGTGTTATGAACACCATCTTGGAATATAGGTGGGTTGGACAAGAGTGTCATATTATCCCAATGAGGGAGCTTAGGTGAGGTGTCGGTATCTTGGATAAAAGGGTAGCCGAGATTCAGGAAATATTGAATGAAGGTTTGATGTTGATTTATCTTAATAGATAAATTGTTTATGGTTGGATTAAAATTTAGGTTGATCATGGTTGATTGATTTAGTTTAGAGGTTAGTTTGATTGGTTGGGGGAGGTAGGATGGGTGGTTATTTTAGCTTATTGGTTGGGTTTGCTTGTTTTTTTGGTTTGTTTGGTAAGTTAAGGTGACAAAGATTTGATCCTGTTTAAAAGGGAATCAAACCAAAGACAATGTCATTAGGTATATGAAAACTAGCAGATTATAGAAGAATTGAATGGGTTTAATTTTAGTTGAGGTTGGGTTGGACTTAGTTATAGGTGAGGTGTTTTGAGTTTGGGTTGGATCCATTAAAAGGGGAAGTGGAAGAGGTGGGTTGGTTTCCTTAGTGATAATTTTAAAGGAAAGTTGAGAAGGTTTTTCTTGGTCAACAAGTGGTTGGTTTAAGGTTGATTCTTCCTTAGTGATGATTTGAAAAGGGTATACTTGGTTAACAAGTGGATTCATTAGGGTTTCAATTATGGTTTCCCTAGTTATAGAAGCACTAAGGACCAAATCTAATGAAGGGACCTCATTGTGTTAAGGGCCTTGATTATGGGCTTGCACAATAATGGATGTAGAAATAGGTTCAATTATTTATTACTTAAAGACATTTAAGGCTAGGTTGGGGGAATATGTATAATATCCTTTGGAACCTCCTTTTGATCGATAAGGTTTTGGATGATCATTTTAAAAGACCCACATCTGTCTACCACATGTTTATTTGTGTGATGATACATACAAAACTCATTATCTATAAACCAAATGGGTTTTGAAAGAGAATGATTGAGGGGTTTGATTTGAGGGAGTCTAATGATAGAAGACATTAAATTTTTGTCAAATATTGAGGCATATGATTCCCTCAGTGGGGTATAATACCTAGGAAGAGGGTACACTAATGGATCTTGAGGTTATGATTAATTGGTTGGTTTGCTAAAGTTGGTTGGTCAAGTGATCTAGATTAAATTGACAAGTTTGAGTGATTTGTGGCTTAGGTATGCTTGATAAGGTTGGTGGGTTGGAAAGATTTGGTTGATACTTATTGGTTTGATTTGCTAAGGTTGGTTGGTTTAATAAGATTGGTACATTCAAAGAGTTTGGTTGGTTTGATAAGGTAGATAAGGTAGGTTTGTTTGAGAGTTTGGGTAAGGTTGAGGTATTTGATAGATTTGGCATGGTTGATATGGTGGGTAGGTCTGATATGGTTGGGTGGCTTAAAAAGTTTGGTTAGATTGATGGGGTTGATAAGGTTGAGAAGGTGGGTAAGGTAGGTTAGATTTATAGGTTTGATAACATTAGTAAGGGTGATAATATTGATTAGTTAGAAAAGTTTATTTAATAGTTATTCATTTGATTATTGTTGGTTTGATTTGATGAGGTTGATAGTGGTTTGTTTGATAGTGGTTGGGTTGATAGTTGTTGGGTCGATAGTTGTTGGTGGTATGACTAGGGGGATAGATAAAGTCTTGGTTTTGAGATAAAAAGGTTTCCATAAAGGGGGTATAGGTGATTGATATGATGGTTGAGGTAGGTAATCAAAATTTTGATGTGGTTGAGGTAATTGATATGATCGTTGGGATAGGTAACCCAAAGATTGGTGAGGTTGAGATAGTTGAAGTGGGTTATGACAAGGGTCTAATAAAGGTTAAAAGGTTATCAATTGGTTGAGGTGATGATCAAGTGTTTGTTGAAAGGATGTCAATTGTTTGTAGTTGAGGTTGAATTGATTGTAGGAAAGGTTAGGTTAGTTATAACTAAGGTTGGTTGATTGTAGGTGAGGTTAGGTTAATTTTAGGTGAGGTTGTGTTGGTTATAATCATGGTTAGGTTGATTATAGGTACAATTGGGTTGGATATAGGTAAGTTTGGGTTGGTTATAGGTAAGGTTAGGGGTATAAGTGGATCTTGATGCAAGGTAATGTTCTAAGGCAAGAGGGTTGTCTTCTAGGAGTATAAAAACGTGATTATCTCATAGAGAAATAATATGAGGGCTCTCCATTGAACAAGATAGTGGAGATGAGGTGGATGAAGGAAAAATGGTAAAATATTTCCAAGGGAAGTTAGATTCCTCACAACTAAAACAAAGAGAAGATAAGAAAAAAGTCAAAGAAGATAAAACATACACTAAAGAACATTAAATCCTAAGGTTATTTTGGTCTCTCTTATGTCTTATGCCTTAAGATTTTAAGACATTATGTGACTCGACTTGGCTTGTAGAGCAGGTATTAGCAAAGAAGTCTATGATTATTTTTAGGTTATATTTAGGATCTTAAAAGGATATGTATTGGAAATCAATATGTGACTTGGTATAGTGTCCTACCCCCTCAATTCACACACCATAACAATAAGGGTGTCAGGTGATTAGTTAGTATATACTGATTTCCAAAGTTTATACTCAACCAGAGAGCTACGTTGGTTCTCCCCCTATTAATGACCTCTAAGTAGGATTTCTAGGAAAGGTAAGGTGACCTCTAGGTGATGAAATACTAGTTGGGCCTTATTTCAATTTGTTATGATGTTTGATTGATGTAGGTGGTTTTGTTTGTGTGTGTGATAAAAGTGATGCTATACTTGAATTATTTTGATTTAATTTAAACTATGTGAACTAAACTTACAAGAAATCAATGTATGCAGTTGATCTTAAGCCCAAAAAAAATTTTAGTTTCATTTATGAGCACATAGTAGGGAGAAGATAATATAGATACAAACAAAAAGAAACTTGAGTAGAGACTCAAGGTCCCATTGGGCATGCTAGAATGTTTCAGTGAATTTCAGCTTATATTTTTGATAAGAGAAGAATAAAAAACTATATATGGGTATGGTTGAAAAACCTATTTGATTATGTGTGCATTGAATCAAATTATTTTAAAAATATCCTTTTTGTCTTAGGAGGATGACCTAAAAATAAGATAGAACTAAAGCAAATAGTTGGTTAGATAGATAGATGGGTGGATTACCTAGTGCTAGCTAGATTCTAGAAATAAGAGATTCCTTGGAGGCTATCAATCTACATGTTTTAAACAACTAAGTTTATAAAATAGAATATAAAGTACTTACATCAATCATAGAAGATACTAAAATGTAATAAAAGAAATGCTTGATAAAGAAAATAACTAAAATGAATATTATAGTAATAATCAAGTCAATACTAATGTTAAATATGCTGGGTGTGCCTCATAAAATAGATTGGGGGTCTGTAAATAGACAGATGAAAAGAGAGTTGGATTTGGTTGAGGGTAAGTGGGTGAAAATAACTTGCTATTATTTCCTACCATAATGACCGTCAGTGGTTGGTATGACCATCAATAGTTGAGGCGACCATTGGTAGTTGAGATTACCATCGATGGTTACAATGTGTTTTGTTTGGGTGGTAAAATATTATATTGGTAGGGTTATAGAAGGGACTTTTGGGAGATGGGTTCATGCTAGGCTGATTGTAAAATACAACAATGTAATTAACATATTGAAAGTAGATATTTTGCTTGCCAAAAGTTAGTCAAATGAATGGTTGAGGTAGATGGCTCATTGGTGGAGTCTGACATGATTTTGATAGGGTAATGGTACTTGGCTATTGATATAGGGGTGGTGGTAAGTTAACTCTCTATTATGATGGTTGGATCACTAGATTGCCAGATGAATAGCTATAAGAGAAACTCTAGATGTAAAAGCTTTTGATAGTTGTCCCTCTATTTCACCTCTTGATCATTTATTATTATATATAAGGAAGGAGAGGGGAATTAATACATTAACAAGGGGTCCAAATTTATGTCTAAATATAAATCATTCATGCATTTTTTCACACATAAATTAGATGAGCTAATTATTAAAAACAAGTTAGAGTTGAAGGGTCAGTTAAGTTGGTTTAGATGATAAAACCTAACTGTCGATGATCAAGGTGATTGTTGATGGTCAAGGTGAGCATCAAAAACTAAGGGCCAAGGTTAAATTGGGTTAAAAAGGTGGGTTTGTCTAGTAGGTCAAGATGACTAGGGTTAGGCTTGGTTATCAATCAAAAGGCCAATGGTTGGACCCAAGTGATCTTGAGGTGGTTTAAGGGAATTACGACATTTGAAACCATCATGTGCATATTTTTAGTGTCTACAAGTAGTATTTTGACCTAAGATGATTTTATAAATGGAATAGAAAGTTAGGTTAATAAATTAGAGGTTAGTTGAGGACAATGATAGACATAAAAGTTATGTTAATCTGAAGAGAACAACAAGCCAAATTTCTATAGGAGATAAAGTGTTTCTGTAGGTTAAGCCTCAATAAAGCTTGATTAAATTTGGGAATTCTAAAAAACTTTCATCAAGATATGTAAGACCTTTCAAGGTTTTGGAAGTGGTAAATATATAGCCTATAGGCTTACATTGCCAATAGATTAATTATTCTCCATAATATCTTCCATGTGTCTTATTTTAAAAAGTATGTTGTTGATATTTCATGTGTTAGATTGGAATGTTTTTTAGGTTCTATATCCTAGGGTGGTCATGATAGAACTAATCAAAATAATTGGCACTCATAAATTCAGTTTTCATAATAAATAAGTGTCAGAGTGCAAGGTCCACTAAGACCAATATTCTAAAGATAGTAGCACTTGGGAGTACTATGATTATTTTTTCATGATATTTCCAAATTTATTTGCTTGATTTTGCTGATACATATTATATCATTTTATATTAATTAATGTTTTAAATTTAAAACTTGTGTTTGAATAAGTGTCATCGAGATGATGACTAGCTTTAGAGGGGAAGGATGCCACATCCCTATTTCTCTCTAAGTTGAATAATATTTTTTATCCATGGATATTTTTTAGTTATTATTTTATTTACTAATGTTGAATTAAGATTTATGTGATATGTTAATTATGAGATATTTATATTTTTCTTATTTACATGATTGATTAACTACGAGTTAGTTGTACTTTCATATTTTGCACTTGATGATCATGTATGTTAATTTATACAACATTATTTTATGGATATATATCATGATTTAAGATAACTACCTTTATTATTGTGAGGTGGATGTAGGAGAGATCCATCCCTCAAAGTGTGTTGGAGGGAGGGCATCATCAGATAAGGTGGTGTAGATGGAGATATTAGGGGATGACAGATAGAAAATGGATACCCCCACACACACCACATTAGACTAACATGTTTTGTGTTTTTTTCTTAAATTAAATAGTTTTAGTATGTTTTGATTACTATTATAATCTTATTTTTTGTTGATGATCTTATTTTCTAGTTGATAATCATGTCATTTTGATTTCACTAACCTAGTTATATTATTGCATTAATGAATGTTGATTATGGTGTGTTTGATTTGGTTGTTGAGTGATTACTTATGTTTATTAGGTTACTAATATCAGTTGTAATGGTTTCATAAATATGTAATAAGACATTAATGAATTATAACTCTTGCTAACATTAGAAAATGAAATTAGTAAGTTGGAATAATGAACTTGATGTTAGTGACCAAAGATGGTTATAAATCCTTACATTTAGGCAAGAAGCATGTTATGCAACATAAAATAGATAATTTCATTGTTTAAGATTATATGGACTTCATTATGTTTATTCTTAGATGGAATGTGTGAAGGTTTTGATTATTTGCATTGAAATTGAAATACATGTAATATTGATTACTTACTCTTAATATTGTCAATGACTTGTTATGAGTGTCAAGAATCTTTTATTAGGCATATGCCATTACCTTGTCATACAATTAGGACTTGTAATATAGTCAACTTTGCATGAAATTATAATATTTGATGACCTTATAATAAGTCAATGGAATTTTATTAAATGTCATTTTTCTCATGAATAATTTGGAGTGTATAGTTTAATTGTTATTTTAATGGTTTAATTACTCTAAATTTTGAGATGATTAGGGGTAACCAGGCATTGACTTATTGTTAATCATACTAAGGAAAAGAGAGGTTCAATTTGGTTTGTCATGAAGGAACAACTAGTATTATATGATTTGGTTGATCATGGTGGAATTTAAAGAGAGTTATAAGGCATGAAAATAACATGTGAGATGAATAAAATAGAGGGAAGAGAGGCTAGGGAAGACATGACTAGCAAGCAGAAGATTGGAAAAAAGATTTTGAGCTTGCAGAAGAAACAAAGACTCAAATCATTGGCATTAAAATTGAAGGGTTATATTTATAGGTTGGTTATGCCTTAAGATTAATTTTTTTTTGATTTTGGTAATAAAAATTTTAATGGGGTCAAGGTTATTGTTCTTGCTGTAGACACTAGAAAACTACACACTTATAGTTTTTGATGATTAAATGCCTCAGGACCCCCTAAAGACCCCATAAAACTTATTAACCATTAACCAACCCATTTTAACCTAACCAAATCACTAATACCATATTCACATAATATTATTCAAAAATATTATTTGAATGTGCTACTCAAAATTACTATTCACTATCACTATTCATCATGGGACCCACTATCACTAATCATGATGACATGGAAAATGACATGGAATGTGACATATAAAGTGACATGGAGGGTGGTTTTTGAGGTGATATGGTAAGTGACATGGATTATAAGTGATATGGCTTGATGTTGGACATCATACCCCACTTGGAACCCTTTTCCAAGGAGCTTAATGACCTCATTTAAACATTACAAGGGTCCCCCTTGAAATATGGTGAATTTCCCCTTAAGGGACATTATTCAACATGTATTTTATTTTCACACATGAAATTGACCTTCAAAATGGGATACTAACCTATTTATTTCCTTGAAAAAGACAAAGGGCACTATATCCACCCATTTTTGACTTTTTAGCAAAGTGGGAGACCCATGATTAAGGTGGGAATCCCACCACCCTCATATTTTGACTCATTCATGTACCCACATGGAAAATGGAACCAAATTTTGTGGGGCATCTATTTAAGTTCTTGGATGAAGATAATAAAGGGTGGTGAAAAGTCTTTTAGCCTCATTTAGGCCCATGTGCGTGATTCCCATTTAAAATTGGACTCATGTGCAAGGTGGGAAACACAATAACCCAAATGGCAAACCCATGATCAAGATGAAAATCCCACCACCCTCATATTTTTATTAATTCATGCACCCACATGGACAATGGTGCCACATTTTTGGGGGCATCTCTTTAAGTGCTTGGATGAAGACAAAAAGGGTGGTGAAATGTTTTTTAGCCTCATTTAGACCCATGTGCATGATTCCCATTCAAAATTGGACTTATGTGCAAGGTGGAAGACACACCAACCAAAATGGGAGACCCATGATCTAGGTGGGAATCCCACCACCCTACTATTTTAACTCATTCATGCACCACATGGGAAATGGCACCATACTTTTACTATTCCCTCTTTTACCATGGTTCTTGACAATAAATGCTGTAAATACCCCCCTCTCCTTCACCCAAGATTAAGTGGGAAGTTAATCTTTGGTTATTAACATCTTATTTCAGGTATTTTAAGGAGGTCATAATTTTTAAGGTCATCCACATCTTATAGGAAAATAATTCAAAGCAACGAAGCTCTACCGAAATTACCTCAAGACATCTTCAACAACATTCTTCTTCAAGCTTGGAAGGTAACATTTGATTTTGTTTCTTCAATTTCATTTCATCATACCCTTAGATTTTTAATATATTAATCCTAACTTATCCATTTTATTCCTTTTTTATTTCATTGTCTCAATCCATTTACTCCCTTTCCTTCTTTTATCCATTCACACCTTTGCCATTTTTACCCTCCTTATCCTCTTCCCCTTTTTCCATCTTAACTACTTACCTTCTTACCTCATCAAACATTCACCCATTTATCCCATTTGAACCTTTAAATTTTTATTACCTTAACCATTTATCAATTAACCAAACTACCTTTCTTTAATCCCTTGTTAAATTTCTAAACCAAAACCATAACCTTTCTTTGACTAATGTTTAGCATTAATTGCTTTATTTAGTTATTATTTTAAAAGCACTTAACTTTCTTGTCTTAATTAAGTTATTTAATATTATTTAATTATTTTTAATTTTAGTTATTTTATATTTCAAATTCAAGTATATTTTCTTTTTATTCACAAACTTATGTGTTAAAATTAGGTGGATTGACAGCTTTCTAGAAAGCTTTTGCTTCTAGGATCTTCCCCACGCTAGGCAATCCACCCAACTACTTGTCTAACCAACAAGTTTTGTGGTAGTGATTTATTATTGTAGGTAATTATTCCATATCCAAAGAGGAGTTATCATAAACTCTATATTCAACATGTGCACATTCAATAGGTATTATTTTACACACCCTTCTTAACTAGTTTCTTCTTTTCACAGTTAAGAAAAAAAAAATATTAGATAGAAACATTTTGGCATTCCTAGTGGGACCCTTGAGTTTTATTGGGTTATTATATGTTTTAGGAAATTTATAATTATATTAGTAAAATTATTTTTTTGATTTCTTATAAAATTAAGCTTCTTTCTTTACAAAAAAAAAAAAGAAAAAAAAGAAAAAAAAGAGTTTTAGTTACATTTTTAGAAAAAAATAAATTTTATTACATTTATAAAAAGAAAGAAAAGAACATTCATCCTAGGATTAGGATTGAATTTTCACATTGAATTTAGGTGATTTTTAGTTGTTCTTGTCTTCATTTAAAGAAATAATAAAAAAATCTTTTTGTTAAAATTGAGTGCATACATTGACTGCTTGCTTGATTTTAGCTCACCTAGTTTAATTAAAAGCATTATGAATTAATCGTAATTCACAAATGTTACACAAACCAAACCAATTGTACATCAAAACATAAAAACATGAAAATAGACATGAAACAAGTCCCAACTAGTATTTCATCACCTAGTGGATCACCTTACCCTTAACCATTTATCTTACTTGGATTTAATCACCAAGGGGATAACCAACTCAGTTCTCTAGCTTAGTATAAACTCTAGAAATTGGTACATATTGACTAAGAACCCACACTGACTGTAGGATTGTGACATGAGGGGAGTAATCTCCAAGTACTAGGCCACATATTTGAACCAATACATACTTATATTGAGTGCCTAAACATAACTCAAAACCAAACATAGACTACCTTATTTAGGACCTATTCAAGAAAATTTCTTCTTCACACTTTTCTAAGGCATAAGCCAAAAAGAGATTAAAAAGAATCCTAGGATTTAACACACTCTTAGTGAATGCATTATTTGTCTTGATTTCTATTTGTTTGAGATGTGATAATGTATCATCCTTTTCTTATCTTCTCATGTGGTTCTCATTTACCAACAAAAAAAATACCTTGAGGAACAAAACCCACTACCAAATCAACCATCACCAACTTCCACCTCTTCATCCATGGAACACATTTCCAAACCTACAAACATACCTCAATTTCTAGGAATTACTACTTAGGTAGTACCAAGAAATGCAAATTTTACCACTTTTATAAGCAATAATCATGTAGCCTTACAACACTACCTAATAACCATGTCTCACCAAATCTTGGTTTCGACACCACCCATAGATCCACCTTATGGCATGCCTCTCCACGTCATGGGGAATAAATCCACTACCATGGGAACTACCCAACCTTTAGTTTCCTAAACATTATCATCAACCAAAAAATCCTTCAAAACTAACCCACCAAGCCAAACTACCACTACCTTTATACCTCTTAGTAATCACTACCCTGCAACAGGAGTGCCCACCTCTAACTCTACCTATATTCATCAAGATACCTCTAATCCATCAAACACTACTCCATTTCCAAGCCTTGTGGTATCCATACCCTCCTTGTTACCACCAATTAGCACAAGAGTCACCACCCTTCTATTGGCCACTAATCCAAGCAGCACTCTGACCCAACATGCAACCTTTAGCTATCTTCATAACCTACAAGGGCATATCCCCGCTATCCAACCACTTGATTCTACCTATCCATTAACATCTAAATACCAATATATATTTTACACCCAACCTCTAAAGACCACATACCAATATATGGAGTCATCTCAACCATCTACTAGTTATTCATACATTTCCCAACCTTAACAAAACATGCCATATAACTATGCATCCCAACAACCTCAAACATAGTTCATGAAGTTAATCATGGACAAGATGAATACCCTTGAGTCATCCATATTTGGAGCCCATAATCTCTTATCCTATGATCAAATTTGAAATGATCCTATTCACCCTTTAGTCCCCATCAAACCTTATCTGGCCCAGTGAGAACTTCCAAAATTTACCAAGTTTAATAGTAAAGAAGACCCTCAACAATATTTAAGAGCATTTAGGAATTCATGCTACTTGATTGCCCATGATGACACTCTTCTCCTTCATAACTTTCCTATGTCATTATATGGACCAAAATTAGATTGGTATAGTGCCATACTCAAACATTCCATCTTCTCTTTCACCCAATTAGCCCAAAACTTCTTTGATCACTTTTTGATCAATATATCCAATAAAGTATCTATCACTGACATCTACTCCATTCATCAATTTGAAGATGAATCTATTGCTAGTTTTGTGGCTCATTGGAGGAGCCTAATCAACCATATTTATTTTTTATTGCATCAACTTGATATTATAGAGCTCTTCACCTAAGGATGTGTAAAACATATTTCATCCACATTATGTGCCCAAATCTTTTAGAACTTTGATGAAGCTTTTACCATAGCTCACAAACTAGAGAATAGAGCAATTGATGAAGGAAGGTTAAATTTTAAGAGTAATAACTCAACTTAAAAACCTAATGATCCTCTTTATTCTAAACCAAACAACTAAACTATTCCCAACACTTAAAACAAAGCAACCACCAATGCCATTGTCTTCCAAGCTACACTCCCACCATATACCAACAAATAAAACCCAAGGAACTAGACCTTTGACTCCTCTAATTATTCAAACCAAAAATAAAGGAACCAAACTTAGAATAATCACAAGCAATTAACCCCACTTTGGGTTCCATATCCTTCTATTTTAAAAATTTTACTAAAATCCAATATCATCCAACTTCCACCAATTAAACCATCCCAACAATTTGATGCTTCTCACCCCATACCAGGTTGGTATAGTGAGAATGACCATTGTTCCTTTCATCAAGTCATAATACATGACATCAATAGGTGAAACAAATTTAAATACCTTAACCAATACCTCATTGATAAGGGGGAGCATACTTTGGATAATCCCAATACACCACCAAACCAAGCCCTTGACATATTCCACAAGTCTTTTCCTAATCATGCTCCTTTTACCTCTTATCATGATAATAAACTAGAACCATCCCATGAGGTACATACTATTAATGTGGTTACTAATGAACCCATTATTAAATAAAACATCACCTCAACCACCTTTTTTCCCTTCCCCCTAATATAAGGGGAGAAACTACCTTCTATTCCTTAAGACACCCAAACAAAGGGAGTTATCGTACCCACACCTCCATTAGAGGATACCATAGCTACCTCCCCTATCATAGAACCATCCAATCCCTCTTTAGAAGCTAGCTCACAAGAGAAGTTAACTTCATCCACCCAACCTTTGATTTTGGAACCTTTTGTAAAAAACCAAGACAAAGGTAAAGGAACTATTCCTTCTCCTCCACCTAAGGGCTTAACCATTAAAAATAAGAACCAAGTAACCAAACCCCCTTCAATATTGGCAACCAAAAAAATTAAAGAGGTAAAACTACCAAAAGGCCCAAAACTCTAAATTTTACCTCCCTCAAACTTTCCCTCCATTTTGGGTCCTCATCCCTCTACTTTGAGTATGAAGCCCATTATTTTTACCAAAACCTCACCACCTTTTTTAGTCACACATTCATACTTGTTTTCTAAGACACCTCTCATCACTACACCAATGATTCCTAAGTTACCTATCTTACCATATTCTACCTCCATTTTCTCAACCATCTTGTCTAAACCAAAACCATCAAAGCATACCACCTTACCTAAGACACCTATCACCAAATCCATGTACAAAAAGCCTTTTACCTCAACACCCAAAGAAAATATTGCTAAATATTTACCACCTTTAGCTGAGTCCTATTCAACCATTCTACAAAGGTTTTTGCAAACCTCTTCCTTGGCCTTATCACCCATAAAACCTTTTAACCCTTCAAATCCTAAACCATCATGGTTCAATAATAATTTGATTTGCCTATATCATATGACCCCTGGCCATGAAACAAATAACTATAAATCTCTTAAAACTCTTATCCATCAACTTTATGATGAGGATGATCTGTTAACAAATGAAACTCCTATACCACCCATACTAACCCACATAACAACCATACCTACCCAACACCTACCCACTCCTCTGCCTTCACCTAAGAATAAAGGTGAGTTAGACAACTCCAATACCTCAACCTCTATTGTTATTGATACAATCAATGTGGTCACAAGATCACAATAAAAGGATAAAGGGAAGGCTAAGGTATCCATTCCTTGGACCTATCCATCCCAAAACTCCCAAGCCAACAATACCCAACCATCTCCATTTTCAAACAAACCCAAGGTGTCTATCTTATGTGCCTCCCAATCTAACCCTCCATACCCTAACCCATATGCAATATCCATCTGAATAGCTATCTTTAAGAAGATTCACCAAACTCCAAGAAAAATGAGCTTGTATGAGTTAGTCTCTACCTCTCCCTATCACTACCAAACACTCATCAAAGCCTTGTAATCTATCGAGGTCCAACCCAATGACCCTTAACCTCTAGCCACCTTTGTTGGTTCCCTTCAAACTTCCAACCTTATCACCTTCAAAAATTCATAAATACCTTCTATTCATTAGGAGGATCTCAATCCCCCTCTTCATTATGACATACATTAATCAAACCTACATCAAAAGGGTGATGATTTATGGAGGATCCAACATCAATATTATCCCCTTCCATGCCTATGACCAATTGCACTTACCCATGAACATCATGTCTAAAAGCACAATAATCCTTCATTCTTTCAATGATATCATGGTTACTATCTTGGGCATAGTTGTCCTCCATATCTATGTAGGGCCCTGTACAATTCTTGAACATTTTTATGTTATAGAAGGATAATTCCAATACAATGTTTTACTTGGACACCCTTGGATTTGTGCCATGAGTTGTGTCCCTTCCACCTTACATCAATGTGTCAAATTTAAGCATGAAGGGAAAGTTGTGACTATCCAAGCTGACCCCTATCCTTTTACATCTTGTAATATGACATAATGACCTAATGACATCCTTCTTCCTCCTTTATCCACCTCACAACCATATACTAATGACACAACACCACCAACCAAAACCCATGACACTTACACACTAAATGTCAATGAATCTTCTACTAGCTCATCTATCCATTCTTCTCAGATTCTTATAGAGAACCCCATGGAAACCACATTCCAACATATTTCCCTCAAGTAATATAAAATCTTAGCCTTGGATGCCTTCTCTAATCTCCAAGAATATGGGAATCTCAGACATGACCCTTCTTATAACCTTTACATTAGAACCATCATCCCCTTTGGGATCCATAACCATCAAACAAATTTCATTTATGGGGGACTTGATCGACCACTTATATCCCCTACCACTTCTTCATCCATCCAACCAGTTACCTCTAACTTTTAATATCTTAGCAAACCAAGGTTTTCTAAGTTGTATCTTTATAGATGTGGTTGGAAAGGATTTGGCCTTGGTCACTATGAATAAGGGCCTCATGAGTTACCCCATGTCAAAAACTTACAACCTCATGAGTCATTTGGAATTGGGTATGAACCACCTGAATAACCCACCAATTCACCCAAACCCATTGCCACCATAGAGGAAGATATCCTATCCTCACCAACCCATCCACTTTCCCCACTTGAAGATCTTGACATCACCCCCCTAAATTTTTTTTCTAGTCAATATTGTTAGTTTTGTCCCTCTCATCTACCAAAAGGGTGGTCAAACCAAAGTCATTCCACTTTTACACCCTAAAATGGTAGAGAATGATTCTCATACCATTAACACCATCCAACATCAAGATGATGATTTCATTCTTACATACCTTAGTGTAGGGGATTCTTCTATCCATAAATCCCTTCCTCCTAAGGCCTCAACCATGGCGAATGAATCCACCATAAATATCAACTTGGGTACTTTGGACAACCTCCACATTGTCAAATTGGGCCAATCAATAAATGCCAAGGAACTTTAGGACCATATCATAGTATTCACTTGGTTTTATGGTGATATGCCCAAAATTAATCCCACCATTTCTACTCATAACATAGTCACTCATCATGATGCCAAGATTTTTAAATAGAAACTTCTACGTATACATCCTCACATATCCCTTCTCATCAAAGAATATATTTAGCGTCTCCTATCCATAAACTTCATTCAACCTATTGACTACCCCCAATGGGTCTTAACTATAATACCTGCCACCAAATTCACTAGGGGTCTATGCATTTGTGTGGAGTTTCATGACATTAACCTTACCTACCCTAAGGATGACTTTCCTCTACCTAACATTGACTAGCTTGTTGATATTATAGCTAGCCATGAGATGTTATCTCTCATGGATGGGTTTATGGGTTATAATCAGATCTTGGTTGCTCTTGAAGATCAACATAAAACTACATTTACCACCCCTTAGAGAATTTTTTAAAATAGAGTCATACCATTTGTATAACCTACCAATGTTCCATGACTTATATCTTCTATGATATCATCCATAAGATTATAGAAGGCTATGTGCATGATCTTATCGAGAAATCTAAAATTTAAAAAGATCACCTAATTATTCTTATGATCATATTTGAATGCCTCATCCATTGTCAAATTTGTCTTAATCCCAAGAAATGCATTTTTGGGGTCATTTCAAGAAAGATTCTTGGCTTTATCATCTCTCTTCATAGAATATAAGTAGACCCTATTAAATTTAGAATAATTTTAGACATGCTTCCTCCAACCAACCTTAAGTATCTCTATAGCCTATAGGAAAAACTTCAATCCATTCATCATTTCATTTCCCAACTTTCAGATTGGTGCCAACCTTTTCATCACCTTATAAATAAGGATGTCTCTTTCGAATGGAATATAGATTATAAAAAGGACTTTGATTCACTCAAATAGTACCTTTTGTCACCACCTATCCTCACCATTCCTAAGGATGGCCACCCCTTTTACCTATATATCTATACCACCAACCATTCTCTAGGGGTAATGTTGGCTCACCAAGATGAACAACACAAAGAACAAGCTGTATACTACATTAGACACATGATTGTAGAATATAAAACTTCGTATACACATATTGAGAAACTCTACTTGGAATTGACCTTTGTGGCCACCAAACTCTGCCACTACCTTCTTAGCCATAAAACCTATATCATACCTAATATCAACTTGCTCAAGTACATGCACTCTAAACCGTACCAAAATCAATGTATGGCTAAGTGGCTCATGTTCCTAGCTGAATTTGACCTTGAATTCCTTTAGTAAAATTTTATTAAAGGTTAGGTCATTACCAACCAATTGGATGAAGCTCCTTTCCCAAAAAACCACCTCCTCTTGCCTTTCTAGATGTGTCTATCATGACTTTTTTCAAGAGGATGGAATAACTTATAAAATTACCATGTTCTTCGATGGCTCAAAGTGCCAACAAGGAAGGGGTGATAGAGTTATTCTCATTACTCTTGATCATGAACCCATTCCTCTCTCCTTCAAACTTGACTTTGAATGCACTAATAATATGGCTAAGTATGAAGCCCTAGTGATAGGTCTATAAATTGCTCTAACCTTGGGAATTAAGAAAATCCACATCTTTGGTGATTCTTAGCTTATGGTCAACTAGGTCAATGGATCCTATCAATGTAAGAATGATGTCTTGAAAAAATATAAAGTTTTAGTTGACAACATATTAACATCATTCAAACATTACCTAGTCCAATATGTTCCCTGATATATCAATAAATTCATGGATACAATGGCCTACCTTGCTTCCTAGATCCCTTCTCAGCCTTCTAATTCTAAAATATTTATCACCATTCATCATTTTACCACACCCGCTTATAGCTAATCTAACCTCCCTACCATTTGTAATGTGGAGGAATCCCCATTTGATATTTGGTATGACCAAACTTTCAACTACCTCAACCTAGGCATCATTCCTCCCAACCTCTCTAGGAATGCCTATAGAAAATTTGTTTAGAGTACATCTCATTACACCATACTAGGGGGAATCTTTATGAACATGGTTTTGATGGTCTCCTTCTTCATTGCCTACATAACCATGAAGCTTCCCACACCATCAAGGAAACACATGATGGGATTTGTGGGGGACACTTTAATAGTCTAGTGGATGCTAAACGTATCCTTCACCTCATTTATTATTGGCCCACCCTCAACCAAGACTATTATGATTATGCCAAAAAGTGTGTTAAATGTCAACAACATGCTAATTTGCATCACATATTATCTAATAGCCTCCAAGTATCTAAATAATTTTGGCCTTTCTCCTAATGGGGCTCAATCTCATTGGGTAAATTGACTGCCATTATTCATAGTGGCATAGCTCCATCATCACAACAACTTAATACTTGATCAAGTGGGTGGAACCTATTCCTCTTATCTCAACCAAAATAGAGAAGATTATTGACTTTATCAACCATCATATCATTAGTTGCTTTGGTGTTCCTCATAAGATCATAATTGACAATGGCAAATACTTCAAAAATAATAAAGTCCAAAGTTTATGTCATTTATTTGGCATCGATTTAAGATTTTCCTTGCCTTACTGACCATAAGCAAATGGATAGTTAGAAGCCTCTAATAAAATCCTTAACAAAATATTAACCAAAGTTGTCAGTATTTCAGGTTGGGATCGACACTTTCCCATCCCATTCACCTTATGGGCCTATCATATTAGCATTCAAACCTCTATGGGTGCTACTCTCTTCTCTCCAATATTTGGAGTAGAGGCAGTATTTCCTTTTGAAGTCCAAATTCCCTCTCTTCACATATCTTTACAAGATCTTATTTCTAAAGAAGATTATCATCAACAGCATTTAGCTCATCTTGAGCTACTTGATGAGTGTCATTTAGTAGACCTTACCCACCTCCATACATATCAAGAGCATATCAAACATGTTTATAACAAGCATCTCAAACAATGAAACTTTAATATCAGAGACGTCATCCTAAAAGAAAACCAACATGTGACCAACATGGAAAAGATTAAATGAGGCAAGTTTGCTTTCAATTGTCTTGGAACCTACATCATTACCCATAAGTATTGATCATGAGCTTATCATTTGTCCTCTCTCGAAGACAAACCAAAACCTAGGCCTCTCAATGCTTTACATCTGCACCCTTTTTCTATTAAATAAGGATCAAACTCACTCCTTTTGTCTAACTTAAGCTCATCCCTTGATTACAATATTTTAACCTTCACCCATCTTTCTCCTCTCCTTTTGAGGACAATTGATTACAACATAGAACCATGTGATTAACCATCAAGTCATAGCCTAATCCTAAATGTGGGTACCATGGATCTACCCATAGCATGGTTCTCATGGATACTTTTCATCTCTAACAAGATGGAATCCTATGGTCATTGTCTCTCAAAAACCACACCTTTTCATATCATTAACCTTCTTGTGTTAAAATTTTGCCCTCATAAAGGTAAACCTCTAAACCTAATTAGAATTGTCCATGTCTAAAAATATTGCATCCAAAAATAATTTGGATACCAAAATACTACTTGGGTCAATATCTTAAGCTACCCAAAAATAAAATAAAATTTGTTAAATATAAGGTAGAATTCTCCCTTGAAGGATAGATATCAAGAACATTAAACAAATCTAATAATCTTAGACTACTCCCTTGAAGGATGGCTAAGTTAAATTTGTCAAAAGTAGAGCCATTTATTAAAATATTCCTACTGTGTTCAACTTCCCATATACAAAAATAAAGAAAAATACCCACTATCACAACAAAATCTAAATCTGTAATTGGCTTTCAAGAAACATAACAAGTTGGAAGCCTCAATCAGCTTTCACATGTAGACTTCCCACATTGATCAGTCTACTTCTAACATATGATATGGACTTGTCTATTACCATTATTAGGCCACCCATAGAAGGGGAAAACTAATTCAAATGAGGCTAGCATACATATCAACCATTACCTTTCACACCACCTATCACCCATCTTCCCTTTAGACTATCTATAAATTAGGGGATTTAGAGCTTACTTGACACGCTATGATCAAGAAACTTTTTTTATCAACTAACAACTACTCATGCACAACATTTGAAGGGCTTATATTAATTAAGCCAATCCCACTTTGGGTCTATTTTTAGTCCTTATTAAAATTAAAGTATCGTGTCCTATTCTTATCTTAATGTGCTTGGTTGATGTTTTCATCATGACTTTTACCATCTAGTGTTGCAACAACAATAATCATTACTTTTATATTAAGTGAGATTACAACAAACATAACCATACCAATCATAACCATAACCATAACATTCATAAGTATCCACACAACCTTAAGCATGATAAAATTTAACCAATGACATTCAACACATTTTATACATGTTTATAGCAAACTATGCAATATTTTATTTAGGGTGCAAGGAGTCACACAACACATACAAAGCTATCATACTATCCAAATTTCACCTAAGGCTCCTACATACATTATTTTCTTACCTAAGTATTAGGATAATTGTTTGGTGACTCTGGATTTGTGTTCATCCATCATTCTACTTGATTTCTCCTTGAAATAACATCCATAACATTACCTATCTCAGTAGTTACTAAAGGGTGTACTCTATTTTCATCTCATGGATTCATCCCCATAGAAAAAGAATCATATTCCACTCTGGGTCTTTCACCTTGATGACCTATCACAGACATTGCATCCTTATGTTCTAGTTGTTATGCTTGCATAGGTAGCATTGATTGTTGCCTTAATGCACATCCCCTTAGATAGTGAGGGTTCCCTCCATAAATAGGTTGATGATCATTATCTCCATCCTTTCATCTTGCATAGTGAAATTATCACCTTCTTTGCTACTAAAAAGGTAAGAGTTTAGGCTCAAGCTCAGGTTGTGGGTGCTTTTATTATTGTTATTGATCTAATAGTACTTCCATTTTTTCCATTACATATTATAGTATCTGGTGGATTTGCACATTCACCATATTGATTATTTTGGGTTACAGGGGTTACTAATTCTCTCCACCATTATTCCCATTTTTCACCATATTCAACCTTATGTAGTTCTCTTCACTCTTTATAACCTTCAAAACCAAATAACTCAAAGATACACATTCATCTTTATCATGATTATTTAAATAAAATACCTAACCATTCTTCCTCATTGACATGATTCTCCATTCCACTGACAAGGAAGGTCATTTGATGTCATTGATTTTATTAAACAGTCTTCCCACTTGAAACAGTCATGTCTATTTACCTTTTTGTATGGACACCTCACCCTTGATCTGATTGGTCATCTTGATAAAGCCATTATGCATTGTCATGATATCTTTTTGTTTCCCTTATCATCTGATCTACATCTGATGTCTTTCCTTACTTTGTCATCTTATGGTCTTTATGGGCCTATTGGCCATTTGCATCATTGTCAACTTTAGCCTGGTTGATGTAAATTGGCTTCCAACCATGGGCCACTATAATGATCACATCCTTGAAACTTCCACTATTACTATTGGTGGCAACTCCCAAATTCTTGCTATTATAGAAGCTTCCCCATCTGATCCAACTATATAATTAATATCCTAGACCACATAGCTCCCTGCTACTAGGGCTTATTCTAAGTGGAACTCCAAGTCATTGGATCTAAAAAAGTAGGATAGAGGATGCAAACATGGCCACCTTTTGTCTATCCTACCCATGTAGCTCTTGGGTCAGGCACATTCCATCATCTATCACTCACCATGCTACCAATTTTATAACTCATATAATCTACTTAGCCATCAAAACATTCTTTGTAGGTCATCACTTCTCTACTACCCTTAAAAACTGGTTCATAATGATGATGACCTTTTGCCAACATGACTATGCAGATCCTAATAGACACCACATCCTAAAACTCAGCTTATAGTAATAGATGCCAACACTATACTTATACCCTCACATAATTTGAAAAGGTGAAACCTCCTTACAAAGGGAAATCTTATTTGGATTAGCTCTATTGAAGATCATTTATGGTGCTTATCATTGTGTTCCCTTCTAATTTATCCTAGCTTTCCCATCCATGTCTCTCATCCTACTAAATGTGGGATCATTATGGTAACTATTCACCAATCTACACCATGCACCTTCACTATAACCCAAAACCTCTATTTTATAAAACATTACCCATCAGCCCAAACCAACCCATGTGGTCCATAAAATTAAGGCAACCAATTTGAGCACTATTTTCTAACCCTAGTTGAACTACATTGGCCTGATGTCCATTGACTATGTAGGCACTGTTTGACTTTTAAGGGTAGTTTAACCACTAACAACTAATTACCCTCCCATTTTACTTCTAATTAAATTATATTTCTAATAATTCCCTCTTGCATAGGGCATCTTAAGTTAGGGAATCTTTGGATTCTTCCTAACAACCTTGTATTTTAACATCATCTAATATTTCCTCTTCATTTTTCTCCCATTACTAGGAGAACTACATTGGCCTGAGGTCTTTTTGGACTATGTAGATAGTGCTTATTTATTGAGGTCAGCTCAACCACATCCTTTACATTATTTTCCCTTCTCACATAATATCTCTTCCTCTACCCTTCCACCTATCTCCTCACCACCTCCCTCCTTTTAGCTTGTCAATCTATTTTAACCACTTTTCTAGATTGTTAATCTCTTTTAACATAAATATTGATAGACTTCCTCATTGGATCCTCTTATCTCCCATAAATCCACCACTTACTCTACTTTGTTTGCCTCCCTGACACCTTTCCTTGTGCATGCTTCATGGCTCGCTTATCTACCCATTTTTTGCATTTTTGGCCTCTCTCTCCAATTTTTACCAATCTTTCCCCCTATCTCTTTTGTATTCTTTTGCTATCCTCATAATTTACCCTTAACCTTGGAAATTTATCACACCTTCTTCATCACTCTCATTCCCTCACCAATTCCACATCATATGATGCATCTTGCAAGCTTTCTATTTCTTTTGTCACTGTACTTTTTCTTTCCGTGTACCATCATTCTCTATCATTTCACCACTTTTACCACCTTTACCATTTTACATTCTTCTTGTTTGATTTATTTTCATCCTTTTTGTCTTATTTTTTCCTCCACAACTAGTTTCTATATGGGTATTTATCTTTTGAGAAGCCTTCCATAGTTACCCCTCTTCTTCTTATCAGTTCTTGCCTTTTGCCTTTTACATTCCCCTTTTCCTCTTTCCATCTTGGTACTCACTTGTATTTTGCATATGTGTGAGTATCCATGCTTTATATCCCTACTTCAATTCTTCCTTTTTCTTCCTATCATCTGTGATCTTCATCCTTTATCTTCATCTCATTCCCTTTCATTATTTTCCACCGTCTTCTCCCTTTTGTCCATTTCATTTCATTTTCCTCATCTTGAGGACATTCGTTGTTCTTCTTGACCTTGTTTATCCCTCCTATATGTCCATACCTGGATCCTTCCATCCTTCTCTACCTTCATCTTTATATGTGATCTCATTATTTTCTTCACTTATCTCTTCATCCATTTCCTAGTCTACCTTCACCTCATCCCTTGTTGAATCCCCTTTATTTTCTCTCATTCAACCTCCACCTCTTCTGAGTGTGGTCACTAGTTATACCACTTCTACACACATCTCCTTGTCTACTTCATTGAGTCCTCCAGGCCCTTGCTTTAATGCATGAAATTAGGATAGGTTTATTACTTCAAGTACATCGATTTCTTCTTTTAATGCCTTTGCATGTTGATCTTAGATCATTTTTTTAATCCCTTTCTAACTACTCCCTTCACCCTACCTATCACCTTTTTACCTTTTAACCCTCTACCCATTTTGAGCTTATATGATCACAACATATAACATATTATGGCCATGATGTCTTCCATTCAATTTTGGTTTACTATGAGATATATACCAATCCTATGAATTTATAACACAATCAACCATGCCCACAAGCTCATACAATCCAAAAGTGAGCATGAGCACCACCTAGATATTAGGATGCATATTCCTTCACCATCTCCTCTGGTCTTGTTTATTTTGAACCCCTTTTACTCTGACCTTCAAAGATGTTAGAATAAAAACTAAAACCACCTTAAAATGGAAGTTTTGGGGTACCCATGTGTGGATGCTAGCTATACCCTCTCATGTGACCTACTTCCAAACCAATAATTTCCCCTAATTCTCCTTACTTAGCCTACATCTTCTTATGCACTATAATATCCTTACTCTTTAATCATATTCAACCTAGTAACCTTTTATAGGATTCACCTCTTCCACCAAACTATTTTCCTCTTTGGTATCTTTTAGACTTATTTCTTCTACATTCCTTTTCAACTCCCCAATCTGTCTGTCTTCATACATTCTTTTTCTATTTTTCCCTCTCAATTTTCCATTTATACCATTTATTTTCTTACCTATTTAAACCTGGTCCCTCATTTAATTATTATTATTATTATTATTATTCACCTCACTCCATATTCCAAAACCCCTTAGAGTCTTTCTTTGAATTATCTTAAAACTCAGTGCTTACTTATTTTGGGGCCCCACTTGCTCAAGGGTCAAGGGTTTGAATCTTTGCCACTTTTCATTTACCCAATTTGCTACTTTGAATCCTCAAATCATTGAATAATACCCTTCCATATCCTATTAATGACATTATTTTGGAGTGTGCACAGTGTCAACTTATTTGGATGGTGATGAAAGAACCCATCGGGTCACCATGGCAATTCAAGTAGTGCCATATTTTATAAAGCCTAGTAAAGCATATTTCTCACTTTTTTTCTTTAAAATGGTGTTTCCTACTATTTATTACTCTAATTTTTTTAATTTTAGGAAAAGGGAGAGAAAAATAGATGAGGGGTGTGTAATTGGTAAATGTTACACTTGTTGATGACCAAATGAAGTGAGAGCTCCTTTTTGGAGAAGAAGGACTAGCTGCAATAGGACCATACTAAAATAACTTGTTTGTTAGACAAGTATGAAGGGTGGACTACCTAACAATGCTAGATCCAAGAAGTGAAATCTCCCTTGGATGGCTATCAATCCACTCCCCTAATGATAAAAATATTTGATAACAAAAATAAAATAGGTTTGCATTCAGATTGACAAGAAAGAAAAATACTTATGCCAAAAATAAATAAAAGTACCTATTTAATGAAAGGTAGCATAGTGGGTCAATACCATGCAAAAGTGGATCAAGGTTAGGTTTTTAGGATATGAGCAGAGTCTATAGATAGGCTTGAAATAGAAAATAGGGTTTGATTGGGTGTGAAAGGGAAGGAAATAACAATCTATTATTTTCCCTAATAGTGATCATTGGTGGTTAGGGTGATCGTTGATGGTTGTCCTAACTATTGATGGTTAGGTGATTGGTGATGATTTCTATAATCATTGATAATTATTGTAACTGACTGTGATTACTTGTAGGAGTGTGGTAGAATATTTAAAGTGGTATTGGTGGGAGGTGGATGATGAGTAGAAGGCAGAGTGTGGATTATTGGGGTGAGGGGTAATATGTAGATGGTCTAATCCAAATAGGAAACTTTAATATAGAAAGGAAATTCTAAAAATAACATGAGAATACCTTTATAATTCTAAATAGGTGATAGTTGAAATCTAAAGGAAATCGGGTAGCATAATAATACTTTAGCCTTCAAAAGTCACATGGATAGAGTTTTGGGCTTGGATGCCTACATAAAGAAAATAAAATAGCCTAGATGCAAATTTTTGAATCTTCATCTCCTCTAAGAGCCTTGAATTTATAGAATAAAATTGCTAAGTAAGGAGAGAGAAAGTTATTAAATTGGGTGAGGATAAATATGCCAATTTGATAGAAAAAAATTTGTAAGGTGTGCATGAGAAAGTTTTTATTTCGCACATGTAAGTATAGCCTATATTTATATGTTTTTTATGTTGTAAGTTTGGATACTCGATCATCGATGGTTATGTTGATCGTCAATGATCAATCCCTAAGTGTAAAAGGTTTAAAAATGGGTCTAAGAATGATGTTGCTAAAATGTTTAACAAAGGATGCCTAGGAGCTTTAAAACATGTAAAGAGTGTTTTAAAAGTGAGATATATAGGTGAATAGTCTAAGGTCAAGAACTGGTCTAGGGTGATGTGACATCAAAAAACTGAGGGGACATTTTTGAGTGTCTACATTTTCCCCCTTTTTGTTGTGTGATTTTAGGTAAATAAGATATAAAACAAAAATAGAGTGTTAACAGTCAAATTTCAATTACCCTAAGTATGGGAGGAAGGTATTCCCCCTCAAACTAGGAGTTGCTGAGGTAACACCAAAATCAGGTCATGGTTTGATAAAGGATAAAATAAAGGTCATGAGTTGGGTGAAAAAAAGGTGGGGGTATTTTAAAAACAAATATTCACACAACATGTGATGAAATGTGATAGTCAAAAGCCCACAAAGATAAAAACTACCAATGTTGACAATATGTTTGGGTGCTAGGATAAGTGATAAGGTAGCCAGTCTCAAGCATTAGTCATAGCTAATTGAATCACATAGATTAAGTTGCCTAGAAAAGGTTGGTGTTTTCCTAGGTATCTAATGTAAGAAGTGCTCTCGATAAGAACATGAATGGGTTGGGTTGTGCACAAGGTAGTGCACAATGAAAAAGTTCATCATGGCAAAATTGGTCAAGGTGGTCATTATGACCAAATTAAGGTCATCACAAGGTATGAGAATAGGTTAGTGCAAATAAAATCCAATGTCAAGGTATATGTGGGTAAATGGGTGGTTGGGTTGGCTAGGTAGGGAGTGTTTGAGATGACTCCTAATGCACTAGGTAAGAGGGCACTACTTACATAGTCCCATGGATATTAGATCTAATATGGACTTCAAGTAGAATGTAGTTCTTGATTATTGAGGGAGAGGGTGACTCCTAAGTAAGTCAAGGGGTGTCAAGAAATAGGTTTCTTTAGTTGGATCTATTAATATGTTTTTTTTAGGCAAAAAATGGGTAAGAAAGGTGGGGTAAATAAAATATAATCCTAACCATCGATGGTTAGGTAATCATTGTCAATTGGGGTTAACCATTGAGGTATATGTAACTATTAATGGTTAGGGTCAACCATAAACGTTTAGGAAACTATCACTGGTTGGGTAAAACCCCTAAAACTATGGTAAAAAGGTAAATGGTCAATCATTTATCTTCATTTGCAAAATTTGGCATCTTGTGAGTTTGTCATTTCTAAGCATTTAGTACTAAGAGCTCATGATAGTGTATGGAAGTTGGTGATATTTGTGGTTTTGAGTGATTGAGTGGGGTTGAGATGGATACTGGAGATGCTCACAGTGAGGTGGCTGGACATGGACTAAGATGTTGGTAGTGATCATGGAATGAGGTAAGGTCCTCATGATTTTAGTTGATATAGATTATAATGTGTAAAATAGGTGTTTTAAAATGTATATTGATGCATGTAAATGATAGATTATTCTAGTAAGATATGCCCTAGGGTTTGGGAATCCTAGGTTTTGAGGTTTGAGGAGTGGGTATAGTAATTTATGTATAATATGAGAATGGTAAGATGGATGTAGGTGTGTATAGGGAAGTTAAAAATAGTGGGGAAGGAGAGGTAGGGTAGATTAGGGTTTTATAGAGGAGGTTGGGTGGAGGTCAAGGCTCACCATTGATGATCACTAATAGTGATTTTTGATGGTTGACCTGATCGATGATGGTCAACCCTCAGGGTAAAAATTCCCCTAGGAGAGCATCGATGGTTGGGGAGATCTATCGATGGTCAAGGAGAAAGGGGATTGGGTGGGAAAAATAAGTTTAAAAGAAGTGAGGGGCTTGATTGTTTTATAATAATTGATTGACAAATAAGATTTATATAGATGAATTTACATAGGGGTATATTGTAGTTAATTTGATGAATGAGTTTTATTATTTATTAATGTGGAATAAGTTGATGAACTAGTTAGGTATGTTTTAAAGTCTATTAATATTGATTAGTTTATTAATATTTTGAGAATAGTTTATGTTTTGAGTAATGTGTTAAATATTGTTGTGAGGAATAGGTTAATAGTATGGAGATGATAAATATTTGTTTTTAGAGATGGGGGTAGGGTTGAATGGTTATAGATGAAAACAAGTGTTTAATAGATGAAAATTTTGTAGGGTGTATAAATGGGATAAAAGAAGAAAGTATTTAGGAAGCATAGTATAGATAGTTGGAAAGAGGTAGGTAATTATTTAAATGATCATTTAGAATGGGATGTAGGGTAAGATAAAGGTTTTTTAGTTATGAGAGATAGGCATAGGAAATAAAGGATAGATGAAATAGTGTTAGTAGAGATGCAATTTTTTATAGTGGTTATGGACATAGGGATAGGTCATCTCTTAACTCTTGATATGTTTATTTTATAGGTGTGAGATCAAATACAACTGCATGATCGAGTACTCAAGATCTTTGGAGAGGTGAGGGATGCTGTGTAAGCCAAGGATTGGTGACACATGAAGGTAATTAGTTTTAGAGTGATATGCCACTACCATTTGCTACCTAGGGATGTGATGATGATAGTTACCCTCATCAAGAGATGGGACTTGATGACTAACACATTCTAGCTACCAATAGGGGAGATAAGCATCTTGTTAAAGGATGTTCATTCGATCATGTGCTTACCTATTTATGGAGACCCTATATACCACATAGAAAGCAAGGATATCGATGAGTTCATGGAGTAATTATACATGGATGATAAAGTAAATACATATATTCATGTAGGGGGCTTCAACATTAGGTCAATATACTAGCAGGCCCTAGGAGAGAGACACCTATTGACAATGATGAATTTAGAGGTGACATGTTATGATCTACCAGATTTAGTTAGAGGGATGTTTCCTTATGTTTTACTAGGGGTAATTATGGAGTTAATGTATGGGAGGTTGATCTTTGGATAGGCCAAAGTGCTATTCATGTAGAGCTATAGAGAGTTATGGAGCTTCAGAGCACACTGGCATTATGGGATCAGTGTGAGGTTTGTGCTTTACTATTGGGCATATAAGTACATACAAGTGCTGAGACCATTAAGCCTTCCAATAGAGGGTTACTTACTGATAGACTACATAGTCTTATTTTATTAATGGAGGAAGGATGGGGATATGATAGATGATGGTGGTGGTGTGAGAGATATTGATTGGTTTTGAGATACCTTGGAGAGATTGACACCTAGAGATATAGTATGGAGGCCATACATGACTTGGCCTATGTTGGTTGGGTATAAGTACCATACATAATCATAATAAAGTTAGAGGTGGGTGTATGGGAGGTGGGATGGTGAGATGGAGCACATCCCATTTGAGATAGTGCAAAGATATTTTAGACTCATTCAAGGCATCCCTCTAGATTATATATAGTATAAGAGGGAGGATGCAGAGTTTTTGTTATTAGATTCACAATCACAAGAGGAGGAGTTAGATTATGAGGAGTTTCCATGTAGAGATGGAGATGATGAAA
Organism: Torreya grandis; assembly: GCA_037957365.1. Classification (NCBI taxonomy): domain Eukaryota; kingdom Viridiplantae; phylum Streptophyta; class Pinopsida; order Cupressales; family Taxaceae; genus Torreya; species Torreya grandis. The sequence continues at coordinate 171,848 of JARHVA010006985.1, forward strand.
TCATTACAACTAATTATCTTGCATGGTTTTATGGTAGATACATGACAACTAATTTTGGTTAGGGGGATGGGGGTCAAAGACCCATGGATGTTGATCTAGCACAGGGAGCAACATAGGGTGAACCATAGGTAGTGGTGACACTAGAAATAACACAAAACTAGATTTACATATTATATGGGTAAATTTTCACTCTTTAGGGTTAACTAAGAGGAGTGATAGTGTAGAGATATCATGCCCAGGCATATGTCACCACTTTACGTGGTCAAGTGGCCATTTTATAGGGGTAGGTTACCATAATGACATGATAGTGGGACTAGGTGAGGGCCTCACTTGATTGAGTGACACATGAGAGAGACTCTTTATGGTGGGTTGGTAGAGCAGCAATGGCACCATTGGGTTTTGTTACATAGGCTAGATATCTAGTGGCCATATAGGAGTTGCATTATTATGAGGGAATTATGATAGCATAGTGTCCTAATGAGCTAATGTGGAGAGAGTATCAAGTTGGTTTGGATGGTGGAATAGTGATTACAGCCCTAGGTTAGTGGGGTGTGGTATTGGGTCATCTGACAGGGCCTCCATTTGGGATAGTTATAGGCATTGGGACATGCATAAGTATAGGTATAGGCATAAATGCAAGTATAGGTGTCGATGGGGCCATTGGTAGTGGTACCCTAAGATCATGATACATATGGTCAAGATGTTTTTGTTTATGATTTTGATATTGGCTTATGTGTCAAAGATGTGAGATGTATATGAGTGAGATATGTGTACATCTATAGATACTTATTTATGTATACATATATATGATTTAGATGATTGAGATGTTTTTGTGTTCATGTTTTATGAGATTAATGCTTATATGTTGATAATGTGTTGAGGATGACTAATGTTAATTTTAGATGTTATAGATGATGATTATGTATGAGAATTATGATGATGATGATTATCGTGCATAAGATAGGCATGTGATGATATATAAAGATTTGATTTTGATTATGATATGATGTTCTTATTTTTTATGTGATGGAAATATGTGATCATAATGTTAGAAATTGTTGTCTTAGGTGATGATGTGGATTTTATGATATGTTTTATTATAATGGATTATGATGTTGTGGTATGCTTTGATAAGCTTATAATGTTTTGAGAAATAATGATAAGAGAAAATGTCCTTGTGAACCAATATAAATCAAAAGAGACATGTTGGGTTCATTGGTGAGGAACTTGGTGAACCAAGGTTAGATAGGATCTTAATGAAAATAAACCTCTGATAGGCTTCACATGAGGACATTCCTAGTGAAAAGGTATCATTATAAATGCCATGTTTTAAAGTGATCTCATAGTCCATTGATTTATAGAGGGTAAAAAGGATATGATAGGTAAAGAAAGAGAAAAAAGGATAAGATAGGAACCTAATGTAGATTTAATTACCCTTTTTATAGGTGACCTAAGAACTAGAACATACAAGTCCATGTCTTTACAAGGTGTATACTGATCGATACAAGAAGTCTATACAGATGTATTGTGTTATGAGAGAACCAATTTCAGCCCTTTTGTGGGATAATAGGGTCAGGTATTGCTTGTTTTCATAAGAAAGGTGAAAATAATCAATGAAAGAAGCTTCAAGTGCTTTAAATTAGCTGATTACAACTTTTATGAACATATTATTTTTTGACATTTTAGTTTAGCCATCCTTTGGGGGAGTGGTCTAAGTATGAATAAATGTTTGATAGCTATCCTTTGAGGGATCAGTCTATCTATTTTGATCATTTTTATTAGCTATGTTTTGAGGGAGTGGTTTATATTTTAATAAAATAGACCCAAATAATATGTTATATCCCATAGATAATATTTGAATGTTTTCTTAGACATGCACCTATCTATCCAAGCTTAGAGGTTGACCTTATCATGGTAAGATGTTTACCACAAAAGGTGTGCTAGGTAAGGAAAAGTGATTTTTAGGAAATAAATGATCATGAGATTTCATCTAGTTAAGATAAAAAGTATCCATGAGAACCATGCCATAGGTAAAGCTATGGTATGCATGTTCAAGATTAGGCTAAAATTATGACGGATAATCACATGGGTTTGTTACAATCAAATGTGCCCAAGAGGAATAGTGTAATAGGATAAGTGAAGGGTGAATCTCATAAAACCAAGGGGTGAGTTTAAGTTAGACCATAGGGTTCATTTAGATCTCTCTAAATAGTATAAAGGATCTAAATGCAAAGCATTGAGACGTTTAGGTTCTAGTTTGCCTTCAAGAGAGGATAAATGATAAGCTCCTAATCCATACTTATAGGTAATGATATAGGGTCTAAGCCAATTGAAAACAAATTTGCCCTTTTTTATTTTCTCCATGTTTTTTACATGTTGGTTTTCTCTAAGGATGAGGTTTCCAATATTTAACTCCCATTATTTCAAATGTTTGTTATAAACATGGGTGATACATTCTTGGTAGATGCAAAGATGGTTAAGGGTAACAAGGTGATGTTCATCAAGGTGCGTGAGGCATTCTAGATGATAGTCTTCTTTAGAAATGATGTCATGTTAGGATATATAAAGAGAGGGAATTTGAACTTTGAGAGGTAAGACTACCTCTATGCCAAAGACTAGGGAGAAAGGTGTAGCACCTATTGTAATTTATATACTAGTGTGGTAGGCCCATAAAGCAAATGGGATGGGTATATGCCAATTTCATCCTAAAGCATTTACAACTTTGGTTAGCATTTTGATGAGAGTTTTTTTAGAAGCTTCTGCATGTTTTTTTTCTTACGGATGATAAGAGGAGGAATGACTTAGCTTGATACCAAAAACATTGTAAAGGTCTAGAATTTTCATGTTTCTAAAGGATTTCCCATCATCAGCTATGATTTTGTGAGGGACACTAAAATGATAGAGGATATGGTGATTGATAAAATCAATAGTTTTTTTAGCTTTGACGGAGATAAGGGGAATGGCTTCTACCCATTTAATGGAATAATTGGTAGTGGTAATGATGAATTAGTGTCATTGAGATGAGTGAGGATTGATTTTTCCAATGAGATTAAGCCCCCATTGTGAAAAGGGCCAATACTCTTTAGATACATGAAGGTTATGAGTAGGTGCATGATGCAAGTTAGCATGTTTTTGGTATTTAACACACTTATTTACATAGTCACAACAATCTTGATTGAGGGTAGGCCAATAATAACCCAAGCATAGGATTCTTTTAGTGATAATGAGGCCACTAAAATGTCCCCCACAAACTCCATCATGAGTTTCCTTGATGGCATGGGGAATCTCATGACTACACAGATAATGGAGGAGAAGATCATCAAAGCCATGTTTATATAGGATTCCCCCTAGTAGGGTATAATGATAGGTACCCTACATAAAGGCTTTCTAAATATTATTTAAGAGGTCAGGTGGGATGATGCCAATGTTAAGGTAGTTAAAATTTTAGTCATACCAGACATTTGAAGGAGATTCCTCCACATTACAGATGGTTGGAAGGTCTCAAATGATATATAAAGGTTTGATGAAGTGATGGATTGTAAAAAATAATTTAGATTCAGTGAGTTGAGAGGGTATTTGAGATGCAAGGGAGGTCATCATATCTATGAATATGTTAGTAGATTAGGGTACCAACTAGATCTGATAACATTCAAAATATGTCAAGAGATTGTCAATGAGAAGCTTATACTTTTGTAAAATGTCATTCTTAAATTGAAAGGAACCATTGACTTGGTTGATCATGAGTTGAGAATCATTGAAGATATAGATGGTTTTGATTCCTAATGTGAGAGTAGTTTAGAAATTGATAACCAATGATTCATATTCTAACATGTTGTTAATACACTCAAAGTTGAGTTTGAAGGATAGTGGAAGAGGTTATCCATGAAGAGGAATGAAAATTATGCCTGCACCTCCACTATATTGGCATTTAGAGCCATCAAAAAACATGGTCATTTGGTAAGGGGGGTCTTCTTGAGAAAGAGTCACAATAAACTCATTTAGAAAGGTTAATGGAATGGGTTGGTTATTTGGGAGGGGGGATTCAACCAATTGGTCAGTAACAACTTGCCATTTAATGGATTTTTGGTGAAAAACTCAAGATTAAACTTAGCCAGAAGCATGAGACACTTAACCATATGCTGATTTTTATATGGCTTGGAGTGCATATACTTGAGTGGGTCAGTGGTGGTAATAATGTATGTTTTATGATTGAGAAGGTAATGTCATAGTTTAGAGGTGATAAAAATGAGAGTGAGACAAAGCTTTTTAAGATGGTTATATCACGTCTCATACTATATATGTGTGTGGCTAATATAATAAATGGATTTTTCTTTGTTTTGTTCATTTCAATGAGCCAACATTGCACCTAAAGAGTGATCTATGGAGGAGATGTAAATGTAGAAAGGTTGGTCATCCCTAGGTGGGATAAGAACTGGTGGAGAAAGCAAGTACTCCTTGAGTGATTCAAAATATTTTTGACAATCTTTAGTCCATTTAAAGGAGGTGTCCTTCAAGAGATGGTGAAAGGGCTAGCATCTTCTGATAGCTAGGAGATGAAGTGATAAATAGATTGGAGTTTTCCCTATAGACTATGAAGTTGTTTAAGGTTTGTTAGAGGAGGCATTTATAGGATGGCTTTGACCTTAGTAGGATAAATTTCAATTCCATGGAGGGAAATGATAAAGCCAAGGAGTTTTCTTGAAAGAACCCCAAAAATGCATTTCTTAGGATTGAGCCAGACATGGAATTGGATTAGTTGATCGAAAATGATAGAAAGAATAACTAAATGGTCCTTATGGTGTTTGGATTTTCTAAGGAGATCATCCACGTAATCTTCTAAAATATTATGGATAAGATCATGGAAAATATAGGTCATGGCTCATTGATAATTTGCACCTACATTTTTAAAACTGAAAGGCATGACCTGATAGCAAAAGCTTCCCCAAGAAGAAATGAAGGCTATTTTATGTTGATCTGAGGGGGTGATCAGGATCTAATTATATCTTGAAAATCCATCCATGAGGGATATCATCTCATGTTCTATGGGAAGATAAACTAGTTGGTCAATGTTGTTGGGTTAAATATAGAAAGTTTCAATATTTTATTACATACAATATTACTCAATCGCTCAGATCATAATAATTGTGTTTACAAATCTATATCAAAATCTACTTTGTAACCCATAAATTAAAAATAATCTAAACATGTACTTGCATGTTAAACAAATAAATATGGAATAATAAATACATGCAAAAAGTAGAGAAATAAGAGATGCTAAAAAACAACATACAAAAATACTAACACAACATATAATGTGGTTCACCCAAATGTTGGTCTAAATCCACCAAGAAACTCAACAATTATTCTATTCAAACTTCCAAAGGAATTTATACAAGTGCCTAGAACTTCCTGCCCCTTAGCCTCTATATTAGAGCACTCTAGCAACACCTTTGTCTGAAGATAATTTTCTCTTTTTGTCAATTATTACGTAGCAGCATTCTCACCTATTTTTTCTTTATTTTTTAATCTAGAATTCACATCTACATAATTTTTCTACCTCTTTTCTCACTTTTAAAAGGATGATCACTAAAAATAAGGAAGTAAAAAATATGTTCTAACTTCCTATAGTTATAATATGTTACAACTTCCTTGTAAAATAAGGAAGTAAAAATTTGTTACAACTTCCTTGCAAAATAAGGAAGTACATATCTCTTACAAATTCCTTTTGTTACAACTTACTTGCATAATAAGGAAGTACAATTTTTTTACAAATTCATGTGGTTATAATATTTTATAGATATTAAAAAAAAACTAATTTAAATAGTCATACAGATATGATAGTGATGCGAGAGATATTGATAAATCATCATTTGACCATCCTCAAGTTTCTCCTGCATTCAATCAATGCCTACAAGAGCATCCTTAACAATAGACCTTCACATCCCTACCAACATAGATCCATGACCAATGTAACCATGACCACATAGTTCTTATATTGATCCACAACATTAAGACTAAAATTTGACATTAACCTATTCCTATTGATTCATAACAACACTTATATATAGAAGCTTGTAGCACTGATCATGTTACAAACTATCTATTTATAGGTTGCTCGTAGTAATTATAGTCTTCACCTATAAGTTGCCTATAACAACTATAGGTTTTTACCTATAAGTTACCCATACGAACTGAAGGTTTCATCTACAAGCTACCCATAGTAGTTGTAATATTTAACTATAGGTTGCCCATAACAAATACAGTTTTCACCTATAGGTTGCCCACATCAACTACAAGTTTTCACCTATAGGTTGCCCATAGCCACTAGAAATTTCTTCTATAGGCTACCTATAACAAATATAGGTTTCAAGCTTTTCCATTAAAATAAAATGAGGCATTATGTTTCCACATCTCCAATAATCTCCCACTTAGAGACATAAGGCCACAACACCAACTATTGAAATCTCCCACTTAAACTCAAAACTACTAATTTCTTATTTTTTAAGCTCATGATTGAAGTCCCATGGAAGTTAAGTGTGCCCTCAAATTCAATGCTAAAATTACCTTAGTAAGCATATCTATAGGATTCTCTTCTGAGTGAATCTTCTCAAGCTTGAATTACCCACTTTCTAAAGCAATACATATGAAGTGGTAATGAAGCTCTATGTGCTTTGTCCTGCTATGAAAAGCAAAATTTTTATCTAGGTGAATAGCACTTTGGCTATCAAATTATAGAACGTACCCATCTTGCCTCACTCCCAAATCCTCCATAAATATGATTAACCATAACAAATCTTTACTTGATTTAGTGAAAGAAATGTATTCAACATTAGTGGTAGAAAGTGTAACAACTTTTTGCAGCTTAAAAACCCATAAGACTGCAGTTCCTCCAAATATGAAAATATAGCTAGTGGTAGACCTTATACCATCCAAATCACCTACCATGTCATTGTACACAAAACCTTGTAACCCACTATTAGAACCTTCAAAACATAAACACATACTAGAGGTTCCACACAAATATTTTAAAATCCACTGAACTACAAACTAGTGTTGCTTACCAGGGTTACTCATTAACCTACTCAGTACTCCTATTACTTGGGATATGTCTAGATGAGTGAAAATCATAGCATACATTAAAATACCCATAACTAAAACATATGAAACATTTTCCATATAATATTTCTCCTCTTGTGACTTAGGAGATTGTGTCTTACTCAACTTGAAGTGGCCAGCTAAAGGTGTAGAAATAGATTTACAGTTCTGCATACCAAATCTTAACAACACCTTTTCAATATATTTAGATTGAGTTAAAGTTAGTTTCTTACCCAATCTATCTCTATTGATTCTCATTTCAAGAATTTTATTTGCTGGTCCAAGATCCTTCATGGCAAACGCTAAAGAAAGGAATTTATTCAACTCACTTATTCTCTACATGCTATCTCCACACAACATGTCATCAACATAAAGTAGAAGAATAATGAATTCACCATTTTCAAATTTATTACTATAAACACAATGATCACTATGATTATGATCATATCTATGCTCCAACATGAAATTATCAAACCTTAGGTACTATTGCCTAGGTGCCTATGTCAAACCATATAAACTTTTCAACAATTTACAAACCTTTCTTTCTTGCCCCTTTACCTCAAAACCTTCTAGTTGCTTCATGTAAATTTCCTCTTCTAAATCTCAATGTAAGAATGTTATCTTCACATCCATCTATTCTAAGTGAAGATCATTAGAAGCAATAATACTTAATATAACTCTTATTGAGGTAATTTTGACAAGAAGAAAAAATACCTCTGAGTAATCAATTCTAGCCTTCTATGCAAAGCCTTTAAAAAAATCCTTGATTTTTATGTTTTATTCCCACTCTCATCTTATTTTAAATGAAAAACCCATTTTTTTTATAGTTCTTTCTTATCAGGTGGAAAATCTACCAATTTCCATGCTTTATTGTGTTTCAAGGCATCCAATTCTACTTTCATGCCCTTTTCCCATTGCGCACAATCTTTGTCCTACTTGGCTTCTACAAATGATTCAGTTTCCTCACTATCAGTTAGTAAAAAATAAAATAAAGATGGAGAATATCTATTAGGAGGTTTAATTACTCTTATTAACCTCCTTACCATAGGTGTGACTAGTTCACTTTGAGATTCTCTTGGCCCAATATTCTTAGAAGACTCCATTAGATCATTAATGACCCTATTCCCATTCTTTGATTTTGTAGAGGTAAATGGAGTATTGTATAAGTTCTCTTTTCTTTCTCCAAATACACTTGGAGGTATGAAAATATTTTCTTTACCAAGTGGACTTTCCACTTTCTTTTTTGTAAGTTGGTCCCTATACATCACACTTTCATTAAAGATCACATCATGTGATCTCACAATCTTTCTATCATCTAAAAACTATAAATGATAACCAAATGAGCTATCATCATATCCAATGAAAGTGCATCTCATTGATTTAGAATACAACTTATTTCTATTTTCTTTATCAATGTACACAAATGCTTCACAATCAAAAACTTTAAAATGAAAGTAGGAAACACTTTTACCTATCCAAGCTTCCTCAAGAATCTCACCATCTAAAGCACTAGATGGTCATCTATTAATCAAGTAAACAGTAGTCTAAAATTCATCTTTCCAAAATGTAAGGGGCAAGCCCACATGGAGTCTCATGCTTCTAGCTCTCTCCATAATTATTCAGTTTATTCTCTCACTTAACCCATTCTATTGAGGAGTTTAAGGCACTGTTACTTCTTTTCAAATTCCTTCTTGTGAATAGTAGTTCCAAAATTCTTTTGAGGTGTATTCACCTCCATTATTAGATCTTAAGAATTTCAAATTCATGCCTAACTCATTTTTTTCAAGGGCTCTCCAAATTTTAAAGGTTTTAAATACATCAAACTTATTTCAAATACAATAAACCCATAACTTACGACTTGCATCATCCACAAATGTAACGTAATACTTTGAGCCTCCCAATGATTGTACAGGGGATGGCCCCCAAACATCATAATGTACTAATTCTAATTTTTTTAGTTTTATTTTAGGCCCAACCTTTAAATAAGAAACTTTCTTTTGTTTACCAAAAACACAATGTTCACATAAATCTAAATTAATAGACTTTAAGTCTGATAACTTCCATTTCTTATATAAAATGCTCATAGCTTTCTAAATTATAAGACCCAATCTTTAAATCCATAAATTAGTTTCTAAATCAGAAGGGAAACTAATTTAGTATTGAAATCAATAATCCAATTACTCAAATACAATGTATCTTCTTTTTTTCCTCTAGCTACAACAAGAATACCTTTTGTTACCCTCTAAGATTTTACATTAAAAGTAATAGTACATCCATCTTCTACCAGTTGACCTATATAAATAAGATTTTTGGTAAGACTTGGCACATGTCTTACTTCTTTGAGTATCCATTCATTTCCATTTTGTAGCTTGATCTTTATAGACCCTTTGCCAACAATATCACAAGGTTCATTATCTCCCAAGAAAACTTGGCCAAACTTGCCACTTACATAGTTTTAAAAATACTTAGGATTGAAAGTAGCATGAAAAGATGCCCCCAAGTCAATCACCCATGACTTAACCTTTGTATCACATGGTAAAAATAAAGCATCTTGATACACAATAGTAGTATCATTCGAGGCAATATTTTCCTCCTAGTTATTACCATTATTTTGTTGCTCCTTGTGATTCTTTTTAGGAGCCCAACACTACTTTCTCATATGGCCATAATTTTCACAGTTACAGCATACAATACTTCTTCCTTTTGACTTATATCTATGTTTAGAAGATAAATATCTTCCCTTAGATCCATGGCTCTTGCTCCTCTATCTATTCTTTTGTCTCCCTCTAAATTTAACATTTAGTGCATTACTTGTTAAAGTCTCACCAGATGTCTTCCTTCTCATTTCTTTAGAGATTATGACACTAGCAGCATCCTCTATTTTAAGATTATTGATCCAAAACATTTTATTACTCACAACCATTACAATATTATTCCAAGATTCAGGTAGTGAACATAGTAACAACAAGACCTTGACTCCATTTAGTTTCATTTTCAAAGAAGTCAACTAATTTGTAATAGTATTTTAATCATTCAGATGTTCAACTACACTTGAATTCTCATTCATTTTTAGGTTAAATAACCTCTTCATCAAATACACCTTATTTTCAATTAAAGGTGTATCATACAACTTGCATAAGGTGGTCATAAGTTCTTCTATAGTCTTTTCTTTAGATATAATGAAGGTAACACTTCCTCCCAAGCAAAGCCTTATGGTTCCCAAAGATTTTCTATCCAAGACATTCCATTCCTCATCTATTCTCTTTCCATATCCTTTTTCCTTTCCATCAAACAATAAATAGAGGTCCTTTTGATACAGTTATTCAATCATCTACATCTTCCATAGAATAAAATTCTATCCATTAAACTTATCAACCATTCTTCTTCAATCATCTGCCATTGTTCAAGATCTCCCACTTGAGAAGATATTACTCTAGGTTTGAGATCTTGTAGAGATTTACAACTTGTAAAATAGTACACAAAACCATACAAAGATGGCTTTGATACCACTTGGGTTAAATACATAAATTTTCAAGATTTTATTAAATAAAATATTGCTCAATTACCTAGATCAGAATAATTGAGTTTACAAATCTATATCAAAATCTACTTTGTAACCCATAGATTAAAATTAATCTAAACATGTACTTGAAAGTTAAACAAATAAATATGGAATAATAAATACATTCAAAAAATAGAGAAATAAGAGATGCTAAAAAATAACATACAAAAATATTGACATAGTATTTAACATGGTTCACCCAAATGTTGGGCTACATCCACCAAAAAACTCAACAATTCTTCTATTCAAAATTCTAAATAAATTTATACAAGTGCCTATCACTTCCTACCCCTCAGTCTCTATATTAGAGCACTCTGGTAACACCTTTATCTAAAGATATATTTTTATTTTTATCAATTACTACACAGCTACATTATCACCTCTCTTTTTTATCTACAATTCACATCTACATAATTATTTTGCCTCTTTTCCCACTTTTAAAGGGATGATCACTAAAAATAAGGAAGTACAAAATCTATTCTAAATTCCTATATTTATAATTTGTTACAACTTCCTTGAAAAATAAGGAAGTACAAATTTGTTACAACTTCCTTGCAAAAGAAGAAGTATAGATCTCTTACAACTTCCTTACATAATAAGGAAGTAAAAATATATTACAACTTCCTATGGTTATAATATTTTATAAATATGAAAAAAAACTACTTTAAATGTCATATAAATATGATAGTGATGCATGATTTGTTGACAAATCATCATCTAACTATCCTTAGGTTTCTCCTACATTCAATCAATGCCTACAAGATAATCATTAACAATAGACCTTCATGGCCCCACCAACACAGATCCATGACTAATGTAACCATGACCACATCATGCTTATATTGATCCACAACACTAGGACTAAAATTTTACATTAACTTATTCATATCAATTTATAACAACACTTATATATAGAATCCCATAGCACCAGTCACACTATAGACTTCCTACTTATAGGTTGTCCATAGTAATTTCAGTCTTTACCTATAGGTTACCCATAACAACTATAGGTTTTCACCTATAGGTTGCCCATAGCCACTATAGGTTTCATCTATAGGTTGCCCACAACAAATATAGTCTTCACATATAGGTTGCCCACAATAACTATAGTTTTCACCTATAAGTTTCTCACAGGAACTATAGGTTTTCACCTATAGGTTTCCCACAACCATTGTAGGTTTCTTCTATAGGTTGCCTATAGCAACTATAGGTTTCAGGATTTTCCATTAAAATAAAATAAGGCATTATGTTTCCACATCTCCAACAAATGTTAGGTAAAATAAAGTCATCTTTGGGGCATGCAAGATTAAGGTCATAGAAGTCCACACAAAGATAGAGTCCCCCTGTGGGTTTGGTAATGGGAACAATATTAGAGACCCATTATGGATAGTCAAATGGTTGAATAAAGTTGATGGACAGAGGATGTTGAAGTTCTTCTTTGATGAGAAGAGCTATGTAAGGGTGTATTTTTCAAAGCTTTTACCATACCGACTTAGCCTCAAAATGGGTAATGATGTTATGGAGTGTGATAGAAGGGTCAATCTTGGGCATGCCAAAATAAGACCATGTAAATAAGATGATATGGTCTCAAAGGAAGGTGGGATAATCCCACTACTCATATGAGCTTAAATATTGGCCAATTTTATGATATGAAGGTCCTGCTAGGTCCCCAAATTAACATTAATGGTTGATTCCTTGAGTATGGTTTGGTTTTTAGGAGGGAGAGAATTATGGATAGAAGGATCTCTTACACTAAGGTAGGTGAGGATGGAATCATCATCATGACACTAAATGGTATGAATGGTGGGTGAATTAAGGTTGATGATTTTGAGATGGATGAGAGGAAAGGTTTTAGTGTGGCCACCTTGTTGATAAGTCAATGGGCCTAAGATAATGGTATTAATAAATTTTTTTGGATACGATGATATTAAAGTCTTCAAATTGGGAAGATGAATTGGGTGAGGATGGAATTACTTTTGTGGGGGTAGTAATAGGTTCTAGTGAGGTGGGCTCTTCTAGTGGTTCAAATTCAAGCCAAAAGAACTCCTGAGGTTTTTCAGTTTTGATAATGAGCAATTCATGAGGTTCTTATTTGTAAAGGCCCATACCAAATATTTTCCAAGCACAATGACGAAGATAGGTTTTGGCAAAGGATGGATTACCTAGATAGGAGAAATTAAAAGTGAAAGGTTAAATATATAGAGTGATGATAGGAGCAAGGAGTGGTTAATCAAGTTCCCCATAGACAAAATATATTTGATTGTTGGGAAGTAAAAAGGGGATTATTAATCCTATGTTGGGGTCATATGAAGATTCATTTTGAAGGTTCCCATATTCATGTGAAGTGGGAAGAACATCTAAAGCTAAAATTTAATATTCCTCAAGAGACAGACATTTGAAAGTTTGTGCCAAGGAGTCCTTAATGGGAATCTAGAAAGAGGAGATAGATACACTGGTTAAGGCTTCATTATTATTTATGGTAAAAGCATCATGAGTCATGATTGGTAGTATGGTTGTGGTAATGGGGTTGGTTGATTGAATGGGAGATGAATGTGGAAGGAGGACATCATTGGGTTGATAGGTCATGTTGCAAGATATAAAAGGAGTGAGATCAACCTTGATGGTTATAACCTATCCTTCATGTTCAAATTTGAAACAATGGTGTAAAGTAGAGGGGATATAACTCATAGCTTAGATCTAAGGGAATTTGAGTAAAATGTTATATTTGAACTCACTCTCCATGACATAAAATAGCTTAGGAATGGTGTGAGGCCCTAAGTGTATTTAAAGGACAATGGTCCCTAAGGTAGTGGCTATTATGTAATTAAAGGAATGAAGGACCACTATGATTTTAGCCATGATGTTTTTTGGTAAAAATAGCTAATTAAAAGAATGAGAGGTGATAATGTTGATGCTATCTCCTCGATTGATCGTCACCCTTTTGACATAGGTGTGATTAATATATGCAGTGACAAAGAGAGGAGGATCTAATTATTTAGAGTGTATTGGAGGTATCTTAGATTCTTGGAAGGTAAAAATGGTTGAATGTCAATGGGATCCAAAAAAGGATGCAAAAGGTTCAGGGTCATCTAGTTAAACCTCTATGGATTGTAGAGCATCTATTAGTGCCTAACAATGATGAGGTGATGTGTTGATTAACTCATAAAGACTCATCTTGATTAGCATTTGGGAGAGTTCCTTTAACATAGTTCATTGAATGGATCCATAAGGGTTAAGTAGAGGGGCACCAAGGATGGACACCTTGGGCCTTGGTGATGGCATAGGTGAATGAGTTGGTGTTGGGGATTGGTTGGAGGGTTGAGAGTTTTAAGGATATGTGTATGGAATGGATGCATTGGCTCTTCCTTTAACCCTTTGTTGACCCCAATATTAGGTAATCATGTGAATGGTATGGAAAATGAGCTCTATTGGATTAGGTGATGGATTCGATTCTTCCCCCCAGTTTTAGATGAAAGTGGGGAAGAAGGTGTTAGTTGTGATGGTGGTTGGATTAGTTGAGTTGTCAGTTGGGTTAGTAAGGTAGGTGAAAGTGGTTCATCAGATAACATATCATCATCATCATATAAGTGTTGAATAAGATATTGGAGATCTTTGTAGTTCTCCATGTCATGTCATGGTGTCTTATGGTATGTACAGATATGAGTATCATTAAACCAAGAGGGTTTGGTATTGGAGGGAGTAAATGGATTAATAGGTGTAATTTTAATGGTGGATGTTTGAGACAACCTATATAAAATAATAGAGTAAGATTCCTTCAAAGGTGTTGGGGGTGTTTCAATGTTTGTCAAGGAAATAGGAACCTTCTTAGGCATGGTCTTAACCTTAGAGAGGGTAGGTGGTTTAGAAACTTTGGTAGATAGTTTGGGTTGGATTGGCTTAAATATGGTTGGGTTACTAATGGATGGTTTTGAAGTAGAGGATGGGGGGTTGATAATAGGTGGAAAAGTGGAGGGGGATAAACTATCTAAGAATGACAAAGAAGTTAATGGCCTGTGTGGTGGAGTAGGAATAGAAAATGACATTGGTTTAATTAAAGTGGAATAAATGAGTGGGATTGTAGAAGGGTAGGGTCCCAAAATAGATGGAAAATGAGAAGGAGGTGGCATAGGTCAAGCTTGAGGATGAGGTTTAGGTAAATGCACCCTTCGATTGATCTTGGTTGGTGGTTTGTTAGGTAGACTAGAGGGGGTTAGGTCTAATTTTATGGGTGGATGGGTGATGCTAGGTGTGGGAAGGATACCATAATTCTTGACTAGTTTAACAAGAATATTATGAGATGACTTAGGTGGAGATGGCTGATATGGTTTCTCATATCTTGGGAGAAAGAAATGTTTGATGATGGGGTGATAACAAGTTGGAGAGTGGATGCCAATGAGTTCAAGATTTAGTTCTATTTTGTATGGGAGCCCCAAATGGTGCCAAAAGGTGGATCTATCTAGGTTACATTACAAGGCAAATTATAAACTTTGCACTAACTAAAAAAGAGCTTGTAAATAGGTTTGGGTCCTTGATTGTCTTTTAAAATGTTAAAATGATAGTTGCTTCCATGAAAGGAGGGGTGGGCATGGACATGATTTGATCAAGCGGAGATGCTGGGGCTATAGATCCTTCTATAAGGGGTGAATTTGCTTCTTCCATAGGTGAGGTTGGTGAAGGAGAAATAGAAATATGAGGCTCATCTATCATGGGCCCATTTATGATGATGTTAATTGTGTGTGCCTTATGAGATGAAGAGGGCTCAAATTGATTGTCATGGGGTTTGGTAGGTGGAGGAGGGTTAAGAAAAGGTTTGTGAAAAATATCAAGAGAATGGTTAGGAGGTGCATTAGGGTTGTCAAATGATAATTCACCATTATTAATCAAGTTTTGGATAATACTTTTAAAAGTGTTACAATGATTTAT
Organism: Torreya grandis; assembly: GCA_037957365.1. NCBI lineage: Eukaryota > Viridiplantae > Streptophyta > Pinopsida > Cupressales > Taxaceae > Torreya > Torreya grandis. The sequence continues at coordinate 187,428 of JARHVA010006985.1, forward strand.
GTCATGTCTAATGGCCTAATGGAAAACATAATGGTCATTTTCATTATACCACCTAGGCACAGGGTGAGATAGGTAAAATTGTTGGGGTGGCTTGATTGGTGGAAGTTGAATAAGGTTATCATAGGATTCTCCTATAGGTGTGAATTTTTTATGGGGGGTATGATTTTGGTTTTGGTTTTATGGATAAGTGGGGTTAGAAGGAGTGGTTTGATGGGGTTAATTAATAGATGGAGGTGGGGCAATTTTCATCACCGCTGAGTTGGTATAAACTTTGGATTTAGAATTGGATTAGTTGGTTGTCTTGGTGGAAGAGGTATCATTGGGTTTGAAGCTAGAATTATTGTTTTGTAATTTCAATTTACCCTCATCTATGGCTCAATTATCAACTTTGCATGCCATTGTAAATGGTTCATCAAAGGTTCTAAATGTTTGCACCTAAAGGGTGGGAGTGATGTGTTTTGCACAACCCTTAGAAAAAATCTTAATGAGTTCTATTTGGGGTATGACAAAGGATATTTGATTAATGAGACCTCACCATCGTGTAACAAATTTAATAATCAATTCATCATCAAACTACCTAATGGAATAGAGGTCAGTTGTGAATACCTTCTTAGATATATTGATAGAAAAATGTTCTAAGAAAATTTGGATGAGTTGGGAGAACAAAAAGATAGAGTGTTTAGGATGGGCACTGTACCAATCTAAGGTAGGCCCTATTAAAGAAATAGGCAAGTTTTAAAGAATGAGGGTGTCATCATATGCAATCAAGTAAAAATAATGGTGAAATGCCCTCAAATGTTGTTGAGGATCCTCCTTAATTTAAAACTTAGAGAATTTGGGAAGCTCCCATTGAAGAGGATAAGCACACATCAAGATAGAAGGGTTAATAGGTTCATTATAGATTTGGTCATAAGATGAAAGGTTATGGGACCCATAGATAGATGACTTAAGTTGGGTCATCTTATCGATGAGCATCCTTAGTAAGTCAGGTTGGGTTTGGGAAATCACATAATTTAATGGTAAGTTCTATTAAGGCTAAGTTGTAGCTATGAATTGGTATGTGGTAGGAGGTATAGAGGTGGGTACATATTGGCATGTGGTGACTTGAGGTTGGGATAGTTCCCTAGTAAGACTGATAAGCATTAAGGGTTAGGTGGAAGGTGTAATATATCCTAATGGGTTGGAAATATATTGATAAGATGATATAGGGGCTTGTAGGGGAACTGATAATAGTTGGTTTAGGGGCACCTTTGGGTTGGTTAATGGGGGTATGGCATGGTTGGTAATAATAAGGTGTTTATGGGTTGTTGATTTGTAGTTACCCTAGTGCTAATAGGGTGAAGTGTTTAGGGTATGGAGAGTACCAAAATCTAAAATGGGGTAGAATTTGGTACATTGGCTAAGGTGTAGGGATGGTAGGAGTGGGTGTGGAAGACACCACACTGGAAAAAGGGGTAAAAATGATAAGGGGTAAAGTTAATCCAACATTAGAGGTATTGGTTGGGGTAATAGGTGTTTGGGTGGTGGTAGTAGATGAACCAATGGTAGAATATGAATCTTGGCTAATAGAATATTGAGATGATGTAACACCAACCATGAGGTGGTGTGACATACCATAGGGTGGATCCATGGGAGGAAACAAAGCCATCAAAGTACATTAGGCTAAGGTATTAAGATAGTGTTGTAAATCAACCAAGTTGTTGTATAGAAAGATGGAAAAATATGGATTTCATTTAGGAATCATGGGAGGTACCATAGGTGGGGGAGAATGGTGAAGCAAAGAATGGGGCGATCTATCAACATCTAAGGTGTAATCCATGGATGAGGATGAAGAAGAAGATAGTGGTTGGTTGTTTTTATTTCTCACTTGTTGTTTGGTTAAGACCATATGAGAAATTAGAAATGGATAATGAACCTCTCACCTCAAACAATGAGTAAATAAAGAAAATCCCAAAGCAAGCAAAGTACACACTAAAAGTACAATTAATCCTAGGATTTTTTTAAAATTGCTTTTGGCTTATGAATTAAAGAGTGTGAAAGGGGAAATTGGCTTGTAAGTTGGGTACTAGAAAATCCATCTAAAGATGGTTTGAGGTTAATTTTTGGTGCTCAAAGAATCTACACTAGATTGGGTATGTGGCCTGGTACTAGGGACTTACTCCCCGCACTTCATGAACCTAAAGCTAAGCCAATATATACCATTTGTCTAGAGTTTATACTCAACTAGAGAATGGAGTGGGTCCTCCCCTTGGTGATGAAATCCAAGTGGGATCACTAGGTAGGGTAAGGTGATCCAAATGGTGATGAAATCCCAATGGAACTTGTTGTAAGTAAGTTTTGATGTTTATTTTGTGCAAGTGATTTGGTAGTGTAACATATGTGTGTTACAATTAATTCATAATACATTTAAATAATCTAGGTGAGCTAATAATTAAGTAGTCAAAATTATGGATGCACTCAATTTTAACCTAATTATTTTTTGATGTCTTTATATGCAAACAAGAAACAACTAAAAATGTAGCTAATGCAAAATTAAAAATACAACCTATGCCTAAGATGACAAATTTTTGTTTTTGATTTTTAGGAAGGAAAAGAGATAAAATTTCTATCTTTTACAATTTAAAAATAAAAAAATGAAAGAGCATGAATTTTCACTAATGTAACTTTATGCCTAAAGAGAACTATGAACCCATAAGGGGTCCCACCGCGCATGTCAGAATGTTTCCTACTATTTATTACTCTATTTTTTTTTACTTTTAGCGAAAGGGAGAGAAATAATAGATGAGGGGTATGTACCCGGTAAATTTTTCACTTGTTGATGTCTAGATGAAGCGAGATGTCCTTTTTGGCAAGGAAATACTACCTAAAATAAGACTACACTAAAATAACTTGTTTTTTAGATGAGTATGAAGGGTGGACTACTTAGGAATGCTAGATCCAAGAAGTGAAAGCTCCCTTGGATGGCTATCAATCCATTCCCCTAATGATAAAATTATTTGATAACAAAAATAAAATATTTTTGCTTTCAGATTGACAAGAAAGAAAAATACTTATGCCAAAAAGAAATAAAGGTATTTGTTCAATAAAAGGTAGCATGGTGGGTCAATACCATGCAAAAGTGAATCAAGGTCAGGGTTATAAGATCTTAGCAGAGTCTACAGATATGCTAAAAATAGAAAACAAGGTCTAATTGGGTATGAAAAAGAAGGAAAAATAGTCCATTATTTTCCCTTATAGTGATCATCAGTAGTCAAGGTTACCAATAATGGTTGTCCTAACCATCAACAATTGGGTGAGCAGTGATTATTACTATAACTATTGATGGTTATAGTAACTAGCTACGGTTACCTGTAAGGGTGTGGTATAATATTTGAATTGGTATTGGTGGGGGTGGCTAGTGAGTAGGAGGTAGAGTGTGGATTATTGGGGTGAGGGGTAATATGTAGATGGTTTGATCCAAATAAAAAACTTTAATATAGAAAGGAAATGCTAAAAAAAACATGATAATACCTATATAATGCCAAATAAGTGATAGTTTAAATATAAAGGAGATTGGGAAGCATAACAATAATTCAGCCTTTAAAAGTCATGTAGATAGAGTTTCAGGGTCTTGGATGCCTACACAAAGAAAACAAGGAAGACTAGATGCAAATTTTTGGATCCTCATCTCCTCTAAGAGCTTTACATTTATAACACAAAAATGTTAAGTAAAGAGAGAAAATTGCTAATTTGGGTGAGGATAAAGATGCCAATTTGAAGAAAAATAAAGCTATAAGGTATGCATGGGAAATTTTCTATTTTTCCCATGTAAGTCTAGCCTAAAATTGGATGTTTTTTATGTTACAAGCTTGGATACCTGATCCTTGATGGCCAGGCTAACCATTGATAGTCGACCCCTAACTGTAAAAGGGTTAAAAATGGGTCTAAGAATGATGTTGTTAAAACATTTAACAAAGGGTGCCTGGGAGCTTTAACAAGTATAAAGGGTGTTTTAAAAGTGAGATAGCTAGGTGAATATTCTAAGGTCAATAACTGATCTAGGGTGATGTGACATCAAAAAATTAGCCAAGGAGATGTTTTTGAGTGTCTACAAATGGTGGCAAAAATTTCTTGCTTAATCCTACTTACCCATGGTTGTAGGTTCCTTTTACATAGTTGAAACAATCATATAATTACATCTTAGGTAATATCATCCACCATTTATATCAAACCAATTAGAAAACTATTTAATAGCCATATTTTCCACCCTTTGGAGCTTCCCTTTCTCTAACATCCTTCAACTATACCTAACTACATGATACATCAAATTGGGGCAACCAAGTTAGCCAACACTCCCTACCTCAAAAGAAATACATTAGGCTTGAATTTAATTTTGAACATTATTTCCATGGAACTATGTAAGAAGTGCCCATTTTTCTAGTGCATTTAGAGTCTGCTTGGCCACCCCATTCCAACCAACCAACCCACTCACCCACATCCACCTCGACATTGGCCATTTTTGACTTGACCTCTTTGCATGTTTTTCAATGAACTTGCCTTAGTCCTTTTGAATGCATTGATTACACTTTCCATGTTGTAATTTTTATGCCTCACTTCATGTGTAAATAAACCATTTGTATTATTGTGTAGGAGCACTTCCTACCATGGATACCTATGAACAACACCAACCATGTCAAGATGACTTAATAAGCTTAATCTGATCAACTATGACTAATGTTGTGGACCAATTACCTTATCATATGTCCATCTAGAACCTAACCTTCCTTTCATCAACATTGGTAGCTTTAGTCTCTATGTAATTTTGATTATTGCACTTAGTCATGTTTTATGAACCTATTAGCATTTCACATGCCTAATTCCCTTTTGGCACCACTTAGTGCTTCCCCACTAACCACTAATAAAACCCACACTTGATTCAACCTTTCCTCATCATCTCTTGATTTGAGGGAGAACACATCCTCCCATAATTGAGGTACCTTGAACTTTGACCAAGCGATTTTTTTTTTGAAGCTTGCTAATTCATAGCCATATAACAAAAAGGGGTAAAATATAGACACTAGAAAACTACACACT
>JARHVA010006985.1:197500-235000 GCA_037957365.1 Torreya grandis
AAAACATGATGGTTATCTGAAGTCATATTTTTAATGACATATTACTTCAAAACCTAAGTATATGCATTGATTTTATACATGATACTCATGAAATATATGGAAAAAATATTGAGTCCATATAGAGTATATTGTATCTACAATGCATATGCAATTAAGTTAAATATTAGTTTTTGTTTAGTATGTAACACATACAAGTATATGTTTAGCATATACATATATGGTATATATGAAGATTCAAACTTAGTTCTAATCTATATGCCTATCACACACACACATGACATACATACATACATACATATATATATATATATATATATATATATATATATATATATATATATATATATATATGTATATATGTATGTATGTATGTATGTATGTATGTATGTATGTATACTCAACTAATAAACATTACATAGTAAAACAAAGATGTAAGGATATTTTTTGGTTAAATTCTGAGTGTGTATTTAATTGTTTAGGAAATATTTAGACATCAGGTTTTTAATGAATGACTAGATTATTATCATTTGTGGAATATGAAAAAATAAATGAGATGTGATTAATATTATGTTTCATGGATGAAATAACATTTTATGTTACATATTGGTAACTGGTAACTTATTGTCTAGATATAATTCTTACCCAGATGGTATGTTTATATTGATAACTGTTTATGATTATGTTTATTATTTTATAATAAATATGATGATTATTATTTTCTTGCATTACATTTGATGGACTAAATGTATGTGTTGATATTTCCATACTTAACATGTTTTACATCTGCTTATAGGAAATATCCTAGTTAAATCTATGAGATTATATATTATATATGTATATCTCATATTATTGCCCCTAAGTAAGCAAGTGAGATGGACTTCACTTACACAATGTTGCTAATACATAGAGATTGTGTAATCTAATTAAGTGGTGTGTATAAAATTGACTGATCCTAGAGATCAATAACTATTTAAAAACTTTGTCCAAAGTATTGTTTATAGTTAAACATTATCATTTCATATGTTTGATATAGTTTACATGTTTGTCTGATTTCATGTTAAAATTGATTTTTGTGTGGTAGACATCAAGTATTAGTTATCTTACAACACATGGGTTCTAGTTATCACTCTAAATTCTTGTGCTATTTTTATCTACCCATTTGATTAAGGGAGGACAATCCCTTGATGGGGGATAGTGAAGGGGATCTATGGTCTATGGTTGGTGTGGAGAAGTACTCAAATGATGCTCTCCCTCCCCACTGTAGTGCTATACTAGAGACTACACTTGAGATTACCAATGGATGTTTGAGTTGTTGAGACCATGATCCATGGAGATTTGTATCATATATTATTATTTGAGATATTAATTATTGTTTAAAATGTAACATTTATTCATTATACTTATACAACAATGGCTGTAATGTTGTATCAGTCATGGTTGAAATTATATGATTACTTTAATGAATTAAATGTAGTCTTTATTGTTTATTCAACATTATTCATGATTTATTATAGATTTTCATGGTGATCATTAGCTAAGTGGATTATATTTAAGCCTTGTGGTTAACTAAAATAATGTATTTAGTTAAAGATCATTTTATTAGATTTCTCATGGTGAAATATGTAGGATGAATATGTGTAATTAATTTTAAAAAAATTACTCTATTCTGGTAAAACCTAGTGGGGTTGTTATAATATAAATTTATATGTTAACTATTAATTGGTTAATATTTATTACAACATACATTTAGTTATTTATTTATTTTATACATTTGGATATGTTTTATTATTGTGTTTATATATTGCTTTAAACCTTGTAGTGTGTTACATCTATCAGGTCATATAATGGCTGAGATTCTTGAATGTTTATTTTACTCCATTGTCTTTGACTATATACCATGTCGGTCAAATGAGTGTGGCATATGTTTTATGAGGTAAATTAAATTTTTTTTCTTAGTTCAATTCATATATTTATGTTTGCCATAACTTGTGATCCAAAGTCCTTGAATGACCTTACTATGATGCGAAGACTAATTTGACTATTTTGACAATGTTTGTAATTATTTCTAGTAATATCTATTTTGAAAATTACAATAACAATATATGTAGGGTAATTAATGTATTGTCTATAAATTAAATTGATTTAGAAAAGGGTTTTTGGACTAACCTTAGGACATGGTTGAATAAGATAAAGTCTTTGTTAAAAAAAGGGGCTTGAATTGTATTATTGACAAGGTTTTAACCTTATGCCATATTAAAGATTTTGAAGGTTATAAAATCTAAATGAGGTGTATTTATTTGACTAAGGCATAATGTATATTGCATGGTGGAAGCTATAATTTGAACCTTTTTATTGAGGTATGATTATCATGTAAAGTAAATAGAATTTCAAACCATATCATTTTGAATGGTAATAATTGACATTTCTTAAGTTAATGACTATCATTAGTTTTATAATGTTTAAATTATTATTAAACTTGGAATATTTTAAAATATAGGGTTGTGAAACATTGATTTTATAGATTCTTCAAGTCATTATATGAAGCTTGATAGACTATTTTGGTTGCATGATTTTGGCACGATGAGTTTTTTCAATTGGTTGGTTGACTATTAAAGAACTAGAGGAGATGTTTATGCCAAAAATTTTGAATGCACGTTTGAAAATTTTGGTGATAAATGGGATCCATGCATTATGAAGGAGGGTAAGGTGGAAATACAATGAGAAATGAGAGCATGGGAAGAAGATACATTTAGGTAAGGAAGAATTTTAGGCTTTGTTTACCTAGAAATTAAGGCAGGGTTTATTTTTAAATTATTTTTAGTTTCTCTGATGAAATCATTCCATGAATGTCATGTATATGTCATTGGTTAAAATCTGTTGGGTTTTTGAGGTTATGAGTTTGTTTAAAAAAATTATACTTATATAAATTAATGGTTTTATGTGGTTAACCCTATAGATGGGTATGACCCATCCAAAGGGCTGAGCACATAATAAATCCCCTCCATTGTTTTTAACTGTGTTTAAGTTTTTATATGGTTTAAATGTTTAAGGGTAAAACATAAAAGTAACTAGGGGTTTCAAAAGTTCTATGGCTTATTATGTGTGATAGTTTTTCATATATAGTTGAAATAATTGTAGGGGTACGGCCCTACAATGGTTTCAATCAATTTGAAATTAACCCAAAATTATTTAAATGAATGCGCATTAGTTTTAAAATTTACTATTATAATGGTTTTGATTCAAACCCTTCAATAGGGTCATCCTTACCATATTGTGCATAAAATAGAAAAGTTTTGGTTATTTTGGTTGTGTTATATGAGGTTCATTACTGTGGATTAATTTTTGAATTTTTAAGAAAATATAGATATGTAACCCAAGGTCATTCATAAATGACCTTGGGAATGAGCTTGAACCATCCACAGGATAGAGAATGAATGCAACCCTAAATCTCTATTTCCTTTTTGTTAATGGCTAGAAAAATTGATAGTTGTGTATATAAAATTTGATACTATATTTTATTTATTTATGGAACATATAGATATGAAACAAGTTTTTTTTTCAATTATTTCTGAGATACATAGAAATTGAGATAAGATAGAGAAATATATAGATTTTAGGGTATATATGTGTCTAGATTATTTAATTTTGAATGAGGGTTTTTGACTTAGATGATTCAAAGATAAATACAATATGCTCAAGTAAGAGTTGATGAACTGAGTATTGGTTCTAATTTTCATATAAGCTTTGAACCATAAAATTATCCATTTTATGGTTATTAGGAGAGTCAAACAATTTTTTTGTTTTGTTAATCTTATTACCTGGATTTTGGATTATTGAGACATGAGTAATTGAATTAAGCATTTAGTTTATATTTGAATATGCAAAAGTAGTTTCTTGGTTTTGATATTAGTGAATACTTATTATTTTCAGATAGCTAGAGGACTGACTATTAATAGTCATGCCTATAACTATTAGGTAGATCATGGTTATATGGAAATGACATTTTGGGTTGTGAATTAGTATCAAATCAATTATTTTTATATGATTGTATCTTAAATAAAAATATTTAAATAGTAATATATATATATATATATATATATACAATCAAGAATTATATATAAATGAGGTGGTTGATCATTGTCAAATGCATTATATGGTTTGTTATATATATAAATGTATGCATGTAGTAGAATCTTGTATGAGATTTGAGTGGATGTGCATTACCAAATACTTTATATGGAATTATGTGTAAATTATTGGGTGTTATATTGTTCTTGTGTGGAATTTAAACCTTAAATTTATTGCTTTTGAATTAAACTTGTAGCTTACTTGGAATCAAACATTGTTTGACTTATAGATAAGTATTAGGTGATTACTTATTAGTGGTTATGTTGAAATTTTATAAAATAATTTTTGAGGATTGAAATGAATATCATGGAGACAAGGGTTTCTTATGTTTGAGACTAGTATTTAAATGAAATTTGAACCTATATGGAAAATGGTTTGTAAGTAAATGATCATTAAATTCTGATTATGACTTAAATATTACTATCATTGTTTATGTTTAAATGGAATCAATTATTTGATTTAAGAGGGATAATTAAATATATATTAGCTGATTATAGTATTTAGATGTTCATAATGAATTATAAAAAATATTATGATGTCCTTGTATTCATACATGTGCCATTAATTATGTAATCTATATGTTTGAAATCTATGGATTTTAGCATTCTATGTTATTTGGTATTACTAAAAATAAATAAGTAGGTGTAACATAAATCATGTACTTATTTAATTCCATTCATAGGTAGATTAAAATTACTCAAATGAGTTATGTGTGTGAATTTGATTGATCTTTATATCTATAAAACTAAAAATTTTGGCCAAAGTAATGTTTATAGTTTAAACATTGTCATTTAACCTGTTTGATTTAGTTTGCATATATTGCATGATATCATGTTAGAACATATTTCTCTATGATATATTTCATGTGATAGTTATCTTATAGCACATGGGTTTGTGTAGACACCTAAAAATGGACACAACTTGATTTTGACTGAAATTCATACCGATTCCTACCAACCATTGCAAATTAAGCCTAAAAATCATTGAATATCCCAAATTTGCTTGCACATCATTCATCAAATCTTAAAATTATGTTGTGGCATCCCTAATTGAGGTATTATATCATATGTTAAAATAATATCTCATGGATTCATCCCTAATTACCTTGTAGCATCATAATAATCAATTTGGTCTATGGACCTATTAAGTGGGGAATTTGAACTCTTAAATCAAATCTTGGAAGAGCTAAAAGGGTAATCAAAATCAATTAACAAGATAAACCAAATTAAATGCCTATTCAAATTATCCATTTGAAATTAATGAATATCTACAAGAGTAAATTCTAAAATTAAAAATATCCTAGCCTTTCATCATTGCCCTTATGAGTTGTCTAACTCTTTGAAAATATCCTAAAATATCTATTTTTTAGAGCCATGCCTAGTAATTGCAAATCATAATTACTTGACAACTATTAACTCTACTGGGAATATAAATCTCCTAGGTTTAGTTTGAACCCATTCCAAGCCTTAAATCCACTTTAACTCACCTTGGGTGAGAGTTAATTCTAAAGGCTATAAATACAAGGCCATACCTATTCATTCGTAAGCTCTCATAAGCCAAAGTTATAATGCTAATTTGGAGAGAGACAAGCTTTGCCATAGTGTTATAATGCCAATATATTGAGCCAGAGCAACCACAAGCCACATCAAAGGCATGGTGCCAAGGAGAGAAGGAGACAACAAGCTTCATTTGCCAAAGATTTTTTGATGCACAAGTCAAACAAGCCACACAAAAAAACATTTAGAGCTCCCAAGGAAGGTAAAGGATTTTTATCTTTTATGTTCTAGTTGTGATTTCATTTAGCTTTTGTTACTAAGCTCTCCCTAAATTCTAATCTAGGAGTGTAAATGCTAGTGTGTTTATTTAAAGTTTTATTGATTAAACTAACACTATACTAATCTCCCATTTTGGATTCCTATGATCACAAATGACACACCTAGTGGGATGTCAAGCATCCCATACAAGCAAGGAAATCAATATGTAGTTCTTAATTTTTCTAATAAATGCTTGAAAATCTACAAAAATTAAGTTTTAACTTTGTTTTTCATGTATTCTATTATTTTAGCCGCACACAATTTACATAGAGACCAACATCAATCCTATTAGATTGACATTGATCTTTCTAGATCGACATCGATCCTACCAAAACTGATGTCTATCTACCCAAGATCAACATCAACCCCTATGTGAAGAATAGAGTACAATGGAAACATGTTTAACAAGTTTTTCTTGAGTTTAATAGTTTTTATTTTGTTTCTAAGAGCTTGAATATCATTTTAAATGACCATTTACTTGGAGGATCTAGTGTTACTTATTGGTTTTACACTCATTTGACTAAAAATATTTTTGTGAAAAACAACCATGTTACTTTTTTGTTTTTGTATTTTTACAAGAATGAATTGACGTCGATCCCTATCGATTGAAGTTGATCCCTCTATGGTCCAATTGATGTTGATTTGAGAAAAATATAAAATCTTGTTTTCTCATTCACTTTTGGGATTCAAAGAAGGCAAAAACCCTCTAACATTGCAGGTCATAAGGTGGAAAAGGCCAAGTCTAAACATGATTAAATTTTGTACACTTCATATTTGGTTTTTAAAATGAACTTAGTTCTTTTTATGCCTTAGTTATTTTTGAAGTTTTAAAAAGTTTACCAACCAATAAATGCCAAGGGGAAAAAAATTGCAACACATTTCATTTTGGTAATTAAAATGAACTCTCACACTAAATAAATGATCTTATGAGTTTCATTTTTATTACTTATTTGTTGAAGTTGTTTATTTTCACAAAATGATTGATGCGTGTATGCTTTCTCCCCATCCCCTTTAGGGAACTTAAATGACCAAAATAAATCTTTCTTTGCTTTGGTTTATTTTCATCCAAAAGCATGAAAATAATGTCATTAAGGCCCTCTCCAAATCCATTTGGTTTGGGTGACTCAAACACAACCTTAAAATCTTTTCATTTGTCTCTTATTTTCATGCATTTTAGCTTGTGAGTGGGAGTTCATCACCTCCTCACAAGCTATTTAGAAAAATGTTAACCTATGAATTCATCTCCTAACATCATTTCAACCCCACTCCATGGTGGGGTATATAAATAAAGGGTGACCTTTTAGGATGCTTCTTTTGATCAATTAAAATAAGCTCCATTAGTGGTACTCCAACTCAGACTGTAGGGGAAATTTGGATATTACACTACACTAAGAGTGTGATGGATGTAATGGTTGTGAAAAGGACAAGACCTTTTCACAACAAGCCAGTTGACATGGATCTAGTTGATGTAATTGCATCTTTAGTGTTATCCACACTTGAGACCATCTAGAAACATGCAAAAATTGATAGTTTAGAACAACCCCACTTACCATCAACATATTGTTGATGTAGGGCAAGTAGCCAAAAGTTTTATGTTATAGTAAAAACTCTTGGGAGAAGAGGGGGCCTTAAAACTCTACTTTTCATGTTCTTTTATTTGTGGATTAACACTTAAAATCCTCCCAAGTGTGATTATATTGATGAAATTTGATAGTATTATGAAAAGTTGTTAGTTTTAGGATTTAGGACATTATACTTGGGTGTTTTATGTCATTTTATTGTTTATTTCATGGTCTTGAGTCTAAACTATCTACTTTATTTGTCATGCCATGTCAAAATGAGTCTATTTTACACCTTACTCCCTTATTTAAGGAGGCATTATGCCACCCATTTGACACCATGCCTATGCCTTAGTCTTTTGACAAATCTTGTTTGTGTGTGTCATTTGATTGGAAAAGGGTAACATTACATTGCCCAATTCATTTCAAACCTTTTTGCCTTTGAGTCTTGAAACAATCATTTGATATATCTTTAGAGTGTGATAACATCATTACACTACTCAAATCATTTCACAAACTTGTTTTCCTTGTGCCATTTTCAAAACTAAAGCCATGCATGCCTTTTTGGATCTTTTCCTAGTATTATTGTGCTGTTCAATTTTGTCTATCTTGTTGTTTGTTTAAAAAAGCCTAGTTTTTTAAGTTGAGTTCTTAACTGACCTTGACAAGTTCAAATACAAATATTGATTTATTTATACCTATGTCTTTTATAATTTTGGCCTAGACATCAATCTTTATCTTTTGGGTTTTGTAACTTAGGTTAATTCTTATTCAATTTGAAAACTATTGTTTGTGCCTAGATTTGGGAAAAATAACCTATCTTTATCTTCCATATTCCTTTTGTTTCATGCCTTATACTAATTTACCAAGTTCATGTTTAAATTCAAATGCCTAGTTTATGCCAAATTGTTTCAAATTTGTTAGATTAAATATCATACTTTGTTTTGTTTAAAGTCTATATTTTATGCCTTTCCTAAAAGACCTATCATATGCCTATTTTAATCCCATATTTTGTGCCTTATTTTGGCAAAAGACCTAAAAACTTTCATTTTATTTAGATTAGAATTTTTGGAATACTTTGAACCTAGAGTTTGGCATGCCAATTTTTATTCATCCACTTAACCATTTATTTAATACATTTAACATTAGAATTTGATGTTAGACTATTTTAGACTGAGTTTTAGCATAGACCATTTTAGATATACAACTCCAACCCTAGACCAAGTTAGGCCAATTTCAAGCCATTTGTCCTTTGGACATTATTCTTAAGAGTTTGTAAAACTCTAGGCCTTTTTGCAAAATCTTTATCATTGACTTAAATATGTCTCATTACACTCATTTTGGATCCATTTATAATCCAATTTATGATGTCATGGTCACATAAATTGACTTTGATCAAGATCCCTATGGGGAAGAAGTGCTTTGTGAGATGGATCCTTATCCTCCTTACAATACCCACTATGGGGAGCAAAGACAAAATCATCAAGAGTACTATGTGGTGATACCTTCTTCAAGTTGGTTAATGTACCAACTTCATCCTCTTATCGCTTATGGTATCTAGTCTCCTACATGTACCATTAACCCTTCTTTAGATTGTGCAAGCAACCAAACTCCACAACATCTAAGGGTTACCATTTTAGGACCTAGTCCTTTATCTTGTGTAATAAACCAAACATCATAATGCCCTACCATTTCTATACCAAGACCTCATATTTTGGCTTGTATGAGTAACTGATATTCATAATACCCTACCATTTCTATTCTAAGATGTCATCTTTTAGTTTATGTGAGAAACCAAGCTCTACAATGCCCTATCATTTCTATACTAGGATCTTATCCTTTGGCTTGTGTGAGCAACCAATTTTTTCAATTCCCTACCATTACTATTCTAAAACCTTCCAAGTATGGTAGCTCATTATCCTAACAATTTTGTCAAATTACGACTAGACGAGTAATAATTACTATCCTAGGTTGGAAAACAACCTTTGTTAAGCCTATCATTATCCAACCTCTTTCCATTCCTCATCCAATGCCAAATTTTCCCCACTTTATAAAACCCATAATTATCATGTAACCATAACCAATCCAATCATTACCTCTCCAATTGAGCCAATAATGTGAAGTCTAAGATATGTTCAAAAATGGTTCTAATTCTAACTATTGTGCTATGGTGTTAACTTATACTTTTAATTCCATAGCTTTCTAATGATATTTTTTAATTTCATATGAGATTTTAAGGTTATATATATATATATATGTATATATATATATATATATATGTATATACATATATATATATATATATATATGTATATACATATATATATATATATGTATATATATATATGTATATATATATGTATATATATATATATATATATATATATATATATATATATGTACATACATATATATATATATACATACATATATATATATATACATATATATATATATATATATATATATCCATATCCATACTTGAATTATATAAATTTGCAGTATTAATTAATCTTCTTCTAGTATCACCTCTATCAAGAGATCAAATGACTAATGGTTCCTAAAATGGAATATCTTGGGATATTTAGGTAATTGTAGAATGAGAACTAGAATAAGGACTTCTTCTAGTGGTTTGGTTCTATAAATCCTGAGAGACCATTTTTTACTTGGTAGGAATGTCATGGGATGTCTTAGTATTCTTTCAATAACTACTAGAATAAGTGAGAGAAGAAGATATGGTTATCTTGTTCTCAAATTTAATTACTCATTTATCTATAATTTATGTTAGATTTTGTCTTAAATCATAAAAATCATTGTCACAATGACCATTGATACAATAATAAGTGGAAAACGGTTGTCCCTTGATCTTGTAAAATCTTTATGGTGGATGATAGAAATTTGTAAGAAGAGTAACTAACTACTTATCAAGCAATGCATTTTATATATAACATGGTCTATCTCTTAGATGATTTAATTAAATTGGTTTTTTCTCAATAGGATCATATTATTTAAATGTAGGAGTTATTATGTATAACTATTCCTTTCCTTTTATAACACCTTGACTATTTGTTCCCTTCTATGAAATATTGGTTTAAAATAAGGTATTAGAGATGAATTATGAACCAATTTGGTTGGTTTTATGTTTTTAATAATCTTTAATGAAATTTTTTCCTTTTAGTGAATATGTATTTAATTTTTTTTTTTGTTCACTATCTCACAGGCATACTTGTTCACATCCACATATAAGCTATCAAATGAAGTGTAAGGCTTATGAAATGCTCTTTATTTAAGCCGAAAAATAACAATCCTATTGAATATGAGTTATAAATCCATACTTGAGGGTCTATATGTCAAATAATGGAATGGATCTTTAAATTTGATAGCATAATAACTAATATACTCATCATCATGTTTCCTTAAGACTTGTAAATTTTCCAATGTTAACTTATAAATTTCATACTTATGAAAATATTATAAAAATATGTCTTTTATCTTCTTAAAAGTGGGAAATAAACCATTAGGAAGACTATATAACCAATCCTAATCTTTGATTTTTAAACTTCTATGAAAGGATGTTAAAAAAAAGTTGCCATCTTTATCCTAGTGATTGAAATAATGTATAAATTATGGTAAATGTTTACAAGGGTACCCCTAACCATAAAATAAAGGTAACATAGGTATGAAAAATTTGGTTGGGTAAGGATAATCAAATACATCTCATGTAAGAGGTTAATCTTTTATAATGTTATCATTAATATTATAATTACATGCAAATAATTATAACTTGAGACTGATATTTTATTTGAAGATATCTTATAACATTCATCATAGATATAGTGTGACTAGTAGGAATGTTTCAAGTTTGGGATGATGTACTTGTGGGTTTTAATTTACCATCTATTTGAAACATAGAGATAATAGACATATTACAACTATCATTGCATGGTTTAGAAACATTACCTAGAGGCACATTATGTAGATATTAAAATATGATTTATATATTGCCTCAATCTTGTACAAAATACCTATCATGGTTATACCTTTTAGTTATAGACCTTTCTACTACCAAAAGGCTCACATTCACTATTTATTTATTCCTAATTATTTATCTCTTAGTAAAACTATTATTATGATGATGACTAGCCCTTATATACTAAGAAAAACTATCTAAACTTGATTATTATCCTTCAAGCCAGTTTTGGACTTATACCCATTTTATATATTCTTACGCGCTTTCATCCCAAGAAGACACATGCATCCATGCAAGTGTCCATTTTCCATAAAAAGTATATAATGCCCAAAATATATTAAAATTTCAAAAGAAACATATCTTAAAGGTCAGCTTGAGTGATTTAATGTGAGATATTAAAAAAATGGATTGGTTTATATATAAGACCAATCCTCATTCATTCCTCACCTAGGAATCACATGCAACTCACAAGGAAATATACAAAGAAGAACTCTATCTAGCATTCAAGTGATAAAACCTACTCTATTTGTCCCTATTTCCATATCAATCATAGGATCAATAATTATATAGGTCTAAATAATTCAAATATTAGCCCATGAGCCATATTTTATAAGTTACTAACTAGGTCACTACATGTATTTATTTATCACACATTTCACATTTGTACACATACAATAAAACATGTAGGTGATAACTACATTAGCATGAGTCCCTTTTCAGAGTATTAGATATATAGGTAGTGCCCAATGACAAAGGAGTATTTAGGGTCATCTTAACACTATGAGCTCACTAGCCTACTTTTACCATAGTCCCTTCAAGGGTGATGAGTTAGGGTTTTATCATTTGAAAAAGAGAAATATCTTGCATGCATGATATAAAGACATAGAAAACATATAAGTCTTTAGTTGGTTATATCCATATCTAGTTAGTATTTTGTACATGATACCTATGGCAGAGTTAGACGCCTACATAGAATCAACTATTTAGATCTGATGCAAGCATCTGAAGCCATATAAAAGATATAACAAGAATTTGATGTTGGTTCTAGGATCTTAATTCAATCCACTTGTAACATGTTCTAGTCTAGACCTACACATGCATAATAAACTAGTTAAGTGTTATTTATTTCTAATTTATTAAAACATCTATCAATAGTTTTACTTACTATTTTTATAAATTTTAAGTATATAAATTAAAAGTATTATTTTTATAATTTTTATATTAATTGGCATACTTATTATATTAGTTCACCATCCTTGTGTCATAACTAATCTAACCCCATTAACCCTAGATATCACACATATCTAAATTTAGGGTTAAAAATTTGGTAAACATGACCTTTAGTCTCTAAACCCTATATTAACATAGGATTTTTATTTTTTTATCTCTAATTTCTATAAATTACTTTTTAAATTTTGAATTTTTCATTTGTAAGTAGTGGCAATTTTTAATCAAAACAATCTTTTTCAAATAGAAGCTAAATAAGCATTAGTCACTCATCTTAATAATAAGGAATTAATGGATGTATTTTTATATGCTGAAAGATATGGAATCAGTAAACATGTCAAGGATAAAATATCCTCCCCTAGTGATGATGAATCCTTAAGTGGTACTACAACTGATTCTATACCAATCAACCTCCCTTGATCACATCATTGCTTCATACATATAATGGGGGAATGGGTTATGTGTTTAAACCATTGTTCCCCAAGGAAAAAGATACTATTGCTACATCATCCATGGAAAACTTTGGAAATTCAACTAAGTTACTTGTTTCAATGCCTATATTAGTTTAAATCATGGGTATACCTCTATTGGTGGCTTCTCAAACATCCAATCTTAGCAATCAAAATGTGCAAGATCTTGTCCAAAATATAGAAAATTTTCAAGTTACGGTTACTAATATTGAGAAAAATTATATGATTTCACCTTATGTTATAATTTTCAAGAGGTGTTACATAACCCTCTTGCACCTAAGATATATTTTCACCCATTTAAAACTAGTTTTTTTCCCCTTAAGTTCAAATTTTATCATGTAAAGGGTGATCCTGAACATATATAATATTTCTATATGACATGCCTTGATTATGCCTCATACGATAAAATTTTGACTACCTATTTCTAAGTAGACTTAAGGACTACGCTTTGAGGTGGTTCTATGATTTACCAATGCAATCAATAAATCATTCAAACTTATTGCCAATCCATTTTTGGCACATTTCTCTATCAAAATTATTGAAAAGGTATCCTATGTCCAAATTACAAAGTTCAAACAAGGAACCAATGAAACTATCAATGAATATGTGTTGAGTTCTATGAAACTATTGTCCAAAATGAAAAATAAAATGATAGATAAATATATTCAATACATATTCAATCAAGGTCGACTTTCCCCATTACATGATTCCATTGTTTTGAAAAAGTTTAAATATTATGATGACTTATGCCATACTATTCAAGATCTTGAAATGAAACTTATTTTGTTAAACAAGCTTAGATAGGTAATAGTCACACTAACTACATCCCATACCAAGTTTAATATAAAACCAAGATACAAGTTTAAACCTAGAAAACCTAAAAATGAAACAAATACACCTATTAATATTTTGTCAAACCAACCTGACACTAAATTAATATAAAGGGTGATCTTGAATAACGTATCTGATCTTTCTATGTGGTATGCCTTTATTATGCCTTCAATGACAAAATATTGACTAAAATATTTCCAAGGATCCTTAAGTAATATTATTTAATGTGGTTATATGATTTACCAATCTAGTCAATAAAATATTTCAAACCTATTGAAGATCAAATTTTGGCACATTTCTCTATCAACTTACTAAAAAATTATCCTATGCCCAAATTGCAAAGGTCAAATAAGGAACCAATGAACCTATCAAATAATATGTATTGAGGTACAAGATAATGTGTACAAAATTACAAATAAAATTGAAGATATAATTATTCAAGACATCTTAAAGTAAATTTCACTTTCCCAATTACATGAGTAAATTGTTTTATAAAAGTTCAAATATTTTGATGATTTATAGCATACCATTTAAGATCATGAAATGAAAATTATCTCATTGAACAATATTATTTATGTATCAAACTCATTGATTACATCCCATACCAATTTTGATATCAAACCAATATATAGGATCAAACCTACAAAAACTAAAAAGAAAAAAACTATAACTATTAATGTAGTGTCACAATAACATGAAACTATACTAATAAAAAGGGTGATCCTCAATAACATCTCTCATATTTTTATGCAACATGCATTGATTATGCCTCCAATGATAAAATTTTGACTTAAATATTTCTAAGTATCCTCAATGACTATGCTCTAATGTGGTTCTATGATTTACTAATCTAATCAATAAAAGCATTAAAACCTCTTACAGATTAGTTTTTGCTACATTTATTTATCAACATTAATGATAAGGTATCCTATTCCCAAATTGCAAAGATAAAATAAGTAACCAATTAACCTATAAATGAATATGTATTGAGGTACAATACAATGTTGTAAAAAATGAGAAATCAAATGGTAGATAAATATATTCAAGTCATATTCAATAATAATTTTATTGCCCATTACATGATTCCATTGTTTTAAAAAAGTTCAAATATTTTGATTAATTATGCCACACTATTCAAGATCATGAAATGAAACTTATTTAATTTAAATATCTTAATTATATAAAAGAAATAAATGACTACATCCCATACCAAGTTTAATATCAAACTAAGATACAAGTTCAAACCTACAGAATCTAAAAATGAAACAACTACCATATTCATGAAGTGTCACAACAAACTAATCAAATTATCTTATCCAAGCACCAAGGAGATAATTTACATGATTAATTGAGTATCTAAATTCACTAATTAATAATATTCTATATTTTAATATCATATCTCTCCCTCTTTCCATAGAGGTTGATATGAGTAGGAATCTATATCATGGATATGACGTCAATGCTTATTGTGCATATCACCATGGCCTTGGGCATTATATTAACCAATGTTATATATTGAAGCATAAAATACAAGAGCTTATCAATAATCAACAACTTACATTTGATGATCTTCCTAAAGAGTCAAGGTCACAATTTGGTGACCATTAAAAAAAATTATGTTTAGTGATCCATTACAAGATCATTCTTATAATAATTCAAAAGTGAAAATGGAATATAATGCACATAATCCTCCACCACATTATGGGCACCCATTATATGGGATTATTAGTACTTATAAATGACATAGATCCTATGGTATAAAGACCCTCTATTAATTTTGATGATAGTGACATTATGGATGATGACTTAGATCTTCATTAATTAATTATTTGAGCATACCTTGATCACCAACCTATTTTTAGTGTTATTATTGATAATGGTTATATAAAACTATTTTCACCATGACATTATATGCACATATGGGATATACACATGATGATTTGTATCTTTAAACAAAAATGGTTAGAGCATTCAATGGGACCTCATAACATGTTCTTGGTGAGATTGATTTACATTTACAAGTTGACCCAACACATGTGGTCACTACCTTATTGGTTATACCATACACAAGAGTCTTTGATATGTTATTGGGATGACCTTAGGTACATAAACTCCATGCAGTACCTTCCACAATGCATGGGTGTGTTAAATACATTCATACCATTAAGGTAATCACAGTTATTAGAATTCCATATGAACATCCACTTGAACAAAAAATGTTTATTCCAATAAAAATAATTTTCAAACTATATGTACCTAAAAATTTCATAGTATAATATGTCTAGTATAATGTCTGATGATAATGTAATAATATCCTAATGAATTCTTAGAGTAAGGTTATCTTTAGCCATCTGGCCCTATTTCCTTCTTTTTCCTTCTTAAATCCGCAATCATATTTTTTTGGGTATCTATAACCTCTGATAGCTTATATTTAAAATAATTTCAAGCATTAAAGAACTACTACCTTTTGTGATGCACCTGATACTCAATTTTAAAGAACCACCACCTATTATTTTAGAACCACTATGGTGGTTTTTTAAACCATCATGGTGGTTCTATATTAATAAGGTGTTTATATTTTAAAATAGGGGAATTTATGTAAATTAAAATAGTGGTTCCATTATATGGACTGGTAGTTGATTAACCACCCTTTGTAAATGGGGGTGGTTCTATCACTTCCTCCCCATCTTCCAAATTTAGCTCCTAAAATTCATTATTTTACATGTTTTTGCATGTTGGTTTTGTTTTTATTAGTTTTTATGCCTCAATTTCACCTATAATATGGATTATATAACTCCCTATTATATTTTTAATCATTTTTAATCCATCTTAAGTTTTACTTCCAATTTAACTCAGTTAAAGTGCTTCATAAAACCTCTATTACTCTTCTACAAGTAAGCCAATTTTGACTTAATTTTTTATCCAAAAATTTGCACTGGGGCCTATATTTTTTAATATTTTTATAACCATATAATTATACCATTATTTTCAATCTCTACCTCTATTTTAATCATGATTGACTACATGATTGCAAGTAAGGAAATGTCATTGATTCTTCAACCCACTCTTTACAAATAGTGCACCTAGATAACCATGTATCAATTGATATTTGTATGGGATTATCTCTCTCTTTTTCTTCCCCATCTTGTGATATTTATTGGTTCAACTTACTAGTTATAGATTTCATGAAATATTTTCTTGGATAAAGGAGCTAGGATACTGAGGACGATATCAACACATATTACATGTTTTCAGCTGATCTCTACCTTGATCAAGTTGGAAAATATTTAATTTTAGTTTATTTGGTTTATTTAGAGTGTATCATTTAAATTATTATTGTGTTATATTATACTTATATTATAAAAAAATAAAATTTTATGGGAAAATAATCATTTCCTTTCCCAGTCTTTGCAAAAAAAAGTAGTTAGTCTTTTTATTTGATTACATTCATTAGATCTATTCATAGCATATAATATTGAATTTAAAACATAGGTGAATATAAAAATATAACATACATACTTAAAATTATTTTAAAAAACAAATTATCTATTTCAATCTCTCTCTCTCTCTCTCTCTCTCACACACACACACACACACACACACACACACACACACACACACAACTAGAAAACACTATATCAACCTAGGTAGACAAAAGATCTTGTTTCAATTTTGATTTCTCTTTTTTTGAGAAAAATAAGACCGTTTTTAGAGCACACACACACACACACACACACACACACACACACACACACACACACAACTAGAAAACACTATATCAACCTAGGTAGACAAAAGATCTTGTTTCAATTTTGATTTCTCTTTTTTTGAGAAAAATAAGACCATTTTTAGAGTCCAAAATAGTATAAAATAAGAATTTATAAACTAATTTTATTCAAAAAAAAATGTTCATAGTTAATTTGCATCTGATCTAGGAATATTCAATTTTTTTTCTTGCATATGAATAAAGGAAGTGTTAGGAGCTCAATAATATTTTGATTTTTAGAATATAAATCTCTTATGAAATAATTTACATGTTTGTAAAATCCTTAGTTTTCACATGCTCATATATTTATTTATAAAAACATAAAAAAAGGAAACACATAACTTCATCTAGGTTTCATCTAGAAAAGTTAGAAAAATCAGCATTTACTTAGTTAGACTAGCTCTCTCTTTCTCTTACCTTGCATGAATTAAAAATTGATTGGAAAAGAAAATTTATTTTTTGAATTTAAATTTTATTATCATTTTTTATTTAAATTCATTTAATTTCATCAAATAATTACTTTCATTTTCAAGTCAAAAACATTCCCCAAAACAAAATAAACCCAAAACATTGGCAAAGCCTTGGCCAACCTTGCAAGACCTTTCATTGAAACCTTGATTATAACAACACAACAAGTCCATTCAAATAATCATATCTCTCTAAAATCTCATACACTTTAAAATCACCTAGTCCCTTTAAGATCACACTTGTTTAAACACCTAGTATTTTGAAAGGTCTTTTCTCTAGAGTTAGGGCACCTAGTCTCATAGTCAATATACAATTTGATATCAACACTAAGCTTAGGAAAGAGGTTTTTCATTCCACCCCAATTCCCCACCACATTGTTGAATATATCAACCCTTTATAATAATAAAAAAAAATCATGATCCACTAATCATTATCCTCCCCCAATATAGAGGGAAAAATATAATGTGATTCAGGCCTAGATCCTCACCTCCACCCCTTTATTATTCTCCTTGGGTCTAGACTCATCATATATAATTTACATTCATGAATTAAATTAATTGGTAATATCAAAACCAATATAGTTAATATCATACTATCATACATCCAACATAACCTCCCTCATTTCCCTAATCCTTGTACTAATAAGGAGCTTTACTTCCTCATAATCTTAGAGATGGAAGGACCTTGAATCTCTATTTTCATACAATTAGACACTCTCAAGGAGCATCATGATGTTGTTGAGGTATTTTTTTTCCATCACAAGAACCCATTTTCTTGTTACCTTATTGAATTTAATAGAGAAATTTTAGATCTAAAATTAAGTTGATATTTGGAATAATTATGTAAAATTCATCCCCTTCTCTACATTAGCTAGTGAAACTTAGATCTTGACAATTTTCTTGAAATAACATAGTAATTAGAAACTAACACATATAAAAAATTATATTTAATTAAAATGAGTCAAAAATAATTATAAATCACTATAATAATCATTCCACAATAGTTATATATCAAAATATAAAGTTTGGGAAAAAACCCTTGCCAAAACTATAGGGTAATTGATGAAAGGCTAATGATGAAAGGCTTTCTTCAGACTGCAGAAAATCATCTTCCTTTAAAAAAAATCAAAAATAATGATCCTGCGGAGTTCGTAGATTCAAGCCATTCACTATTGCACACAGAATTACAAGATATGGGCCTGGTAAAGATATATGGAAAGCTTGAGGAATGGAGAATTTGATATCGTGGCAAACAAGAGACACTAACATTCATAGGCTGCATCTTCAGCCAGTCTTGCATAACAACATATATTCTGCAAACATACTTACAGATATGCTAGAAAAGTCTTTCTCAAAAACATAATAGAAATCAATGTAATGGATACACAAAGATGATTCTAACATACTTTAACCATCATGTTTTGTACTCATACTTAATTGCATGAAATCTGGTTAGGAATTGTGCCTGTGATTAAGACAGAATTATGAATTCACTTTCAATACAAATCTATGTTTCTGCCCAAAAGGATCGAGAAAGTAGAAGCCATATCATGCTTTGCTCACTGGATGTCAGATATTCTTGCACGATATTCCTCAGGATGCTGCCCATCTAGAAGCCGTATTAGTCTTTCCTGAGCCAAATGAAGTGGTTGAAGGTAGGTTCACCTCAAGCTGAGAGGATCCACATTATGCCTTGTATCATCGATTGAAAACTTATATGCAGTGTTTGATATTGGACTGGAAGAATTGCTGATTCTAGCTGTTACTGTATCATTAGGCGGGGAAGGCAGATGCAGTTTCAGGAAAGTCAACATCTGATATGAATCGAATCAAATCAAACATCAAAGCTGACCGCAGTCTTGAACAAAGACAGGCTTGGAAGTACGTTCGGCTAGAAAAGTCGACGTGTTCAATGGCATTGACAACGTCCAGGCCTTGGACAACCTGGCCAAGCATCACATGCTTGCCGTCTAGCCATTCTGTCTTGGCAGCGCAGATGAAGGATTGGAGACCACATCCCACGCAAGCTCTGCCCTGTCCAATTAAAATAATATGTGAAATAAAAACACAGGTCACAGCGACACAACCACCGAGATAGTAATGTTTATTATGCGGCCTCCCTGCAACATAGTTCAAAGTTCGAACACTATAGGTCGAACCATACATGATGTGACTGGTCTGTATTTTTTGCACTCAGACAATTAAGACACATAAATATTTTGCAAAATCACAAATTCCAAGCAATTGGTCTTGGTGGGCTTTTGCGGATTCACTATTACATAGATGCTGGCTATATAAATTGTTTCTATAGATAAGAATGAAACAGACTTGCCTCCTACATTTGGGATGGATGGTGGATATCTCCAGGCAAACATTTTTTTCTAAGCTCTTAAGGAATTTATATACACACAGGCCTGTTACAGTCAAACAGAGTTCTACAGATGATATCAGAATAAATCAACATCATTTTACTTTTGATCAAATAATAACACTTACATCATTCTCTTCTTGAATAAGAGATCCTCTATATTTCTTCACCGGATACCTGTATTTTTCCATACTGCTGCTCATTCTTCCTCTCTCCTTGCTGAGAGGCTCTCCTTCAATGTCTCCTTCTACGTACTTCTCCTTCTCTTTAATTAATTTTCACTTTAATTGGATTTGTCTTTATTTGGCTATATTTTTGTTTTTAAAAAACCTCCTTCAAACCTCCACGCCCAACTTGGGCTTAGGCAAACAAAATACAGTTTTTTTTTTTTTTTTTTATAAATTTTCTAGCCGATTCTAATATCCCCTCATTTCCTCAACAGCTCCACATTTACCTTTTTACTTTTACCTTTTTTTTTTTTTTTTTTACATTTTATTCCTCCTTAACAACTTTTAGGAGGGAAAAGACAAAAATATGAATTTTGAATTTAAACATGACTTATCCTGCAGATGCTCCTGCATCATACTCTCCCTCTAGAAACAATTTGAACCTTGGTTCAAATGAAATATTGTCTCCATACATTAGTCTTCATTCTATACCTGGATCCCACAGTCTTCTTGTCAATGCCAATGCTTGTCTTTGATAGTCTCTGTCTCTCATCTTGTTGTTCTTCCTCTTCTGGTTTGTTCTTCTTCTCATTTCTTTCTCAGCTGCCAGGTTCAATCTCCATGCTTCTTCATCTTCATACATGTCTTCAAAGTTTTCATCTTCTATACCTGCATTCAAAACATCAAAATCCACCTTAATAGAAAAACATTGAGGCCATGAAGCCTCTTGGCTGACTTCACATTTCTGCTCCTGTTTCTTGACCACAACTGCCTTAATCTCATTGCTTTGCTCTTGTCTTGTTCCACTCTTCACAATGCTGCCTTCACCACGGCTTGTACCTTCCTTCATCTCTCTTGAATTACCAAACAGCTCCTCTATCCTCTTCAACACTACCTTTAGTGAGATCTCATCTATCTCACAATCTTCATCAAACTTGGGCTTATCAACCTGAAGGATTGCTTGTTCCTTACTAGCCTTACTCTTCATCTCATCACTCAACACAAACTCATTCAAATCTTTATGTCCTATATCAAACTTAGGACCAGATTGTCTTTCATCCTCTATAATTACATTCATCCATTTTATAGTTTCTTCATACAAATCAGCTTCTTCGTCAACATCAGTATATTCATCAAAAACAATTGCAGTATTCATACCTTCTGTCTTCTTGCTTTCTTCAATCTCTGCTTGAAGCCATCTTGTCTGTTCTGCTGCATATTCTTTCCTTTCCTTACCATCCATCCCTTTGGAAGTCTCTCCTTGCTGCATATTAGTTCTTACAGCCACTTTCCATTCCTCATTTTTCATAAAAATATCATTAAATGATTCAAACAAATCATTATCCCTTTTATTGCAAACAATTGTCTTACCTTTCCATGTGCTTGTGTCATCTTTTACCTTTCTCCATTGATTTCTCACATCTTCATTCTTTGCCTTCTTAGGTACCCATACTAGATTCTCCTTCTTATCATTTCTCTTCTCAAGCCATTTAGGCATCCTATAACCATGTTCTTGTGACACTACTGAAAAACCAACTATGTTTGTCTTTTTATTTTCTTGCACATTCATATGAGAAAAATCAATCTTATAAGGTAAACTTGCCTGCTTGCTTACTTGTTGCTTGCTTGTGTGCTTCACCATCCACTTAGGCATTATGTAGCCATGATTGACCACTTTGTGTGAGGACTTCATCTTCCTCTTGCCTCTTCTAACCTGTGTATTAATATCTTCATGCTCACAATAACAATCAAAATCAGCACTTAACACTTCATTTACCTCTTTGTTAGCTTGTTCCACGGAGCAATCTTTCTCTTCCTTTGTGCTTGGCTGTCCTCTTTCCTCTTCCTGGCATTCAATGGCATCTTGGAATTCATCTTCATCTTCCTCATCAACAGCAAACTCACTTCTCTTTCCTGCACATTCACTTGTGCACTTGGTGTCTTCTCCTGCACCAATCTCTTCACTCTCCAAGGCCCTTCTCTTGACCTTCATAAGGCTGCTCATGCCTGCATTTACCCACTCAAAAATAGCATTAAATACAAAAACAAGAGACCATAATGTCTCCATGAGTATCCTCTTAATGGACACTTTCATCTTCTCAAGTGTTCTTCCTGGCACTTCATCTTTTCTTTCTTCTTCTCTCTTATTCTCCTCAATGAGAACCTTCTTCACAACTTCTTCATCTTGCTGCTCACTTGGCAACCTCCTTATCTTCTTGCCTCTTTGGGCTTCCCTCTTCATGGCAATCTCATTTTGCCTTCTTCTCCTCTTCATTAGGAGAACTATTGGCCACTTTATCCTCTTCTTTATTGGCCATACCCATGTTTTCCTATTCAGATGCATCCAAGACTCATACTCATCCTTAACCTTAGCTAATTCTTTCTTCAAACTAGCAATTTCTTTATTAAAATCAATATTAGTCATACCTTTGATGCTTGCTTTCCTTTTGCTGCCCTCATGTGCCTTGCTGCTTTGCAGTGCTTTCAACAATGCTTCCATCTCTGAGATCTTCACCCAAGTCTTTTCCACCTTGGTCTCTTGATCCCTTGTCTCACCCAAGCCTTTCTCCTTGACTGGTCTTTTGACAATCTTCTTAATCTCACCTAGGCCTTTTGCATCCTAGTCTTTTGATCCTTTTCTCTCAATCCTGCAGCAACTCTTTAGACAACTTTTCAACAAACACAAATTACAAATCCAAGCTTACCTTGCTTTGGATCTTCTTCTTCTAAGTAGTCCCTCTATCACTCTTCTCAAAACTTCATCCTTTACCTCACCTAAGTCTGTTTCACCTTAGTCTTTTGGCAAGCTATCCAAGCTTCTTCTTGGATCTTCTTCTCTAAGCCTTCCTTGGCTTCTTTTCTTCTTAAGCCTCAATGGCTTGGCTGCCTTTCTTTTCACCTATTTGCTTCTTAACAAAATAAACTCATATCAAAAGCAAAGTTGCTCATACCTTTTCTCCAGCAGAGTCTTCCAGTGCTTGTCCTGCTGATCCTTGCCAATTCCTATCACAACTGTAACATCATTCACAAATGCAACTATGCCAAATTCTGCAACAACTTATGATCCATTCCTAATTCCCCAAGAGCTTCAAGCTCTGATACCAAAATTGATGAAAGGCTAATGATGAAAGGCTTTCTTCAGACTGCAGAAAATCATCTTCCTTTAAAAAAAATCAAAAATAATGATCCTGCGGAGTTCGTAGATTCAAGCCATTCACTATTGCACACAGAATTACAAGATATGGGCCTAGTAAAGATATATGGAAAGCTTGAGGAATGGAGAATTTGATATCGTGGCAAACAAGAGACACTAACATTCATAGGCTGCATCTTCAGCCAGTCTTGCATAACAACATATATTCTGCAAACATACTTACAGATATGCTAGAAAAGTCTTTCTCAAAAACATAATAGAAATCAATGTACTGGATACACAAAGATGATTCTAACATACTTTAACCATCATGTTTTGTACTGATACTTAATTGCATGAAATCTGGTTAGGAATTGTGCCTGTGATTAAGACAGAATTATGAATTCACTTTCAATACAAATCTATGTTTCTGCCCAAAAGGATCGAGAAAGTAGAAGCCATATCATGCTTTGCTCACTGGATGTCAGATATTCTTGCACGATATTCCTCAGGATGCTGCCCATCTAGAAGCCATATTAGTCTTTGCTGAGCCAAATGAAGTGGTTGAAGGTAGGTTCACCTCAAGCTGAGAGGATCCACATTATGCCTTGTATCATCGATTGAAAACTTATATGCAGTGTTTGATATTGGACTGGAAGAATTGCTGATTCTAGCTATTACTGTATCATTAGGCAGGGAAGGCAGATGCAGTTTCAGGAAAGTCAACATCTGATATGAATCGAATCAAATCAAACATCAAAGCTGACCGCAGTCTTGAACAAAGACAGGCTTGGAAGTACGTTCGGCTAGAAAAGCCGATGTGTTTAATGGCATTGACAACGTCCAGGCCTTGGACAACATAGCCAAGCATCACATGCTTGCCATCTAGCCATTCTGTCTTGGCAGCGCAGATGAAGGATTGGAGACCACATCCCACGCAAGCTCTGCCCTGTCCAATTAAAATAATATGTGAAATAAAAACACAGGTCACAGTGACACAACCACCGAGCTAGTAATGTTTATTATGCGGCCTCCCTGCAACATAGTTCGAAGTTCGAACACTATAGGTCGAACCATACATGATGTGACTGGTCTGTATTTTTTGCACTCAGACAATTAAGACACATAAATATTTCGCAAAATCACAAATTCCAAGCAATTGGTCTTGGTGGGCTTTTGTGGATTCACTATTACATAGACGCTGGCTATATAAATTGTTTCTACATATAAGAATGAAATAGACTTGCCTCCTACATTTGGGATGGATGGTGGATATCTCCAGGCAAACATTTTTTTCTAAGCTCTTAAGGAATTTATATACACACAGGCCTGTTACAGTCAAACAGAGTTCTATAGATGATATCAGAATAAATCAACATCATTTTACTTTTGATCAAATAATAACACTTACATCATTCTCTTCTTGAATAAGAGATCCTCTATATTTCTTCACCGGATACCTGTATTTTTCCATACTGCTGCTCATTCTTCCTCTCTCCTTGCTGAGAGGCTCTCCTTCAATGTCTCCTTCTACGTACTTCTCCTTCTCTTTAATTAATTTTCACTTTAATTGGATTTGTCTTTATTTGGCTATATTTTTGTTTTTAAAAAACCTCCTTCAAACCTCCACACCCAACTTGGGCTTAGGCAAACAAAATACAGTTTTTTTTTTTTTTTTTTTTTTTTTTTTTTTTAAAATTTTCCAGCAGATTCTAATATCCCCTCATTTCCTCAACAGCTCCACATTTACCTTTTTACTTTTACCTTTTTTTTTTTTTTACATTTTATTCCTCCTTAACAACTTTTAGGAGGGAAAAGACAAAAATATGAATTTTGAATTTAAACATGACTTATCTTGCAGATGCTCCTGCATCAGTAACACTACAAACACTACTCAAAGTAGAACATAAATACAAAAAACTTATAGGCTAATAAAAAAACACTATATAATAATTAAATAACCACATAATAAACTTTATATCTGATTTAAAAAATCAAAAAATCTTAAAAATCTTCTATAACCTCTACTCACACCAACTTCCCGCATAAAACACTAAAAACTAGCTAAATCTACATTCCTTGAAGCCATGTTACAATTAATATGTAAAATTTTACATCTAGATCATAGTTTTTTCATCCTAAAATAATTATGATCAATTTTTTTCCATCCAAATACCTCCAACATCCAAGAGTTTCCATTCCAATGTGATATAATGAACATTGTTCAACAAGAGAAGTTAATTAATTTGGCAAAAGATCCTTCAAAATGAAATTATCGCCTATAAATAACCAAGAGGTCCCAAAGGAGCTAAAAATTTGTCTCCTTTATTTGTAACTATAAAAATATATAAATTTTCATCTTTCTCCACTTTTTAAAATGTACTTTACTTCTACTTTTCTTGTTTTTATCCTATTTGTAAAATTTACCAAATTCTCTAGCTTTTTTGGAGGATAAGAATGAAAAATTATCTTATTAGTCTAGTTTAAATCCTTATCATAATATTTCTCCTTAAAAATACCATGCCACACTTTAGTAATAAATTATTATTATTTATCTTTATTTCCTATTGCTTTTCAAACTTGCCAAAGAATCCATTAATCATTTACTACAAACTAATCCTAGAGGTTAAAAACATCCTCATAAGAATTCCCCTGCCCTCCTTGGGAAAATTATAAAAAATAATAATATTTTATTAATTACTTATCCCTTTTTATAAAAAATAATAAATAATGAATATTTTTTGTCTAGATAATAAATATTAAATAAAATTATTTTCCTTTCTCCTTCTCTAAACCTAAAGATAATAGTGGAATGAAAATTTTGTCCATAAGAATAATTAATTAAAAAAGGGACATGACAATTTGCCTTTCCAAAAATTACTTGCCCAAAAGAAATTTTAAACCATGATGCTCAATAGTCATTATGTTAATGTGATGAATCAATATGTAATTCCTATGTAATCTAGATTTTGTACATGCCAAATGAGATAACTCCTGCCAAAGAGCACTAAAAGATATACTTTCTCTAACATCCAAAGCATCATTTTACAACTAATGTAATTTGATCACCTTTTTGAAAAATAGATTGAAATCATGAAAATAAATATTAAATGAATGTGTATGATTCATAACATCATAAATGTAAACCTTTAGGAAACCCATGATGTGAGGCATGATTATCATTTTCCATCTTTGACTTGAATCAAGAAATGAAAATATAATTGTACTAACTCATCTATTCTAAATGTTACTAGAATCCTAAATAAATTTCAATAAATCATCACCATAGTTTCATTGCACCACTCTGATAGGAATAGATGTTGGAATCTTTTTTTGGGCCTTGTTATGAACCTCTTATTGAAATCTAGCTTTTAAAAATTAGAACTCAAATGTTTACAATACTAAAACTTGCCTACCTTATTGATTCTTCAACTTGGTACAAATATTCTTCACCTTTTTAATTCATTATATCTTTTACTAAAATCAACTAGTTATATAATACTAATCTCAGTAGTGATGCGAAGTCTCCCAAACTCTCTTAGAAAGGTACAAAATGCATAACTTATGTATGTCCCACTATTTGCTAAAAAATTTGTATATGTGCTACAAATGATAAAACCAGCTTGATTAATTTAAATAATTTCTTTTTTCATGACTTGATATGTGAAACCAAACCTTTTCAAACTTAATTTAGATATGTATATTTGATTTTATCCAAAGTGTGCACAATGGTGTAATGAAGGGCATCCAAAGAAACCATAAGGTTCCCATCAAAAGGACTTTTTACTTTTGGAAAATCTCCTCTATGCATCCTAGGAAGGAGCAAAATCATGGAACTTGATTCCAAATGTGTGATATGTATAATTTCTATATCTTTGTAGGATCTTGGGGGTAAATGACTAAACACCATAATACACATATTCAATTTTTTTTGAAATTCAACATGGTGTTTACCTCACTTATGTCTATAAATATCTCCTAGATCCCATGTTTGAATGTGTAAGCATCTTTGGGAAATATGGTATATTTGTTGTCTTAAATGAAAACACTTCCCATGATGGTAATAAGCTTCTCCCTCTTTGAAGTTAATAGGTAGTCCTTTCCTCAAAGTGAGATTATCTCCATATGAATCCAAACCATCACATATGGAATATATCATTTTAATACTAGGAAATAATTTTTTCTATACTCCTTTACCATTATTAGACAAGAGGTGACATCTTTTTATTTCTTGCATTTGACTCAGAAGGTGAAAACACTAATCCTTGTTATCAATTAAAATTTTTCCCTTATGCTTATCTTTAATCAATTTTGACTTTATTCTTGTCTAAATGCATGGGACGATTAAATTATTTTAAATAGTGATATTGATCTTAAAAACTTCATCTTTAATATTTCTAAAAATATCACTAGGATTCCACACCCCTTTGTACAAAAAATATTCAACTTGAGGGAAAAGATCTATGTGTATTTCACTATAAATCATAAATTTCACCTTTTCCCCATACTTAGAGTATTTTTCATGATGACAAAAATATTGAAAGGACATAGTGTAAAGTAAATATATGTTATTATCATATCTTTCATATTTTGAATTATACTCATAAGAATGGTTAAAATGCTTACCATTTTCCTCATTAATGAGGTTAAAAAAACTAACCTTTCATTGTCCTTGGTGGATTAAAGAATCAATAGCTATAAATTTCATCCCAAAAATTATATTCTTCAAAATATCATTTTGAAGTTCCCAAGCATGATGCATATTTACACCTAGTTAGTTCCTAAACACTTATTTTTCATGACCCATGAAAGAT
Organism: Torreya grandis; assembly: GCA_037957365.1. NCBI lineage: Eukaryota > Viridiplantae > Streptophyta > Pinopsida > Cupressales > Taxaceae > Torreya > Torreya grandis. Next base: position 226,215 of record JARHVA010006985.1, read on the forward strand.
ATTTTCCTTAATTTTATGTAGGTGTTATTTTGGTTGAGTGATTATCATATTATTTTCCTCAACCATTTTTAACCAATCAACACAAAAAATTTGTGTCCTCACTACATCCTTTGCACTTGTCTGTAATGTGGTAAGTTTCCTTTCAATATTAGGATCCACTTCAAATTTTAGTAACAAATGTCTCAAAAAAATAACTGGATCCCATTATCTTAAAAATATTAGAACTCTTTCATCATTTTTATGGTACTTTCCCTAATTAAACCAATTTTACAATAATAAAATGTTAAGAATCAAATCTCTACTAGTGTTATTTTATTTGTGTCGTACACTATAATCATGAAGATAATCAATTTGATTACCATTAGTTGTTGATATACAAGTTTATGCAAGATGAGAAAAAAATTAGTTTCCTATGAGGACATTTACTCATGTGAATGTCTCCCAATAAGATTATTATATAACTCCTCATAAAATACTTGATTCAATAAATTCCTTTTGTTTTCATAAGAATGTTATAAATGTATGACTTCATTTATTGATCCTTATGATACCATAACACCATCAACCTTATTATATAAAATATTTTTCTCACATTAAAGTTTAAAAATGTCATAAAAATCACCTTTATGTATCATGGATTCACTCTTTTGGAGATTGATGGGTGAATTCTGAACAAGAACACATTTCTCACTTATGCATTCATCAAGTGATACTTCCTCCTTGACTTTATTGATATGACTATTTTGTTGAAATATATTCTTAGAAGTCATTAAGTTATCAAATTTCATACTTCTTAACTACATGGTAGATTCTTCCAAGTTTTTATTTCTTCTAATTTATTGAAAATATGATTTTTTTACACTCAACGTCACAATCTCTTCCTTGACCTTTTGTGATTTTGATGTATCTATCACCTCTTATAGTTCTATGGTTTAATTTTTTGAATATTTTGATTTTTTATAACTTCACCTCTTATTTACCAAAACATTTTTGACTTTCATCTCAGTGTTATTTTTAAGAGAAGTAAATTCTTTTCCATAATTTTATTTTTAGTATCATCCTCTTTTAGAGATATTTTAGCAGAAACTAAATTTTGCATGCTATCCAAAAACCTTTGAAGTGAATTGGTAATTTTATCTTGGTTCCTATATATTTAAATAATTTTATCTTGAATATGATCTGAATTTTTTCCATCTTTTAAAAAACTCAATAATCCTCCCATGATAAACAAATTAATGTACTTATTTAAAACATCTAATTTCTCTTTCACTCAGAAGCATCTATTCTTAAATCCCTCTAGTATGGAAAAATTATGGATATGATAGCATTTTAATTTTATATTAATAAATTAAATATTTAAATAATATATCAAAAATTGAGTTTATATTGGAAATAGTTTATGTAAAAGTCATGCCCTTCTCTACACTAGCTCATGAAACCCAAATTTTGACAATTTTTATGGAATAACATAGTAACTCCAAAACAACAAATATGGAAACTTATATTGAATAAAAAATGATACCAAAATAATTAAAAAACACTATAATTATAAATACACAACATTTTTATATCAAAATATAAAGTTTGGGAAAAAACCTTTGCCATAACTACATAATAACACTATAAACACTGGTCAAAGTAGAACATAAATGCACAAAAATTATAGGTTGATCACAAAAAATTAGAGAATATTTTAATAACCAAAAAATACCCATGATATATTTTGTAACAAAACAAAAAAATATGAAAAATATTTTATAACCTCTACTCACACCAACTCCCTACATAAAATACTGAAAACTAGCTGAATCTACACTCCTTGAAGATATATTACAATTCCTATGTGAAATTTACCTTTGGATCATATGGGTTTCATAATAAAATACTTCAGATCAATGGGTTTCAATCCAAATACCTCTAACATCCAATATTTTCCATTCCAAGATGATCTGATGAACACTACTAAACAAGAGAAGTAAATTAGTTTGACAAAAGATACTTTAAAATGAAATTATGGCCTATAAATAACCAAGAGGGACAAAAGGGGGAACAAAAATCTAAATCCTTCATTTATAAATATAAAAATATAATTATAAAAATCCAATAGTTTTCATCTTTCTCTACTTTTCATAATTTGCTTTAGTTTTGCTTTTCATGCTTTGTCCAATTCTTAAATGTTCCCAAATTTACCATCTTTTTTGAAAGATAAGAATGTAGATATAATTAATTAGTTTTATTTAAATCATCATCATCATCCTTCTCCTTAAAAATACCATGCCCCACTTTAGCATAAAGTATTACTATTTATCTTTATTCCTTGTTGCTTTTCAAACTTGCCAAAGAATCCGCTAATCATTGACTACCAACTAATCTTGGTGTTTAAAAAGATCCTCATAAGAATTAACATGTACTTTCATGGGAAAATATATATAAAAAAAATATTTTATTAATTACTTGGCCTTTTTTAATAAAAAATAGGAAATAATGAATATTTTAGGTCCAAATAATCAATATTAAATAAAATTATTTTCCTTTCTCCTTATCTAAACCCAAAGATAATATTTGAATGAGCATTTTGTCCATAAAAATAAATTAATTGAAAAATGGACATGACATCCCTTTCCACCATCCATTACAAATCCCATTCTACCCAACAACCAACCCAACCCATATTCCTATCCATAGCCCATCCATTACATGAATTATTTTAGCTTGACCTCAAGGAGTTGAATGCATAATTTAATGTGTGTTATTCATGTGTACACACAAACCTAATAAGGTTAATCCTTCATAAAAGGGTAAGAAATAGGCAATCCACTTTCCTAGGTGGCCCATACATGAGATACCATTTCATTAGAGATACATAATGGATTCCATGGAATCCTCATTTAATATTATGCAATACACTTAGTTATATAGAGAAACTAAACATGTTTCAATTATTTGTACTCATAATAAACTATAGATCACAAAATTATGGGTTACAAGAACCCAAACTCCTTCTATTACCTCTTCTAGACCATAGAGTCATATGCTACATACATAGAACATCATAGAGTTTACAATGCTAGATATTACACATATACATTATACTTAATAGTACCTATTGGCCATTTTCGGCCCACATACTAAAGCTCTTGAATTATTTGATAAAGAAATGGATAAAAGGGGCTTAGAGAAGGATTTGAGTAGGTTGTTTAGGGGTCAAAAAAAATGTTTAAAATTTAGCCTACAAGCCAAAGGGCTAAGTGAAAAGTTTGTATAAAGTTATTTTATTTGGCTAAGTCCTTGTTCATTCTTTAGGGCTTTGAAATAACTAAGTGTGTTTCTTCCCTTGGTCTTTTATTTGGTGTATACTTCATGGTTTTCTTTCAAAAAAATTATCCATGCAATTTTTTTTAAGGAATGTTTTTCTTTTTGGCCAAGTTTTCTTTTTGAGTTTTTCATTTCCAATTAAGTAATACAATTATTTTAGTCAATTTTTTTGAAAGAAAGGTTATGAAGAAATGAACTTGTCAAGTAGGTTGCCATATACAACTTTATTAAAGGGTTATTTTCTTAATAAATTAGACCAAAACAATATTTCCTAAGGGCACTTTCAAAATTTTTGAAAGGTTATTCATGGGAAAGTACCAAAACAGGTTTTTTTGAAGGGTGCTTTTTGGGAGAAATAGTTCATTTAAATATTTTCATAGGGTATGTTCCTTTTAGAAGGACCATTTGCAAAAATCCTAAAGGGTCTCTTGCCCTTCAAGAAAGTCCTTGTCAAAAAACTTGAAAGGTAATTTTGGAAATGTTCTGAATGAATTCCTTTAGACTTTTTGTATGAAGGAAATAAGCCTGAGGGATAAATCATGAGTAGTACAAAACTTGAAGAGTAAGGAGTTGTGGATGAAAACTCTAAAGCAAGTAATGAGCAATGAGAAGTTTGAAGTAATTTTCAATGAGTGTGAATCTCGAATGAGTAAAATGGAAAATTTTAAAAGGAAAATTATGGAAAATAGTTTGCAAAAAGCAAATGGTTATGGATTATTAAGGTCAATGGTCAAAAAATACAAAAGGATAATCATCCAAGGACAAGTGGCACAAGTATATATAGCTCACTTATAAAACATGCTAAGTGGTCAAACAAGGACTAGATGCATCTAGGTGGAGCAATGAACATGTAAAGACCAACTAAGATAGTCTAGATTGTATTAAAGAACACACCATGTTTTAAATACAAGGATAAACTGATCACACTTGGTAGTGACATACAACTACCACTCATATAACTCACATAGTTCCAAGAAGGACAATTAAATGCATACGGAGCTCAAGGTTATGGGTGGTAATTTTTAGATGGTTCATCTGATGGTCAAAGTAGGTTATATGATTTGAATGCAAAGAGCTCGAGCACAACAAATGGTAGTAGTTCTGGTCATCAATGACTTCCTCTCTCATGTTCTTGATCAATTGCAAGCTCCTCTTCTTCACTTTCTCTATATATATCTCACATCTTCCATTTTGTAATGGGTTCTTAAGGTTCCCATTTTTTTTTTAAATTTTATCTTTTTGGGAGATGGGACATTATTTGAGATATTTTAAAATATGGTCAACTTGATTAGGCTCGACCCTATCAATAACTTTTAAGAACTACCTCTTGATGCAATAAAAGGACTTTCTTTGCCTATATCTTTCCTTGGATTCATGTCTATTGAGTTGTGCACTATGTTAATGTGTGAAGGATAATTTTCTTCATCCATGGTCCTCATTTTTGGCCTTGTTTAAGGTGTTTTCAAGGTTTTTCATAGGTCTGGTTTAGTGTTATTTCTACAATTGATGTGAGCTTTCAGTGAGTCATAGAGCTCCTCCCTGTTTGCATTCATTACTTTTAGAATGTTCTCCATGAAATACTAATGTAACCAATTGATCTTGAGATTGTGCGAGTTGGTATTATCCTCTGTATAATCAATGTGGGTTCAAAATGGTGAGATTTTCCCTTTTATCTTTGGTACATCATCTGGTTATCTTTCTTAGGAACCCTTATCCCCTTTCTAACCCTTTTCCCTATGAAGCGTTAGTTTATATTTTAGTTTAGGTGAGAATCAAAGAGGAACTAGCCTACGCCAGAGGTTCAACCTCACTATAGGATACCCATAGCTTAAGGTTAACCAACACTTGTAGTTAGGAGTAGGAGAGCCTAAAAAACTCTCCCACAAGGGTGCAATCCTGCACTACCATAGTTTCTAGCATGCCCAGTGGGACAAGGTCCAAAGTAGTAGAAGGATTTTTGGTGTTTTCCTTCTACATATCAGCCTTTGGAGGAATTCAACAAATATCGATGGTGACTTGAAGCACTTATCAACTAGTTTAAGTAGTCTAAGTACCTAATAATCATTATCTAGTACGTATAATTAACCATATTTTGATCAACATGTTTATTCTTTACCTCAACATCACACTTATCAAGCTAATAAGGTTTATGTGTTTCTCCCAAGTGTCCCTCAAACAACCTATCATCCCCATCATAATCTTTTCCCTCCTCCCACCCCTATGTATGTATACCAATATTAGCCCTCTATGCATTCAAATCAATCTACCAATTCCCATTGTTAAGACTATGTTTATCATATTACATCCTTGACAAGATTCAAGAAAACATTATCAAATTGTATCAAATTGATAAGGGAGATTGAGAGAAGTTTAGAACTTTCTCCAGCTATCCCTACTCATGTTTTACAAGAGACAAAGAGTTCTCTTTAGATGGTCAAGAATAGGTGGTCAATTTGTGAGGATGAACAATGGGTATTTTATGAGAGGGAGAATAATGTGTGGTTGAAAAGCATGGTCCAAAATTTAGAAAGTGTGTTGATTTCTTATGAAGATCAGTAGACTGAATGTAATCAGTCATATGTTTCAAATCAACCCCCTATGCCCATTCCCACTCTAGAGTGTGAAACCATCCCATCATGGATATTCTCATACACCTTTGACCCTGATTATGTCATGCCCTCTATTGTGAAACCACCCTCTCCTATACCCATTCAAAGGGAAGAAAAGGTGGTTGTACCCTACACATTTCCATCTTGGAAATTGGTTCAGCCAATTCAAGAGAAGGAGTTAGTGGTTGAAGAATATAAAAAAGAAGTGTTATCTTATCTCAATGAGATTTCCCTACAACAGTTCCAATACTCTTTCTAAATCCCTCAAGAGCCACCAAAGAGACCACTCAAAATACCTAGCTAGAAAGACACTCTCTCAAGCTGTAAGTAAGGTGATCTTTTTCACCTTCCCACCATCTCCCTCTTGGAAGAAGAGCCTATTTTACAAGGAATAAAGGAGGAGATTATGGTAAAGTTTGAGCCTAAATAAGACAACACAAGTGCCTATGGTAGATATATCATGATAGGAAATCCACTCCAGAGAAGGAAAGAGAAATCAAGTTTGGACCAACTATTGTGGCATAGCTTTGACATTGATGAATTAGAGCCTAAAGGTAGTATTGATGCCTTCATACTTAAAGAGGTGTGTATTTAGGATGTAGTTAAGAGAAAGGAGGATTTTTTTTCTCCCAAGAGCTCCCATTTATCATGGATATATATGAAGATGACCAAGGTGCATATATTGACGTAGTTAATCAATTAGTTGATCATGTTGGAGAGGTCATGAATGAGCAAGAGGATCAAGATGAAGTATGGCATAAGAGGTTATAAAATAACATATGCCTCCTCTAGGGTGTGAGGATGAACTCAAAAATCAAGTTGAATAAGATGACCAATCTCAAGATGAATTGTCCTTTAAAGGTAGTACAAATATCTTCAAGAATAAATAAGAATGGTTAGATCTAGAGCCATAAGAACATGACATGTTGGGCCTTAGGTGGATTTATGAACTACCATATGGCATTTAAAAAAAATAAAAAATATGGAGTTGAAGTTGGCATTTTATCAGATGACCAAGATGAAGCTACCTTTTGGGATGACTTGGAGCTTTTCTGCTTAAGTCTGGACAGTAAACCAAGCACCAGTTCAAAGGAGCCATCACATGTTGTGATTAATATAAAGAAAAAAATTGAGCCATCAAATGAAAATATTTTGAAAACCCCTATGGTCCAATAGGAACCAATTTTAGAGGACATGAACTGGTATGTCTACATCAGAGACATGTTTATTCCATTCCATCCATTAGAGATCATACCAAAAGGATTGACCGTAAAGCTACCTGGTTCACCAATTTTGGTACCTCCAAATCAAGGTATTTTTCATCTTATATTGTTATAGGTTAATGATACTCATAGTTTCCCATTTGATCTAGGAGGGAGATAATTATAAATTTTAAGCTTGTATATATTAGGATAGATTTCATGCTTTCCTCCAAGTGCCTTATGCACATTTCCTTTTTGTTCTATTTTTCCTTTCCCTAAGTTCCTTGGGAAATTTGTTTTGTGTTGTTTTTTTTCACTCTTGTTGTCCTTATTAATTCAAGAGGAAGTTTCATAAAGGGTTATCCTTATATCTAGTTTCAAACCAGCCTAATTACAGAGGCTGATGACTCCATGCCCAATGGACTAGCCAAGGAAAGTGGTTGGGTTCTTCAAGCATAGCAGGCATGCTTCCCTATGATTCACCATAAATTTTAGCCATTTTTGGCCAACATACCAAATCTCTTACATTTTTTGATGAATAAATGGATCAAAGGGGCTTAGAGAAGGATCTGAGCAGGTTGTTTAGGGGTTAGCAACAATGTTCAAAAGCAATCTTGAATCTAAAGGATTAAGTGCAGAGTTATTTTATTCAGCTAAGTCCTTGTTCATTATTTAGGGATTTGAAAGAACTAACTGTGTTTCTTCCCTTAGGATTTTCTTTGATTTAAACTTCATGGTTTTCTTTTAGAAAAATTGTCCATAGATTTTTTCTGAATGAATGTTTTTCTTTTCAGCCAAGTGTTCTTTTCATGATTTTCATTTCTAGCTAAGTAATGGAAATCTTTCGAATAATTTATCTAAAAGAAAGGTTTATAAGAAATGAACTCATCAAGTAGGTTTCCCTATACAAATTTCTTGAAGGGTTTTTTTCTCAATAAATTTGATGAAAACAATATTTCTAAAGGGCACTTTCAAAAAATTTGAAAGGTTGTTCATAACAAAGTGCCTAAATAGGTTTTTTCGAAGGGTGATTTTTGGAAGAAATGGTTCATTAAATATTTCCAAAGGTTATTTTCCTTTCATAAGGACCATTTTTAGAAATATTGAAGGGTCTCTTGCCCTTCAAGAAAGTCCTTGTCAAGAAACCTAAAAGGCAATTTTAGAAAGGTTTCAAATGAATTCGTTTAGACTTTTTGTCTAAAGGAAATAAGTAAAGATAATGTTCTAAGGAAAATAATCCCAAGGGATTAATCATGATCAGTAAAAAGCTCGAAGAGTAAGGATTTGTGGGATGAAAACTTCAAAGTAAGTAATGAGCAATGAGAATTCTAAAGTAAGTTGCAAGGAGTGCGAAGCCTAAATGAGTAAAATGGAAAGTTCCAAAAGGAAAATTATGCAAAATAGTCCATGGAAAGTAAACAACTATAAAACATTAAGGTTAATGGTCAGGAAATAAAAAAGGATAATAAACCAAGGATAAGTGTCACAAGTACATACAACTCACTTTTAGAACATGCAAAGTGGTCAAATAATTATTAGACACATCTAGGTGGAGTAGTGAGCATGAAAATTCCAATTGAGATAGTCTAGATTGTAGTAAAGAACATGCCAAGTTTTAAATGCAAATACAAATCACTCACACTTGGAAATGACATGCAGA
>JARHVA010006985.1:242500-315000 GCA_037957365.1 Torreya grandis
CTTAATATACTACAACCAAGTGTAAATGAGTTGAAGCTAGGTAATTATCTAAGAGGATGGAATGATTAAAATTATAGGTATGCTAAAAATTAAAATTATGATTTCTATTCCACCTTAAATTTGTCATAACAATTGTTTAAATAATATCCTTGGAAAGTTAGAAAATTAGAGATGGAATGAAAATATTATGGATTTATGGTGTCAATGTGGTGTATACATTATATAGATATCTTGTGTATGGATTGTATATTTACTACCTATATTTAGTTTTATATGGAAGGTGGTTATCACAATAGTGATATTTGTAAATTAAATTCAAGTGTACTAATGTATGAGATTGGTATCTTACAAATATTTATAAGTAAGTAATTCTTATAGAGTTAAATGGAAATTATCACACTTATATAGGTTTCATGTAAGTTGTGTAAAAATCCCTAACTTTACAGTTATGTATGTTTGACATATGATGGGATATGCATGTTAGAGCTACAAGTATTTGATGTTTTAATTCATGTATAAATCATAAGTTATGAATTTCTATATTGGATAATTTATATCAATCACACATACACACACACACACACACACACACACACACACACACACACACACACACACACACACACACACACACACACACACACACACACACAACCAAGTCAACCTAGGATAACTAGTTAGAAAATGTAATAAAGGCAATGTCATAAATTAGATATAGTTAATGTAGCTCTACATTCTTAGAAGATGATCTAGTTTGATATGCGTAATTAATTCTTTTGTATAACTATCATATGATAATTGGAAAATAATATATGGATAAGATCTCTAGTTGTTGACTTATAGGATGATTATTATTATCACATGGATGAGTTAATTATTGTATGTCAATGGTATAAATAATTGGTGAAATGTTCAATTGTGTTATGCCATCTATCCTTGATGAGAATCATTGTGATTTTTCCAAATACAAATAGTAAATTTTCCTTATGTAATGTGTCTATATATTAAATTATTAAAAGTTCCTAGTGATAGAATGGTGGTGCAATGATCCCTAGAATTATAGACCAATGTATAATGATATAAGGGGATAACACCATATAAGGGTCTCTTAAGTGTAATAAATGTAATAATAATTAAATTAAATTAAATATTATTAACATCCTTATGGATTCTATAAGTGTATACTACAATTTTCTAACATTGAAAATGTTAAAATAAATCATGGACTAAATTATTTAGTACAATGATTTTTTTGCATTATAAGTCTTAACTTTTATGTATGAAATGTAATATTTTATTTTATCTAATTATGGGAATAGAGGGGTCAGCCTATGAATAAATAAAAAAATTTGTATTCCACGCCTTATGATGTAAATACTTTATGTTGGCTAGGAAACTTATTGGAACATTCCAAATATCTTGAATGTGGTAATAAATGTTTACCTAACCTAGCCAATACCTAGATTTATATGGATGTGAGTCTATTAGGTAGGGTAAGAACATGTAGGTGGTCCTATTGTAGAGGTTTTTAGAGGTAAAATCACTAAGAGGGGGGTGAATCAATGAGAACAGATATTTCAATTTCAATTCCAATCCTTTCAAAACTATTAAACAATCAACATATATCAACTTGATTAAGAAACATTAACAAGAGAGCTCATTCATTCAATGCATACACAAGATAAAAACACATAACACATATTTCCTATGGTAAACCCTCATGGGGAATAAATACCAATCTCAATCCTAAAACACATGGAGTACTTGTCCTAAAAGAGATTACAAACAAGAGATTGTTCAAGTCCTTTAGACTAGAAACCTTGATCAAGTCATCCTAACCAAAGGCCTTTAGTGAAACACCTATTTCACAAGGATAAGTTGACCCTAAGGAATATCAAGTCATTTGGACCCTATTTTGAAGTTAACACCTCCACATTAGAACTAATGTCTTCAACACTTGATGATGGATCTCTAATTTTCTAACCCCTACATAAACTCTCTCTCTCTCTCTCCATATTATGCATGCCTCTCACATAGGCATGACACAATATCTCTCCTTATTCACTCAAACTATCCTCATATTAAAACTCATACCTCTTTGTATATTCTCAAACTATCCTTTATTCTTCACTTTAATGCATACTCCTCTCACATCCAAACCTCTCTCAAGTCTAGAAACCATCATCTTTGGTTTCACTATTTATAGAGCATTCATGATTATCAATACCTTGGTCATCCATTAGGAATTAATTATCCCTTAAGGATTATAACATATAAATATATGGCTCAACACAATCAACATAGGTTGTCCATAACATCTATGGGTCACCCTTAAGCAACTATGCCTTTTAATTAGGCCCTTGTAGCTCTTATAGGTCTCATGGACACCTATTCACCCATTTAGCACTTCATAGTGAAAAATAAGAACATAAAAATACTTTCCAACTCATGCACCCATGCCACATGATCTATAAGTCCTCTTTAAGTGTCAACAACCATCACAATACCCTTTTTCTTAAGCATAATTTACTCAAATAACATTCTATATAAACATTATGAGTGAGCACATAGTCAGTTTCTAAACCTTTTTTCATACTATATATGATTTTTAAAACCTTCATAATTCACATATAACATTATCATGGAGTTTACAACATACTCTAATAGCTAGGTCACCTTTAAACAATGAGATATGAACAAGCATAACTCAATACCCTTCTCAGGTTACTTGAAAAATATGCATAAACACATAGTCAAATTTGAACATAAATATATTTGAATATAAATAATTTTATATCTTAAAATATATATTTGTAGATTCACCTTGGAGTTCTTTACAAATTCTCTTTTTACACCATGAACAAATTCTACATAGATCAAAAGATATGGCCCAAAAACTAGTCAATGATCTTTCCTTTGTTAAATTCAAACATTTGAATTCAAATGGTAATAATTAAACTTTGGTCACCATGATATCATGTTATGTCCTTAGTGATTATAATAAATATACACCATTGATCTTATTCAAACTTTAACTCATAGTTCACCACTGCCCAAATGTTAAACTTTGAACACTTAGCATCATCTCGCTTCTTCCTAACATCCTAAAACAAACACACTCCATGAATCTCTTGTATGTAGCTTGATATTTATATTAGTTTAAACAATAGAAAATTTGAACTCATTTCAATCAATACACTCCATTGATCTTGATTTTTATGAACACCTACTCACCATCAGATCTTAGAAATAGCTCAGTCTTTATCTTTGCATATCATTAAGTAACTATCACTTTGACCTCTTTGAATCAATATGCACTATTAGATCAATCTATATGATCACATAATAACTATTGGATCTTCATTTGGTCTTGATCTTTATTTCTTTAAAAATCAACAAAGTATGGTAACAATTTTAATCTTCCTAAAAGGCCAACTTTGGACCTCAATAACTTTTATTGCACTTAGACGCATGATCTAAAATTTAGACTATATGATATATTCACATAGATAATCCAACCATATATAAATATACTTCTAGAACCCTTATACATTACAGATATAATTCCATTAATATGCTCACTTAGGTTTTTATACCATAGAGCCAACTATGTCATGAACTACCTAGAAGGCTAACTTTGCACATGCATATATTTTGACATGCTTCATCGTATGACCTAAAATTTAGAGAATATAAACTAGGCACAAAATTGAACAAACCCATATGATAATATTATCCTAAAACTATGACATGTGTGAAATATTACTACATCAAAATTCTTATTAGGCTCTTCTTGCCACATTACAAATTTGGCTAAGTATGGGAAAACACTATCAAACTGCCTGGGAGCCCAACTTTGTACTTGAATATATTATGTTGTGATTCATTGAATGACATAAAATTTAGTTCATATTAAATAGTAACAAATTTTATCATAACCATATGACAAAATCCCCCTAACTCATCCACATGTGGTAATGGTGATGTCAGCAAATTGCCTACTCAAATTTTCTACCACTAGACCCAAAATGTCTAGATGAAAACAATGATCAAAAAGATGAAATAAAATCATGAAAATAAGCACTAAAATCATATGAAACCTATTATATTACTTCTTTCACATCCTAAAATCATTGTACTCATCCTTGAACATCTCTAACTAAACAAACTCTAAAGATCAACCAAGCCTCCTTTAAGCATACTAGGACAAGCACATTACATACTGTGTTGTTGTCACTTAAAATATCAAGAAACTTAATCAAATAACATATACACCTCCATGACATCACCATTAAATAATTTATAACTCTCTAATAATCTCCCCTTTGTCATTGATGTCAACACCATCAATATAGAGCTCACCTTTCTTCTCTCTCTTTAAGCACTCTCACAATAGGAACTTTCTCCCCCTTTGAAATAATGACAAAGTGGGAATGAAATTATCCTAAGGACCTAAAAAGACTAACAATAAGATAAGACCATATTATAAAGATAGTACAAACTCCCCCTTACCTTAAGCCTTCCTCTTCTTGCCTTGATAACTTCCTCTTACTACATTTCAATATTCTTATTCAACTAAGCATTGTAACCAATGAATAAATAAAACATAAAAGATTGAAATATGATGGAACTCACCAAGAAACATCTCAATATGACTCCCCATAAGATCTATGATCCATTTCACCTCTTGAGCATCTTTAAATATCCACACATCATGAAGAATCACCATATATGCTTACTAGCCTTCTCTCAAACCACCTAAGGGACCACCAATAGAACTTCATGCCATTCTCCAAATAGGACACATGATCTCAAAAAACCTAATAAATCTCCTTGAAACATTCACGCCTTGATATTTTGGAGAAACTGAGCAAAAACATCACATCTTCATTACTAAGCCTGTTTAGACTCCTTATAGCCCTACATGGAACTTGCAGAGCTCAAAATTTATTTTAGAGACAACATCAAAACATAAAGCTTCATATATAGATCACTCTCATATGAACCCTAAAGCACACCAGTTTTCAACACCTATCTCAACATATGCAACAAACTTCCTTTACAAACCAACTTGCTAACTATGCCTCCATCTTGACAAAAACATGAATAATTTGAAAAATAAAAACTTTAAAATCTATATTAATATTTATTTGACAACCCATTTGTCCCATTCAACCTATTTAGAAGCCTTATAACTCAAATCATAAGGCAAACCACTTTTATAGCATAGCCCAAAACCCTAGAAACATAAAATAAATAAGGTAACAAACTTCCTAGTCAATTAACACCTCTAAAACCTTTTGCACACCTGGAGACATCCATCACACAATTTTAGACCAATATTTAAGATTCCACTCCTTTAGGAACCCATACATCTTATAACCCATTTTAGGTATACTTACCCTTAAGCCAAAATTGAGAAAACTGATAACACTAAAAAATATCTAATTTGACTTCAACATACCTTCAAACCACAAAACCACTTGGAGAATTCTATAATATGGTAAAAAAAATATTTCTATGCAAAAAATTTATCTTGAAAAGTCAAAAATCCTCTTTTCCTACTCAAAAACCTTCAATCTAACATTACAGACTAACCATATACAACTATGACATCACTTTGATAACACCAAAGAATATCTTTCACCTGGACATACTTGCTCCAATTGAAAACACTCATCTAAAGCCTTCTAGTACCATTTGAATAACACCACAACAATACTAGATTCTCCACTTAAAGGAGTCCCTTAAGAAGCATAGTTAGAGACATTATTTACACCATAATGCTCTAAAACAAAGTGAAGCTAGGAGTGACCCACATCTCCTCAATAACCACTAGAATCTTCTTATTTCCATAATATTTATTAATTTTGTTCTTATTCTTCTCTATCTAAACTATGACAACTATTTCCTTTTCCAAATAGCTCTCCTTCTCTTTTAATATTAGATTGATAATACATGGAGATAACATAGATTCATGACATACCTTTTTATCTATAGAATCTTCCTTGGAGCTTGGAACCTTATCACTAGGCACTAAAAAATAATGTTCTTTGAATGATGCTTACTCAAAAATAATAGGATTTACACTTGGATCCATACTCACTTTAGAACTAGCCTCAATCAGTACCTTGGTCTTCTCCTTGAGCTTGGTCTATTCACTCACAACATGAGCAGATAGTGAGAGCCCTTGACACTCTTCAACTTCTAAAGCATTCTCCACCATATAAAATAGATTACTTAGACTTGAAGACTCATCATGACTCATAATTTCCACCTTTTATTTTCATGAGATAACTTGCCTTCTTCCTTGCACTCTAGGAGCCTAATTAAAGCTATTCTAACTTGTAGACCTTTCTTTGCAGAATCTAGCAATGTGACCTCTCTATTCATAGTTATAGCAAACCATTATTCTTGAAGTGAGCTCAAATTTCTTTACTTTATATGGAAAATGTTTTAAAACATGTCCCACATCATGATAGTTGAAATACTCAACCTTGCTCACACCTCTTGATTGATGATTCCCATCATAGTTCCATACAAACTCATTTCGAATAGGTCTTCAATATTCTCTATCTCTATGTCCAAAATGATTATAAGTATAGTAGTAACCATTGAAATTTCCATACCTCATGGCATTTGATTATCTGATCTGATTTGTCTTCATTCTTATAGAACCTTTATTTATTATCTGATGATTTATCTTCAAAGTATAATTATCCTTGTTCACATTAGTCATCATTTTATATTTATTTTCATTCTTTGGTTCTTCTTTGTATCCAAGACTAGTTCTATCAGTTGCATGCTTTTGACCATTCAAAATATTGTCTAGATCACTTTAGCTCTTTTCAAATCTCAAAAATGACTTTACCTTACTATATGTCTTCTCTAACTCAACTTCTAATGACTCATTTTCAACTACATACCTTGTACATTCATCTTCTTTAACTTTTAGGGTTGTAGATAGAATTTCCAATTGACAACTAAGATGCTTGACCATATCTTCATGCTCCTTGGTGTCTTCATTCATTCTTGACTCAAATATAATGAATTTATCCTCATAGTCTTTGAGTTTAGATTTCATATTCTTATTGGTCTTCTTCTTAATCTTTAATTCTTAAAGAGAATTTGTCAATGTAGTCTCATAGTCCACCTCATCTTCATCATAATCTAAAACACTCCAAGTAGAATCCTTTTAATGTGAGCAACTTCCTTCCTAGCCATGAATAGGGATTCATCTTCAATAGGACCATCATTTTCATGATCATACTCTAAGTCATTAACTTCATTCTCATTTGATGAGCTGCAATCTTATTTGGGGTAAAGACTCTTCTTGTCCTTGAAGTAATTCTTCTTATTATCAAACCCTATGAATCCCTTTTTGATTTTATCAGACCTAAATGATCTCTTTCCATAATCATCACCTTGATCATGCTCTTCATCATCATCCTTATTATACTTATGAGGGAACTTATTAGCAAAATGTCCTACCTCTCCACAATTGAAATATTTGAGGGGTAGTTTACCCTTATACTTGCTTGAACCTATTTTCAATTTCCTTGAAATCAAAACAATTAGTTCATCCACATCTATATCAAAAATGTCATCATCCTTGGGTTTATTACCTTGGAAATTCTTATTTTTCTTCATTTTAGTCTTGAAATTTATTTCCTTCTTTGCTGGTATATCATCATTCTTCCTCATCCTATAGGTAGTTCAGGTGCCATGCAATTGATCCAGCTTCAACTATGTAAGATCATGAATTTCTTATATAGTAGATACTTTTGGATCAAACTTGAGGGATATAGACCTTAATACTTTTTTAACTATAGTAGCCTCTTCAAGGTTCTCTCCAAGACATCTCATGATGTTCACAATCTCATCAACTCTCTGCAGAAATGATGCCACAAAATCTTCTTCCCTTATCTTAAAACTTTAAAATTTCCTTCTGTGAGTCTACAACTTAGCAAGCTTGACCTTTTAATCTCCTTCATAAATGATCTACATTTTGTCTCATGTCTCTTTAGTATATTTATGATGGATTACCTTGGTGAACTCAGTCTCTATAAGACCATAAGTGATGGAATTCATTGCCTTAGAATTATTTTTGAAAAGATTCTTGTTTGTATCATTGGATGGAGGATTAGTAGGAGTAACATAACCATCCACAATATATTTCCATACATCAAACCCTAGGGACATGATGTAGGTCTTCATCTTTGCACTCTAAAAATTACAATTAAATCCATTAAACATTGGTGATTCTTAGTAGAGAAACCTCCTTGATGATTACCCATATTGTACCTTGGATTACCTTCAAAATATCAAGCCTTTACTAAATAACCTGGTTTGATACCAATTGTTAGAGGTATAATCACTGAGAGGGGGGGGTGAATTAGCGAGCCTAAATATTTCAATTTCAATCCCAATATTTTCAAAATTATTAAACTATGAACATATATCAACTTGATCAAGGAACATTAACAAGATAGTTCATGCATTAAATGCATACAAAATATAAAAACACACAACATATAATTCCTATGGGAAACCATCTCAAGGAATAAAATCCACTCTCAAGTTTGCAACACATGGCTTACTTATCCTATAATAGATTACAAATAAGAGACTAGTCAAGTCCTTTAGATTGAAAACCTTGATCAAGTCCTCCTAACCAAATGCCTTTAGTGAAAAACCTATTTCACAAGGAGAAACTATCCCCAAGGAATATCAAGTCCTTTAGACTATCCTTTGAAGTGAACACATCCATTTTAGAACTGATATCTTTAACACTTGATGATGGATTTCTAATTTTATAACCCCTACACAAACTCCCTCTCTATCTCATACATGTCTCTCACATAAGCATGCCATAATCTCTCTCCTTATTCACTCAAAATATAATCATATGCACACTCAGACCTCTTCACATATTTTTAAACTATACTTTTTTCTTTTCTTCAACACATACTTCTCTCACATACAAGCTTGTCTCAAGTCTAGAAACCATCATCTTTAGTTTCACTATTTATAGAACATTCAATATTATCAACACCTTGGTTGGCCATTAGGCATGCCATATCTCTTAAGGCTTATTACACATAAATACATGGCTTAACATAATCCACATAGTTTGGACATAGTATCTATGGGTTACCCTTAAACAACTACAACTTTTAATTAGGTCCTTGTGGCTCTTTTAGGTCTCATGGAAACCTATTCACCCACTTAGAACTTCATAAAGAAAACTAAGAAAAAAAAACACTTTCAAACTCATGAACCCATAACACATGATCTATAGGTCCTACTTAAGTTCCAACAACCATCATAATACCCTTCTAATTAAGCACAATTTGCTTAGACAACATTTTGTACAACCATTATGAGTGAACACATAGTCAGGTTCTAAACCTTTGTTCATACTAGATATGATTTTTCAAACATTAATAATGTACATATAACCTCCTCATGGAGTCTACAACATACTTCAGTAGATAGTTCACCTTTAAATCATGAGATACCAACAAGCAAATCTCAAATACCCTTCTCGAGTTACTTGCAAAACATACAAAAACACATAATCAACTTTGAACCTCAATATATTTGACTATAAATACTTTAAAATATTTAAATCTATATTTCCAAAATCATCTTGGAGTCCTCTACAAATTCACTTTTTACACCATGAGTAAATTATACATAGATTTTAAGATATGGTCCAAAAACTAGACACTAGTATTTCCGTAAATTCAAATATTTGAATTCAAATGGTCACAGTTAAAATTTGATCACCATGATATCATATCGTGTCCTCACTATGTAGATTAAATACACAGCATCGATCTTATTTTAACTTTAACTCATAGTGTGCCATTACCTAAATGTTAAACTTTGAACACTTGGCATCATCTCGCTTCTTCCTAACATCCTAGAACAAACATGCTTCATTAATCTCCTATACATAGATTGATATTTATCTAAGTTTAAACAATAGAAATTTTTAGATAGTTTCACTCAATATGCTTTGTTGATCTTTATTAGTATGAACACTCACTTGTCATCAAAACTTAGAAGTAGTTCGGTCTTTACCTCTGCCTATCATTAAGCAACTATCACTTTGACCTCTTTGACTCTATATGTGATGTTAGATCAATATGTATGATTTCCCATGAACCATTGGTTTCATTTGGTCTTGATATTTATTTATTGTAAAATTGACTATGGGAGCCATTGAAATCGACCTAGAAGGCCAACTTTAGACCTTAATAACTTTTAATATGCTTAGACACATGATATAACATTTGGACCATATGATATCCTCACATAGGAGAATCCAACCATATATCAATATGATTTTTGAACCCTCATGTGTGAAAAATATAATTCCATTAATATTTTCTCTCAGATTTTTTTTCCACAGAGCCAACTATGTCAAGAACTGCCTAAATGGCCAACTTTACACATGCATATATTTTGATGTGCTTCATTGCATGAACTAAAATTTAGTGCACATTAACTAGGAATAAAATTGAACAAAAAAATATAATTAAATTATCCTAAAATATCACATGTGAGAAATATGACTACATCAAAATAGTTACTCAGCTCTTCTTGCCACATTACAAATTTGGCCAAGTATGAGAAAACACTATCAAACTACTTAGGATCCCAAATTTGCACTTGAATATCTCATGTCACACAATAAATATGCACAAATTTGATCACAAATATATGAATGACTCCTCTTGACTCATCCACATATGGCAATGGTGATGTCAATAAACTACTTAGATTTTTTACCAGTAGACCCAAAATGTCTAGATGAAAATAATGATCAACTAGATTTAATCCACTAATAAAAACAAGCACTCAAAGAATATAAAAATTATTATAGGACCTATTTCACATCCTAAAATCACCATAATCATCCTTGAACATCTCTAACTAGACAAACTCTAAAGATCAACGAAGCCTCCTTTAAGCATACTAAGACAAGCACATTGCACACTTTATCATTTTCACTTAGACTATTAAGACACTTCATCCACTTACCTGGAAACCTCCATGAAATCACCATGACATCATTAAAAACTCTCTAATATAGGTGAGTTCCCCCATATAACTCAAATCCTATCATTATACACCCTCATATCAATATGTTCCAAGCTGTATGTAAACTCTATGAGGTAATATTCTTTCCATAAAATGTTCTAGAGGTAATTACCATAAATAAGGGTTACACATACATAATTTTTGTTATGTTCCATGGGTAAATTTTAATATTTATTTGTGCATAATAAAAGTGGCCATAGTGGGCCATAACCATAGTCCTATTTTAAACTTTAAAAGTAATGATGCCCAATTTTTTAGGGATAATTTCACCTAGTATGAAATATTGTGATTGAATTAAAAAATTGATTATAGCTCATAAAAAACATGGAAGAATTATGATTCTTATAATTGTATAAATCGAATTCCTAACACCATTTGTGTTGAAATTGTCAATCTTACTCAAATGCATATTTTAGGTTAAAATCCATCAAACACACTAAATGTTTCGAGCTTGTCATTTTAAAGTGTCAATTTAGGCTAATGTATCCCTAAATGGGGCAATGCATTTTATGGGCTAGCTAACTTTGATGAATTCATTTTTAGTCAAAATGATGATTTTGCCTTTTGTGCTCTTAATCACTCTTTTCTCTCAATTCATCAGTACATGTCATGTACCTTTGTTATTTGTGTTGGCAGCATCCTAAATAGGAATACGACTCCAATTTATCTATCATCACCTTTCAATTATTCTCTAGTTAAATTATGACCCAGTAATATGACATTTTGACTATTTTGATTAATTGAGGGCCAATTTCCAAATAATTGCATCAAAGTATTTAATCATGCTTAAGAGATAATTAAACCAAATTAGGGCCTTAAGTTAATTTTTCATGGAACTTGTTGAATAAATCTTTATTGAAAAATTATTGTCATTAACTACATCACCTAATGACATCATCATATGGGGTGGCATCGATAAGTCATAAATGCATAAAATATAAGTATTATGGGTCTTTTATGCCTCATCAAGACCCTCCATTCCTCTTAAATGCCCCTCTATCCCAAATATTTATGGGGGATATTTATGGATTTAATTATATAATTGGATTAATTCATGGCCACACATCTCAATCTTGAGATGGATGGTCATGGTTGATCCTGATCAAACTCAAAAATATATAAATAGAGAGGCCATGAACATCATTTTTAAGCTTGATTTGTGTAAATTTATAATGCTAAATTATTTCCACAATCCTTTGCATTTGACCATTGATCTTATTTTTCAAGCATTATTGAAAAACTAGTTTAGTGATTTCAAATCATAAGCCTAGGTCTTACAAGGAGTTCTTGAGACATTAGAGGAGTTGGCCACCATTGTTATTGAAGACAAGAGCTCTTGATTAAGGAAGAATTTTTTTTTGAGCTACTCTTGGAGGATGGATTCACTTGGGAACGTATAGTTTTCTTGATTTCTTTAATTTGTATTTCATTGTCATTAGCAAGTACGACATGAATAGATAGGCTTAATTCAGTTTACTCTTATGTATTTCTCCTTTTATTTATTGGACTAATATTTTGCTAATCATGTTATGTAATCCTCTCTACATTTTGGCACACCTGATGGGACCCTAACCACATTAATTTGGTCAGAAAGATCCTGCAAACAACCTACTAATCTTTTTCATGTAGGATCTTAGATTTGAAGGCCAAAAAGAGTGGAAATTTAAGTTAAAATTCCATTTTTCTAATAATTACATTTTTGTTCTTGGAAGCCTCAATTTTGCTCTCTGTTATGATATGACTACTCACATAGTATCAATTTTGTGAACAAAATTATTGTTTGTTAAACAGTGATTTTGAGGACTTTGGCAGTGATATCATCATCTCAAGCATTGATATCATTCTTTGAGGTAGTGATATCATCATTTTAGTTGGTGATTTTGTTATAAACAATGAATTTGTTTTAAAATGGTGATATTTTTCTAGAACAACAATATCTTTCCAAAATAATGATATCATTTTTTTTGTGCAATGATTTTTTAATTTGAATAGTGATTTTGTATTTTATGTGTTTTCTATTTGGTCGCAGTGGTTTTGTTTTATAACATTGATATTATTAAAGTTAGTAGTGATTTTATAATAAAATGGTGATATTATGGTTTTTGTCTGAACTAATCCATAACAATGATATTGTTGTCTACTAATTATAATTTTGTAAGGAAACAATGAGATTGACTATGTAATAATAGGATTACAACAGAGAGTTGAAATTTTTAATGTTGGTGATATTGTAAAAAAATAGTGATATCTAGTTTTTTTCCATACAACAATTTTGCAATCTAAATAATTATTTTGTATTTTATGTATTTTTTGTATGGTCATAGTGATTTTGTTTTATAACATTGATATTGTTAAATTTGGTAATGATTTCATAAAAAAATGGTGATATTGTGTTTTCTATTTTAACTAATCCATAACAATGATATTGTTGTCTGGTAATTACGATTTTTTAGGGAAATAGAGAGATTAACTATGTAGCAGTGGGATTAAAATAGAGAGTTGAAATTTTTAATGTTATTTGCTCAAACACTGAAGTGCTTCGAAGTAGGCCCTTATAATTGTGGATTTTTAGGTTGAGGGGTTAGTTTAAAAGTTTTTTTTATTGATTTTGACTAACCAAACACACTTTCAATTGGGTTTAAAACAAACATGCTATGTTTTTACACATTTGGTATTTGGTGCCTAAAATGAACATATCATGTAAATCTTAGAAACATTTCAAGTTTAGTGCTTAAATCCAATTGGTGCATTAAAATTGAATCTAAGATAAATATTGAATGCTTCAATATTTGGGATTAAAATAAACTTAGTTTTTTTATTTGCTTCATGTGGTCATTTTGTGAAATATTTTCCCTTTTAACACTTAATACCAAGGGGTCAAACTAACACCACCTAATCTTTGATTTGGTGTTTAAAATTGAATTCACCTATCAAATTTATATTCAATACTTATTAATTAAAAATTTATTGGCAAAAAGAGGAATGTTGCATGTATGTTCTTTCATCCATCTCCTTTAAGAAACTTTTGGAATCAAAAGTGTTGTCCCTATTGCAAACATGCCTGGTCTAAGAATTAAAGAATGTCATCTAAAGCACTCCCCAAAAACTTTCAATACTTTGGGTGATCTTGAAAATGACCCTAAAGTCTTTCTATTAGTCATTTATTTTTATGCAAACTTGGCTTGCAAGGGGGACTTCATCACCTCTCGTAAGTTATTTAGGGAAGATTTGACTCAGGGTTTCATCTCTCATCACTAACTTCAAGCTCTCCCACTAGGATTGAAGGTTTGAGTAGTTAAAACCACCTTCTAATGTTAGAGTTACACACGAGATGTATATGAACTTTAAACATCACACTACACTGAGCGAGTGACAAATGTAGTGGTTATAAAAAGGATTAGACCTTTTTGCAGCAAGATATTTTCCATGAACATTCATTTATATGCTTTTATTTTGCATTGTGATGTGAAAGTCATTGTGTAATTGTTCCCCATAGAAACATTCAAAAACTTATTAGTTTAGTTAACCCCACTTTACCATACCTTATCAGTTTAGACTTAAGATGATTATTTTTTGTCATTAGCTTACTTGTTCTTGATTTTTAATTTAAAACTACTTTTTAACTCATAAAAATTAACCAAATCACATTGTCCTCAAAATTATTGAGCAAGATAGGTGTTATGTTGTCCAATTGGAAAATTAATCATTTCTTTATTCAAATTGTTATCAAAAATTTTATGTTATGTCATCCACTTTG
Source organism: Torreya grandis (assembly GCA_037957365.1). Taxonomy (NCBI): domain Eukaryota; kingdom Viridiplantae; phylum Streptophyta; class Pinopsida; order Cupressales; family Taxaceae; genus Torreya; species Torreya grandis. Next base: position 257,370 of record JARHVA010006985.1, read on the forward strand.
GCACAATCATGCTACCCAATTGATTCTATATCATTTATTTAATTTTTTTAAGTCCCTCATTCATAATTCACATTTGAAATTGAAACTTTCTAAGTTTTAAGGGTTGGTGTGTCAAACTGGGTTCACCATTTTCACACTAGACTTTTTCCAACTTGGGTTCAATTTTTCATTTGGATTAAGGGCTATTTATTAGACTCAAAATCATATTTCATCTTGGTGCAATTAAGTCATCTTGTGTATCTCTTATTATTTTATTCCTAGAACATATTTTATCTTACTAGAGCCATGTGGTGATGTTGTGTTACTTATTTGGTTCTAGCTTTGTACTTAGTGATTCATGCATGTTTTTACATCTTGATTTTCTTAGTTTATATTGTATTCTTCATAATCTGGAGAGCTTTCCTCTAATTTTCTTGGCTCAACTCCTCATAGTTAAAACTAGCTATTATGTTATAGGTGTGTCACAAAGATATAGGCTTTGGTGTACTAGTTTTCACCTTGGATATTTGAGTTACCTTTCCCTCTTCCAATCTATATGATTTTAGCTTTATTAAAGGTTGAGTAAATTCATGAACCAAATCTTCTAATTGTGTGTGGTTCCAAGCCACCCTCCTTTATAGTCTCTTTGGCACCTTAGTCATTTTTTTGAAGAGAACCAAGCATACCATGTTTGAACATTTGAAAAACATTGATCCAAATCTAGTCAAACTAAGAGAACAACTCTTTTTAGACATGACTCAAAGGTTCACTCATAGTGGGACCTCTTATGGCCTTAGCTATGAGGATGAAATTTTTTATGAGGGTCAAGATAACCCCATTGTTTTTTATGACATCCTCATAATAGTAGGATCCAAAGATTATTATAATGAATATCAACCCAAAGAAAATCAAGACAAAGCACCTCTTAGGCTGATATACTGAGGTTTTAGACTACCTTCAGAATTTCTTACAAAATAATTTCATACCTTAGTTAGAGAATGAGAACAATGATGGAAAGAGAAATATTTTTTACAAATAGACATACCTTCTTCTTCTAATAAAGGAAAAGAAATACAAACAATGTTAAAACCCACAAAGCCAAATCTTTTAGCTAAGATCAAGGTAATAATTCAATGATATGTGGATCAACTTATCATAGACTTAACTAACTCATTAGTTACCACTTTAATTCACAATGATGCTTCGAAAGAATAGGGAAATGTGGTTAAAAGTATACAACAAAAATTTGAGGAGAACATAATTATAGTGAATCAAGGTAACCTAAATGAATAGTCAAAGTCATAAGAGACCTTACAAAATGTTCTATTTTATACCAAATATACATTCTTTAATCATCAAGAACCTCTTGTTACATTACAAAGTTAAAGACCCAAACATTCAATTCAACTTGAGGAAATCCATCAAGACAATTTGGCTAGTTCATTCCAAACCACACAAAAATTGGTAAATAAACACATAACTTCCAAAAATAAAAAAGTTACTAAATAGTCAAATTTAGGGAATGTTTTACAATCCAAGAATTAGTGGCCTATTTTCTTGACTCAAGGAGTGAATCAGAACCAAGGCATAGATATAAAGGTATACATTTAGTATAGATCCACACAAAATTAGGGGCACATTCCACCCCAACAATAATAAAATCAAGGGCACATTTCACCCCAACAACAATAAAATCAAGGGTACATTCTACCCCAACATCTTATTTGATTCACAAGTACACCAAATATGCAAGAGTGGAATTTTATGAAGGAAATTTTCTAGATATTAGAGGCAAATAATAGAGTTAAAAAGTACAAATTCAATGAGATATGTCCATATCCATTTAATTTATCTATTCTCCAAAACCCCTTTCCACCTTATTTTGAGGCACCCAAATTTGACAAGTATAAAGGAAAGGGAGATCCACATGAGCAGATGTAGGCATTATTTATCTTATGTCAAGAGGTTGATTATATTAGTGAGTACTAACTTTGACTATTTCAATTAAGTTTCATTGGATAGGATTTAGATTTGCTACTTAAACTACCCAAGGGATCGGTTATAGATTGGAATGAATTATAAAAAAATTCATTAACCATGTCTCATATAACATAGAATATGAATTGACCATTTTTTACTTGTGCAAAGCCAAATAATGTGATGGTGAAAGTTTTACTATATATCTGTAAAGGTGGAGAGCATTGGCTAGCCACTTTTAACATAACTTGCTAGACAAATAATTGGTCAATATATTTGCATAGAACTTACATCTTAAAGTTATGCATAATATATGGTTATCTTATGCTAACTCATTTTAATAAATTATTAACAAAGGAGTATATATTGAGAAGGCTCTTATTGCTAAATGCCTTGTAAATATTTTTTCATAGGGTCAAACATCTAATTAGACTCAATTACTAGTTTAAATGGTTGCACAGGATAAGCCTCTGGGCTTTAACAAAAATAAGAAGATGGTTAGAAATGGGGTGACTGAAACAAGGTAGGTATGAATGGTGTAGGCTAAACTTTCTCTAAATTTACAATTAACTCCCCCAAATCCACCACATACTTTGTAAGGACAACCTCCACAAAGGACAGTTCATAACAATTTTAGAGTTTTTAGAAAGTTAGGAGAACTAATTGAAATAGTGTTACAAAATCTCATCACTACTAAATTTGATTATATGGCTAGTACCAAGGCCATTTCCTCAAGATCAACCAAAACTAGATTGGTACAAAGAGAATGAATCGTGCAACTTCCATCATGTTGTTGGTCATGGTTCATATCGTTACATCTAATTATGACACATTATTAAAGAATTTATTGAAAGTGATGAACTAGAGATTAAGTTTTCCCCTTACCAAGACACAAATCAAGATATAGGGATTTATAAGAACCCCTTTCCTCAGCACAATCTACCACCACCAAGGAATAATCAAAACTAAGGTCAGAATCAAGGATAGAGGTAGAATCAGAACCAACATTAGGGTCAGAATCATAATGAGCATAATCAAGATCATAATGCCCATACTAACAATGTAGCTTATAAAAACATTCCATATGACTATAAAAATATTGTGTGGCATATTTATACTACACATATTGCCATTATTACTATAAAACCACATGGGCAATCTCATGTTCCTTATAGCATGGGACCCATCATTATAGGTTCAACACCCTCTCCCCCTAGTAATACCACATTGAGTTTGCATAATCATGTTGTAACTCCATTTGCACATGTTACTAGTTATGAATAGAAGCATCCTTCTTATAATTATAAAGGCTCCTCATCAACTCAAAATTTTTGTAATATAGTTAGATGCCCATGAGTCACCATCTAAGGCCCTTTGCCTTCCTCTTCTAATTATAATGACTCCTTTCCACCTCTAGGTTGTGAAGTTACAACTAGACACCCATGAGTCAGTATCTAGGGCCATTCACCCACTTCTTCCATGAAACCCAATGAGAGCATTATGTTTATGATTCCAAAGTTGACTACTATGCCAACAAAGACTAAACTAGCTCAATCCACAATAAAAAAACCTTATAGTTTAGTAGACCAATTAAATAAAACCCATGCTTAGATTTCCATATTAGAACTCTTATAGGCATCTGATATCCATATAACTATTATGAACAACATTTTTAAAGAGTCTACTATGCCTAATTATATTAACCTTGATTATTTTTAAAACTTAGTTGGACATTTGCCTTCATTTTTTCAAATCAAATTTGACCAAAAAGACATGTCCAATCTTGGCCCAAACCATAATAATATATTGTAGATTGAGATAATCATCATATATCATAATACAAAGTGGGTTATTATAGATAATGGTTTATGGCTGAACATTATATCTCTTAAATTAGTACAACAATTGGGCTACATGGATAAAGACATTCAGCCGAAAACTATTACAATCAAGGCTTACAATAATGTCAAGAGGGAGTCTTCAAGTATAATTTGGGTGCCAATCATGGTTGGGTATATTTATCATCATACATTATTATTTATTTTGGATATTGAAATTCCTTATAACATATTTCTTGGCCATCCCTAGATCCTTAAGTTTCCCCATGATGGGATTGAGGTTACTATTCCCTTTGATTAGAAGCCATATCAATATTGTAAACATCTTGAAGCTAAGTTTCATAATTATAACTATTGCCTAGGTTTTGAATTCATTGTGAAGAAGAACAAAACCATCATTTCTTGTCCATCTCCATCTAAATATATTAACCCTAGTGATCTAGCTTCCATTTTCACTAATCCATTTCTTGTAGCTCTTGTAAAATAGGTTGTTATCAAAGGCATGGGTATTTATACATACCATCTGAAGGATGTCCTTCCTATTACATTATTGATTTAATACCCTAAATCATTTGGAAAGCCTAAACTATCCAATAATCTTAATGGACCCAACTAGATATGGTAGCTAAAGAAGAAATAACCAAAACCAACTATGTTTTTTTACCTATAATCACACCAAAGAAAGATCAAGAGGATTTTAACAATGGAGATTGGTTATATTCTAAAGGCCTTACTAATTTATTTTAAAATTCAAAGTATCCAATCCCTAACTAGATAATGGATCATCTTGACTATACAAGGAAAGGCCTTGGCCCATGAGTGCAAGGAATCTTGGAGCCCTTATCAACTGGAGTTATCATTTGGAAACATGGTCTTAGATTTATACCACCAAAGGGTGACCTCATGACTTTTGATAGTGACTCTTCTAAAGTGACTAGTGACAAGACTCCTAGTAGTGACATACCATCCAATTATATCCTTTTTGATGAGCTTACTAACTCAAATTTATTTGATTCAAATGCCATATTAACCATTATTCTTATTAGAGCTTTTTATCCTGAAGCAAGAACCTGTCTTAGTGGTGCTTCCATTCCTAAATTAGGGAATTATATATTTACCATTAGAGCTTCCCATCTTAAAGAAAAGCCTCATTATTCCCTATGCCTTTGCCATCATGAAGTCATAGATTGAGACCAACAAATTTTGGTCATATGCCTTGATGAGTTTCAAAATGAAGAATCAATTACAGAATACATGGGCCTATGAGATGGATTTCCCATTAGTGCTCACAAACTCAACTTTGATTTTTCATTAGATCCTTATTCCTACTTTGGAGATAAAGAAAAATTTCTTAGTCATAATAAGGAATAAACATCAATATCTTTGGGTGAAAACCTCTTTCAGGTATTCATTGATCAGGGAAAAAATAAAGAAAAAGACAAGCCTTTGAGTGAAAACCTATTTCAGGCACTCCTAGGTGAGAGAGTATGCTCATCCCCTCAAGACACAAAAGGTCCATCTAGCCCAAGTTCCATATCTAGTACAAACATCTCTTTAAAACAATAATAAATGTTTGAGCATCTTGCAGTTGAGTTTCCAAAGGTTTTTGCTAATTGGCCTTTACCTAAGATGGAAAATTTTAATTCTTCATACTATCTAGATCTTTGGGAGGAACAACAAGAAGATGTGGTAGAAGAAGATACTCATGATCATACCTTACCTATAATTTTGAAAGATGGATCCACACTCCTTGTGGAAAACATGACAGAAGTGAACTTGGGAACCTATGAGGATCCAAAAATTGTTTATCTTGGAGCTTCCCTTACTGAAGTAGAAGATAAGAATATTATATCCATTCTTAAGGATTATATACACAACTTTTCATGGGAATAATCTGACATGATATGCTTCGACCCTAATTTGGTTATGCATCACCTTGTTGTCCATCCTAATGCCAAACTAGTCAAACAAAAACTAAGGAATATGCATCCATGCATCACACTATTAGTTGAGGCCAGATAGGAAAAGTTGTTAGGAGCTGATTTTATTAGACCGCTAGATTAATCTAAATAGGTTTCCAACATATTCCTAGTAAATACAAAGACCCTAGGTATATGTCTTTGTACTGATTTCCAGGATATCAAAAAAACATACCCCAAAGATGTTTTTCCTCTACCCAACATCAACATGATCATTGACTCAACTGTTGGGTACGAGATGCTATCCTTAATGGATATATTTTATAGCTATAATTATATTTAGATAGCCCCTAAATACCAACACAAGACTACATTCACTAATATGTGGGGGACATTCTAGTATCAAGTCATGCCATTTAGATTAAAGAATGCTAGAGCAACATATCAACATGCAATTACTATCATATTCTATGACATGATAGATGACATTATATAGGACTATGTTGATTATATACTATAAAAATCATGAATAAGAGATGGACATATTGATGTTTTACAAAGAATATTTGAAAGGCTTCATGAATATAAAGTTTGCTTAAATCCTAAGAAATGTGTCTTTGAAGTCACATCAAGTAAATTACTAGGTTTCATTGTATCACAAAGAGGGATTGAAGTCAACCCTGATAAAGTCAAGGCTATTGTGGAAATGCCTCCACCAAATAAACTTAAACAACTATGAAGCCTACAAGGAAAGATCTAGTCCATATACAAGTTCATTGCTCAATTAGTAGATAAGTGCTACCTATTTACTCATCTTTTGAATAAAAGGTTAACATTTCAATGGGATGAATATTTTTAGATATCATTTGAAAATCTTAAAACATATTTGGCTAATCCACTAGTCTTAAGACTACCAACATAAGGAAAGCCACTACTTTATATATCAGCAATAAAACATGCATTGGGGGCACTTTTGGCCCAACATGATGATCATGGTAAGGAACATGTTATTTATTATTTAATCTATACTTTGGTGGATTATGAACATAATTATACTCCTATTGAGAAGGCATGTTTAGCTATGGTGTTTGCCACTTAGAAATTGTGACAATATATGCTAAATAACAAAACTATTGTCATCACCAAATTGGATCCTCTCAAGTTCCTCTTGTCTAAATCAGCTCTTTAATGATGCATGGATAAATGGGTTATGATCCTTAGTGAGTTTGATATTGAGTACCATAATTAAAAACAATCAAAGGGCAAGTAATTGCTGACCAACTTGTAAAAAATCCTATTAAGGATACTCAACCTCTCAAGTTTGACTTTTCAGATGATTATCATGATGATAGAATAAGCACCATAGGAAATTGAATAGTGGACACTCTATTTTGATGTATCCTTCACATCTCATAGATCTAGATCTAGCATATTTTTTATCATAGCACAAGGGGATTTGATTCCCAAATCATTCCATATACACTTTCATTGAACAAACAATATGGCTGAGTATGAGGCATTGATTATTAGGATCTACCTTGCTATACAGTGGGATATTCAAAGCTTAAAGGTATATGGAGATTCATAGTTAATCATCATCAAAACACTGATCAGTATCAAAAAAGAGATGATAAGCTTGTTCCTTACAAGTAAATTTTCAATAACCTCAAACCATATTTTAAATCTCTATAGTTTGAACAAGTTTTGAGAGTCAAAAATAGATCCACTGATGCAATGGCAATGATTGGCTCCATCATTCAAATGGATGGTAGTGCTAAAGAGTATCAGTTCTTGATTGAAAATATTCTTTATCCTATTCATATTATAATATATTTAGAGAGGATATGCATTATTGCTGGTCATAATCCCCCACCTGAGTTACCATGGTAATAAGATTTTTACAACTATTTCCATAGTCATGTTTTCCTCACCAACCTTTCTAATAAACAACAAAAACTATTCCTTCATCACTTAACTTGTTATACTCTCCTTGGAAACATTATTTATTGTAAAGGTTATGATGGAATGCTTCTTCATTATTTATCTTTGGGAAAATCCATGTTGGCACTAAAAGAGGTTTATGTAGGAATGTGTGGGGCCCACAATGATGATGTAGTCCTAGCAAAGAAACTTCTCAAATAGGTTATTATTGGCCCAAAATGGAGACTGGTGCTTTCAACTATGTGAAGAAGTGTGTTCCTTATCAATAACATAGCAACTTGATACATGCACATTCTTTAACAGTATATCCAATCATTACACCATGGCCATTCTCAATGTGGGGTCTCAACCTCATAAAAAAATTAACCCAACATCTTCAAATAGCCATAAGCACATTTTGATTACAACTAAGTACTTTACCAAGTGGATTGAGGCCATTCCTCTCACTTATGTTATTGGGAAGCAAATAGCTAAATTTATTCATTACCATTTCATATTTTGATATGACATTTTAGCTCGTATTATATTTTATAATGGTGGATCTTTTGTGAACCAAGATGTGAAATCTCTTTGTGTGAAATTTAAGATCAAACACAAGAAATCAACTCCATATAACCAAAAAGGTGATGGATAAGCTAAGGTGTCAAATAAAACTATTGTAGCCATTTTAAAGAAGAGTGTCAATGACATTGGTCATAATTAGCATTTGAAACTCTTTCCTTCCCTTTGGGCTTATATAACTAATCATCGAACCCCAACTAGAGCCACTCCACACTCCCTTATTTTTGGACCTGAAGCCATTATCCTGATCAAGATTGAGATACCATCATTGCGAATATCACTAGAGCACATTGAAGATGATGCAAACTATAGGGCCTCACAGTTAAAAGAATTATAAATTATTGATGGTAAGCATTTGGATTCCCTAAAAAACTTGTAGGCCTATAAGAATAGAATGTGGAGAAGATAAAAGAAGTGCATTCTCCCTTTGGAATTTGATATTTATGACCTGATTTTGAAAGAGAACCAAAAGAACATGAATGTTGAATGCTAAAATAAAGGTATGTTATAGCCTAATTATTTGGGACCATATATTGTCATGGGAAACTATGGATCAGAGGCATATCAACTAGTTAAACCTAACGATGAAGAACTTACAGAGCCCATGAACATCATAAACCTTAAGAGGTTCTACACATGAACATCTTTGAACTATTGTTTACAAGACCCTTGACCTGGCAGAAACTTGTGCTCAAGTAATTTTATCCCACTATTTTATCCTACCTTGAACACATTTTATACTACCTTGGCCCATACTTCATGACTCTGGATAGTGAAGGATTTGAATCATTGGCACTATGAACACATTTTATCCTATCCTAAACCATTCTTGAAAGAGAATAGTGTTCTTTATCCCACTCTAGACCATATATGTGTTGGACCCTATTCCTTGGACCATTATCCTTGAGAACCATATTCTTTGTTATGTCTTGGGCATGTTTTAATCTTAAACACTTTTTATCCCTTGACCAATTATGATCCTAATTATGTCTCATGAACATTTTCAACATCCCTAAAATCTTGTTCTACAAAGAAATTAACCAATACAGTATTTTTTAGCTTCAGACAAGTGAACAAAAGCATCTTCTCAGTTCAGGACCTTTGCCACACTATTATATATTAGTGCACATAAATAATTCTTCAAAGTTACTTCATGTTGCACACTATCTATATTACATTTTCTACTCTTTGTAGGCATTTTATGTCTTATCAAGATCCTCTCTCTCACTAATTTATGAGCATGGGCCATTGTAGCTAGCTTATATATTTTACTATAACCTCTACTCTCAGATGTGCATCTCCTTGATTATATGGTCCCACCTTGTGCATATTCTAACCCAAAAACACCAAAAACATTGGAAATACTTTGAAAATACCAAAAACATTGGAACATAATCCACAAAATAATGAAAAATTTATCTAACACTTTTGTACATTTGTACATTCCCATCCCACCATGCTATGCACTTGCCATTTTACAAGATCATTCTTTCTCATCCCATCAGCTTATTTTTGGCAAGATCATTCTCATTTGTTTGTCATATATTCCCTTTCCTCTATAACATTAATCATGTTGGTTTGATCATCATTTTTCTTCTATCCCATTTCCTAAGAGAACTACATTTGGCATGAAGTTCGTGTTGGAACACAAGTCCATGGAACTATGTAGGCAATGTCCACTTGTCTTATTCATCTAGAGTCAGCTCATCAAACCCCTTCCTTTTCTTCTCTTCCCTCCTTTCTTCTATCATTGTTCCTCTTTAATTAAGGAACAATTGTTGTATCATTTTTATTTGTTATGTTGTGGTGGAAAGTAATGCCTCTACCACATGTGCATGAACATTTGTATTTAAACTATACTAATTTGGTTTTTTTTGTGTGTTTATTTGAGTTTTCTTGGTGTTTTGTTTTTATTTTATACCTCTCATTTTATTTCTTCTCCATTTCTCTTTTTATTACTTCTTGTCTCATTTTGGTCTTTTGTGTTTTAGAACATCTTGATGATTTGCATAGATCTTGATTATTTATATCTTGATCCTATGTTATTAAGTTGTGTTTGGACCATTTTGTTTATTTTATTATTGTTGGTGTTTTGTTTTTATATTTGATTTTGCTTTTCTCTTTTCTGTTCAAGAATGTCTTGATGGTCCACATGGATCTTGATTATTTATATATCTTGGTCACATGTCATTAAGATGTTCTTAATTTTTGTTTTTAAACATTTTTTTTCCTATTTAAGTCTTAATTGATCATATTTTTTTTTCCAATTAGGTTTATTTATGTTTATCTTTTTTTTTGTCTTTGCTTTTTTGTTTAAATGTAGATAGTTGTAACTCTCATTTTAGTCATTGTTTTACCATTATCCTTAGTTATAGGTATACACATTTGAACTAGCTCAATATAATTAGAATATTATGTCATTATAAGTTATTCATAATTATGATGCCTAATTTCTTTTGCTAAAATAAACACTTTATGCTCAAGTTTCAAAGTCTTAATTTTAACATCAACACTGATGAATGATTCTTAAGAACACTTTGCATTATCTAGGCTCATAATATGGTAATAGGCATCTTGGTGTCATGAATATTACTACTCAACTCTATCTATGCTTAGATGTGCATCCCTTCACATACATTATGAGTCTAATTAATTATTGGTCAGTTTTCATCTTTCCTCATTCCATTCTCTCCCAAACTTGGGTGAATTACATTGGCCTAAAGTTCATGTTGGAACATGAGTCCATGGAACTATGTAGGTATCATCCACTTGTATTATACATATATAGTTAGTTCAACTATCTCCATTCTTTTCATCTCTTTCATCACTTTGTGCATTCTCATATGCTTGGTTTTATGTGGCTTTCTAAGCCATTACACCATCGCATATGCGTTTGCACCTGCTCACTTTAACCTATCTTTTGATTTATATCCCTAAGTTATTTTTCTTGCCAATTTCCCACATTGGGGCACAACATCTAAACAAAATCAAAATTAGATCATCTCTACAAGGGCAAACCATTATTTATTCTTTATCAAATGATCAAAATTTTCCCTACTAGGGTGAAACTATTTTATCATGATCAAATCTACTCTACTAGGGCCCTTCTTATTATCTTCTCTTTGAAGACCTTGTCCTAGTGTTGCTTCCCTTTTTGAAGTAGAATGTTCTCTCTTTTATTTTAAGTTAAAACTCTCCACACTAATGCCCATGATGGAAAATTTAGTGTGCAACTTATCTTGGGATTGATCAATGCCATAAGTGTATAACTTATACTCTCAAATTGGGTACATTTAAAGTGTGTCCCTTACATTTATGGATTGTATCTTTCCCATTCCCCCTATCTTTGGGGCCTATTATACCTTTAATTATATTTTGATAATTGATGGTAATCTCATGTCTAAGAATTAGCTCATTTGGATATGATCTCTTCCATGGGTTATTTTCTCACTTTCTCTTTCTTTTCAAGAGTACATCCTTGTCTTCCATCCTAGTATGTCCTCTCAAGTGGGAATCATGGGTATGTTACAATTTATTCTTGATAACTATTTTCTTTGAAAAGATGTTACTTTTCCTAAATGTCTCACTATGCCTTCTCAAATAGGGACAAAATGTAGAGATCCAATTCCTAACACCATTTGTGTTGAAATTGTCAATCTTACTCGAATTGCACTCAAATGCACATTTTAGGTCAAAATCCATAAAACGTGCTAAATGGTTCAAGTTTATCATTTTCAAGTGAAAATTTAGGATAATTTATCCCTAAATGGGACAATGCATTTTATTGAGAAGATAACTTTGATCAATTTATTTTGAGTCAAAATGATGATTTTTCCTTTTGTGCTCTAGATCACTCTTTTCTCCTAATTCATTAGTACATGTCACATACCTTTGTTATTTTTTATTATCAGCATCCTAAATAGGAATACAAATCTAATGAATCTAACATTGCCTTCTAATTCTTCTCTAATCAGATTATGACCGAAAAATATGACTTTCTGATCAATTTGATTAATTGAGGGCCAATTTCCAAATAATTACATCAAAGTGCTTAATCATGATTAAAAGCAAATTAAACCTAAGTAGGGAATTAAGTTAATTTTCCATGAAACTTGATGAATAAATCTTTATTTGAAAATGATTGTCATTAACTATATCACCTACTGACATCATCATATAGGGTGGCATCTATAAGCCATAAATACATAAAATATCAAGATTATGGGTCTCTCATGCCTCATAAAGACCCTCTATTCCTCTTAAATGACCCTCTATCCCAAATATTTATGGGGGATATTAATGGATTTAATTATATAATTAGATTAATTCATGGCCATATATCTCAATCTTGAGATGGACAGTCATGGTTGGTCCTGATCAATCTCAAAAATCTATAAATAGAGAGGCCATGAACATCATTCTTAAACTTGATTTATGCAAAGTTATAATGCTAAATTATTTCCAAAATCCTTTTAATTTGAAATTGATCTTATTTTTCAAAATTCATTGATAGGCTTGTTTAGTGATTCCAGATCATAAGTCTCAGTTTTGCAAGGAGTTATTGAGACACTGGAGGAGTTGGCCACCATTGTTGTTAAATAAAAGAGATCTTGATCAAGGGAGAACATGCTTTTGGGCCACTCTTGGAGGATGGATTAACTTGGGAAGGTATAGGTTTCTTGATTTCTTTCATTTGTCTTTCATTGTCATTATCAATTGTCAAATGAATAGATAGGCTTAATTTGGTTTACTCTTATGCATTTATCCTTTGATTTATTGGACTAATGTTTGAATAATAATGTTATGCAATCCTCTCTTCAATAATAACATGCATAAAATTTGTTCTATGACCCATCAGTAAAAAATGGGTAGGATTAGATTTGGTGATAATCAGGGCATTGATGACCAAAGTGAGGATAGGATAGTTATCAAGGGAAGAGGATATGTATAGGTAGAGGCTATAAATCCCAAAATAAAAATAAAATAAAGATGAACCTTTTCAAAATAATGTTAAAATTCCCCAAGATGCACCAAACCCAAATGTAATTGGTGAAAACCCTTTTGATAAGCATACAAAAGTTCTGAATGGGATCCTAATAGCACTGAATGACATCTAAGGCATGTTGGAAAACCAAGAACTTAGGCTAAAAAACCTTGAGGACAACTTTATTGAAGAACTTTTTGATATATAAATGGAACTAGTTAAGGATAAAATACTCCAAGAAGTACCCCTATGAATGGTAAACCCTATCATACAAGAACTCAAGAAGTATCCACCACCTATATTCATAGGTGAGGAATCTAGAGATGAAGTTGATGTGTGGTTTATACAGCTATAAAAATATTTTAATCTACATAACATTTCCTCTAATGTAAAGTTTGAAATGGTAGTTTATCATTTGAGTGGGCCTGCTATCCTATGTTAAAACCATTTATGTGATTTATAAGGGTATCTTCTTATGACCCTTAATTGGTCTACTTTTGAAATCTAATTTTAGAAGAGATATTTAAGTACAAATTATAAAGAGAAAAAAATAATAGATTTTTAGCTAATGAAAAAAAAAAAATGTCTATTATAGGGCATGAAAATAAGTTCTTAAGCCTATCACATCATATCAAGTATGTGTATGATGAAGAAACAAAATTGACAAAATTTAAATTAGAGCTAAAAGAAGTATTGATGCATGATGTCAATATGACCAAACATAAGACACTAGCAATTGCCATAAAATTTAATCACATGGTAAAAGAAAAAGAAAAGTCTTGGTAGAAGGTGAGGAAAGATTTCAAATTGAGTAGGCAACAAAATAAAAACAAAAAATTCTATTACACCAAAAAATTTAAGAGATTAGATTAGAACTACAATTTCCAATGGAAAAATATGGGTTACAACTAACTCCAAGGGTAGAATAAGAATTATAAGCCTCTGAACACATTTATATAGGGTCTTTTAGGAAAGACCATGTCTAAAAGAGCTAGTGTGTGCTAGCCATAGGAGTTACCACTATTCCTATATCCCAAAAAAGGATAATAATGTGTTGGGAGTGTGATGATAATCACTACCACAAGGATTGACCAAAATTGAAATATAGATAGCCAACAAAACATCAGTTGTACATAGTAGTGGAAAATCATAAGGTTGATTTTTAATATACCCTGATAGAGATAAGAGGTATTTTATCTAACCATCTTGTGACTATTTTAATTGATTCTAGTGTAAAAAACTACTTTATTGCACCTGTTGTATCAAATTTATATAATAAGAAACCTATTCATTTAAGAAAAGGCTGAGAAACTGAGTTTGGTACTAGAAAAAGGGTTTTTATCCAAGAGTGCTTACAACAAACTAAAATTGATCTTGGTGTTTTAAAAACCAAGATAAACATGTTTTTGGCCCCCTTAGGGTCTTTTGATGTTATTTTTGGCATGGATTGGTTGCAAGAAAACCATGTAGCCCTTGATTTTTTTTGGTAAAATAATGTAATTCAGTGATGAACATGGGAAACTCAAGGAAGTTCAAGTAATTTAAGGGTCTAAACCATAAAAATTACTTTAATATCTATATTTGAATAAGGATATAAGAAAGGGTTGTAAACTTTATGCATTTAGTTATAGGAAACAACCCCATAAAAGGAGGAAATCTATAAAGAATTTCCTATAATAAGAGAATTTATGGATGTTTTTCCTAAAAACCTACCTAGTTTCCTCCTAAATGTGAGTTTGACTTCTTTATTGACCTTATAACAGGGGCTACCTCTAAATAAAAAATTCCTTATAAGATGAACATGGTATATTTGAAGGTATTGAAGGTTTAGTTTCAAGAACTTTTGGATAACAAAGTATAAAATCTAGTGTGTCACCCTGAGGTGCTCTGGTAGTCTTCATAAGGAATTAAGATGGCACCGTAAGGTTTTGCATTGATTATCATATGATCAATAATTTGATGATAAAAATAAGGTATTTGTTAGCCTAGATTGATGATTTATTTGATCAAATGAAAGGTGAAATAGTGTTCTCAAAAATTGATCTAAGATCTAGCCATCATCAGCTAAGGATCAAAGAGGAAGAGATTCATAAAACAACCTTCTAAACTAAATATGACCATTATGAGTTCATTATTGTTCCTTTTATCCTTACAAACATGCCAACTATGTTTATGAATTTAATGAATAGCATGTTCAAGGTTTCTTGGATAAATTTGTTCTAGTATTTCTTGATGACATCCTTTTCTATTCTAAGAATGTAACTAAGCATGATTAACACCTAATATTGGTTCTACAAAGGTTGAGACAACATAATATGTATGTAAGGTTTTCTAAATGTTCTTTATATCGAATTGAAATTCACTATTTAGGTCACATGATTTCTAAGGAGGGCATTGTAGCTGACCAAGCCAAAATATGAGCCATCCAAGAGTGGCATGATCCTTTCAATGTGCATGAAGTATGTAGTTTTATAGGCTTAACAGGGTATTATTGATGGTTTCTTGAAAATTTCTCATGCATAACCAACCCAATTATGTATTTGAAGCATAAGGATAAGAAATTTGTGTGGATACTTTAGTGAGAAGAGACCTTCAATAAGCTCAAGGTGTTGTTAACCACATCACCTATTTTGATCTTACCTGACCCTAATGGAAACTTTGAAGTGTGGGATAATGACTCTATAGAAGGATTTAATAACATACTAACCTAATATGGGAAGGATTTAATGGAAGCTTGTTACCATAGTGCATGCACTTAAACAGTGGAAACATTTCTTGATACATAAGCCCTTTAAAGTAAAATCTAATCACTATAGTTTGGAACACCTATTTTTATAATATGATTTGAATGCCCACCAACATATATGGATAGATTTTATTAGTAAATTTTTCATGGACATATATTATCTAAAGGGAAAGGAAAATTGAGTGGATGATGTGCTTAGCAAATATGCCTACCTTGTTACCCTGTTAGTACTACAAGAAAATTTTATAATTTTATTATTAAAATAGTAGCTTGAGGATGAATATTTTGTCATATAAAATGTAAAAATTGGTAACTTGAGCATGGATAATGACACCCAACCCATAGGTCCCTCTTGCTTTCTCTTATGACCCTCATAGGCTTGTTTTCACTAATTCTTAGTCATCCAAAGCCTTTCAAACTTGACCTTAGTGGATCTAAGACCCTCTCTTCATGAACAATCCATCCCCCAAGGACTCATCTACCCAATACAATAGCACCTAACTAGGATAAGAGTGATAGTGCCACTATTGTCCACTTTCAACATTGTTGTCTAAGCTCATTTCTGGCCCCAATGGTCAATTCCTTCTAGTTTCCCATCCTTAGCCTTGTCAACCTAATGCGAGAAAATTTAATCCATGACTAATAAATCCCATTCAAAGATCATTTAGAAATGGTTGGTAGATATTATCAAGCAAGAAAGAATACAAGTGAAACCACTCAGTCAATCTTCCCTATTCTCTACATACAACCATCCAATATAGTCATAAGTACATTTAAATATCTACATTAATCCCTAGCTATCCTCAAGTGCATCTAGTCTAGCATTACTTGAATTCTCATATCGTAATTACACCAAACACTTTCAAAGGGATAACTACATATGGCTTGATCCCTCTTCGAATTATTGGTATATAGGAAGTGTGCTCACACATACGGTGTGAAGCACATCTAGTGCATCTTACACACACTAACCCATTTTCCCTATTTTCCAAAGTTTTGTTTAAGGGTATTAAAAACATATAAATCAAGAAAATTAGCTCTATAAGGGGCACTATGGACAACGAGGCTTCAAAAATTTAGAGATAGTGTCACACAAACCTACTGAATAAAACCTAAAAATCTTATCAACTCAAGACAATAGTGCCAAACAAGGACTACAATGCCAATGCCACTCCTATCCAATTTAAGCAATCCTATCTAATTAGAAAATGAAATCTAGACTCTTGTTTGTGATAATGTCCCAGACTTGCACATTGAATATCAAAACTTGTCTGAATTGGATCAATACAAAATAAGATAAGTTTAATTTTCTCTCTCTCATTACTATTTTTAGAAAAGGTCAAAATGTAATTAAATTCCATAAATTAGTAGCTTATTTATTACATATTATTTACTAATTTATAAATCCAAACCCTTTAACTAAATTAGGAATTAAATCCCAATATTCCCAAAAATTATCAAAACAATATTACAAAAAAATAAGTAGAAAAATTGGCTATTTAACCTATAACAAAGGAATTTACTAATTTTTCTAAGAAATAGATAATACATGTAATGTTGAGTTGAATGAAGTACACATAATATCCCATTTTTCTCATCTTGGTGTCATGAAGATGACCCATGAGTTGAAGAGGCTCTATATTTACCTTGGGATAAAGTTGGACATTGCCAATTTTGTGGCAGTATGTTTAGGATGTAAACATGTGAAGGACGAAATCTACTCTAGGAGGTTTGTTGTACCCACATGACATACCCAAGGATAAATGGGTAATATTTTCACTAGATTTTATTGTTGGGCTATCCAAGCCCTGTAATAGACACAATACCATTTTAGTAGTGATCAATAAAGTAACCAAGGTTGGCCATTTTGTAAAAGGCAATCTAATGGATGACACTTCTATATTTGCATAGTAGATCATTAAATAAGTGGTACAACTACATGGTGCACCAAAAGTAATTATTTTATATTTGGATAAGTTATTCACTTCAAGGTTTTGGTGAACCTTGTCTATAACATTTGGTACCCAACTAAATTTTAACTCCTCATAACACTTAGAAACGGATGGTCAAATTGAAAGGTTTAATCAAGTAGTTGAGGATATGCAACAAGGTAAATGCACAAAGTTTGGGGACAAAAAGTGGCCTACGCATGGACATGATTTTTATGAAAATTTTAAAATTTGAGATTCTATAGATAATTTGAGATATCTATACTCCAAATTTGAAAATGGTGTAAAAACATGAAAAATAGAATTTCAAGTCTAGTTTCCAAAACACTATTTTTTAAAAATATAGTTAATTATAACTAGGTCAAACATCTAAAATTTGAAGAGGAATTTTGGTTTTGTTTTAGAAAACATGGTAGATAGACGACTGTGACACACACCATTTTTTGAGCAACATTTAATATTATTTGAAACCCTTTGGAGAAAATTTAGATAAAAGCTTGTAGCACATCACCTATATTTTTTTGTATTTTTTCAAACAATAATTTTTTTAATGAATTTTGCAAGTAAATAGTTCCTAAAAACTGACAAAGATATGGATAGTTGTTTGTGAGTTAGGCCTAACTACTTAAAAAAATAAAAATCAATTTTTTTGAATGTGTGTAGAATTAAGTGTACTACGTCACCATACAATGTTTTTTCGCTTGGATTAATGAAACACAAATTACATAAACATGTATAGGCATGTATGTTTGCAATATGTAGTGGCCTAAAAAAGGCATAGTTAGAAATAAATATAGTTTTAAACCTTAAATTAGTCCAAAAAATATAAGAATCATATTTTTGGAAAGGTAAGAGTGTTCTCATCATGACAGTATCAACTTTTTAAATTTTCACATTGAAATTATTAGTGTATTTGGAAATCAAAGTTGAAATTTGTTGTTATTTTTCATACCTTTCAATACTCGACTGTACATTGATAGTCTAAGCCTTTGGCTTAGGAATCCAAACCATTCCTGAGCTAAAAGGCATGGGAATTGAATTCAAATTCAAATACCATGATCGTGTTAATAATCTATTCACCTTATTATATAATGTGATAATGTTATATAATATAAACATCCTAAAACATGAATATGAGCCATTAGGCCTAATAGTCTTAAAATTGATGTCTAATATGACCTATGATATCAAATACTTAATTGATATTATATTGAAGGAATTAATTTCATGGGGACCAATTACTTTTAATTGTAAATATTATACTAAAGAAAATACTTGATTGGTTAAATATGATGTACAATTAGGGAAAAATATTCACAATGGAAAAATTAGATGAACACAATTTGTTGCATGGGGTAAAAAATGCCTCGATTGATATTTTAGGTGGAAGTAATTAATTACATAGGGCTTAGTTGTCCTTAATTGTGCATAGTGTTGAAAAAAAATCAATTGATTTAACATGGTGTTTAATTAAATCCCCAAATGACATTAGATGGATGTAATTCCTTTCTTGGGGATTTAATGGCCCTAATTGCATATCATATTGAACCTAAATACTCAATTGGTTCAATATGGTTTACAATCAGGGCTAATGGAACCCAACTAGAACATTATATGGAAAAAATCACTTTTATGGGAGCTCAATTGGCCCTAATTATGCATATAAGATAAAACCAAATGCATTATTAGCTATATATAGTTTACAATTGGGGCCAACAAAGTTGTAATTGACATTAGATGTATTCAGTTACTTGCATGAGCCTTAGTTGGCCATAATTGCATATTTAATTGAACCAAATACTTGGTTAATTTAATATGTTATGTATTTGAGATGTCAATAGAGACCCATATTGATATTATATGGATAAATTTTCTTACACAAGGCTTCTTTGGACTAAATTTCATAGATCATATTAAACCAGATATTCTTTTTATTGAATTTAGTGCACAATCAGATTCCTAATTATTATTAAAGATGGATTTGTAATTCATTATAGAGGGTTAAATTGGTCATGATTTCATATTAGATTCATGATAACACTTAATTATTTAAGTAAAGTGTGTAATTGGGGCCCTAATTAAAATTATGTTGACACAATTCCTTGGGCAAGCCTTGATTAGTCCCAATTATGTATCATTTAGAACCAAATACTTGATTGGTTCAATATGATATGAAATCAAGGCTAAGTAATCCCCAATTTACATTATATATGAATGTAATTCCTTGCACACATCTCCTTTGGACCAAATTACACATCAAATTGAAAAAATACTTATTTTTTTTAATATGGTGAGCACTTAGATCTCCAATTAATTTCATATGGATAAAATTCCTTACATTGAGGCTTAGTAGGCCCCTATTATTAATTTATCCCTAATTAACATCCTTTATATATAGTAATAAATAGGTTCATAGGGATGAACTTGGTTAAAATTGCATGAGTCATTACCACAATTAACATCATAGGCTCAATCTGTGATGATGTGGGGGATAATTGATCCTAAATTTGCATTATTTACTCAAAAATCTATGTTCAATGAGCTCAAATTTACCCTAATAACCATCATGATTATACCTTATATAACCTAAAACTTATACCCCAAGCATTAATCCCTGAAGTTCCTAATCCTAAACTCTATTTACTATAACTATAAACTCTTTAAACCTTAAACCAATCATTTTGTCCCAAATTAACATCATTTACTACTACGAATTAAGTTCATAGGGCTCTTTTTGGTCTAAATCACATGACTAATTAACCCATTTCACTAATTCACTCAATCTACATGTGTGACATGACATCCATGGTATAATTCCAACCTAAAAACACATTCTATAGTTGTAAATGGGTGCAAGTGATTGGAATTATCCTTAATTATCTTTGTGATTAACCTTATGTGTACCTTAGACCATGTATATACTTTAAAACCTATAATCCATAAACCATAAACCCTAAACACTATACCCTAAATTGTAAACCATTTACTTTTTAGGTATTTACCAACTTCAATTTAGTCTCAATTAACATCTTTTGTAGTAAGAATCTAGTTTGAACACATGGCATATCTAGTGATTAGAAATTAATATAAAGGTCTTTAAACCTAAAACATATGCCCTAATCCCTAATTATCCCTAAAACATTTAAATTTTAAGCTCTCTATGGCCTAATGCCAACTACATGCCATAAACATACATGCCTTACAATATAATTGAGTTTATCATGAGATGTCATAATTTATGCACTTTTTAAACCTATGGTTGGATCCTTTGGATTACCAATCTAGTTGTGCATCTATTTAGTAAATTGGGTCTATTTCAAGCACCTTCAACATAATTAACCAAAGAGGAGGAGAGTTAGTTCATTCTTTTAATCAAAGAGGCATTTGAGGCTAATTTGATGGTTTTCAATTTAGTAAGATATGATTTGGGGACAAATCAAAAGATCGATCTTCTATCATGAATTGATCCAATTATTCAATTTTTATAATGCCCTACATGATCTAGGAAAAATGTAGCCCCTAAACCAAATTTATGGCTCAATCGATTGTATAACATATATGCAATATTTAAATGGCATAATTGACTCTAATTTTATCATATTTATGCAAACATGAAGGTAATCAAGTCATAAATAAGTGTCACAAGTATCTCAAATTTTCTTTAATTACATTACTAATTGGACCCTATATCTGATATCTTAAACCCGAAGTTACCCTATACCATTTACATTAAAAACCCTAATCCATAAGCCATAAACCCAAAAAACTTTAAATTATAGACACTAAACCCTAAACTAATAAATTTAACCCCAATTAACATCACACACACACACACACACACACACATATATATATATATATATATATATGTATATATATAGTAAGAATTAGGTTCACAAGGATGAACTTGGTTAAAATTGCATCACTCAATACCACAATTGACTTTGTAATCTCAATTTGTGATGATGTGGGGGATAATTGATCCCAAATTCACATTTTTAAATCACATATATAGGTTTAAGGCTCCCAAATTTACCCTAATTGCCTACATGATTATATAAATATACCCTGAACCCTAATCCTTAAAGTTCTTAATCCCTAAACTCTAAACCATAAATATAAATCATTTAAACCTTGAACCAATCATTTTATCCCAAACTAACATAATTTATATATCAATAATTAAGTTTGCAGGTCTCATTTTAGCCTAAATCACATGACAATTTACCCCATTTGACTAATTCACTTAATCTACATGATGACATCCAAGGTATAATGGAAAGCCAAAAACACATTTTATTATTAATGACTTATTACTATTATTATTTGGGGCTTTGAAGTGCTCAGAGCTTCTTTATCCAAGTATTAGGAGAAATAAATTACTTAAAAATTAATACCATGGCATTTAATGCACTTTGAGAAACATATTGGCCAGACACTTAACATATTGAAACCACAAGTGATATGGCATTTAATGCACTTTCATAAATGTTCCCAAAAAATATTTTCATGCCACACATGTAATAAAATCATGGTACATGTTATTTTATTAAATGCACACATCATTTTAATATATGGGGAGCATATTCCCTTCAATCATAATGTCAATTTAAAATCATGAACTTTAACACAGAGAGTGATACAAGTATCCATAAGCCAAGCCATTCTAAGGGAAAGGTCCCAGTCATTATGCACCTTATCTTTGTACCTTAATTGTAATCCTTAATTCCTAAAACATAAATTTTAATCCCTAATCCATAAACCTTATGCACTAATTTTCATTAATCCATAATCCCTTATCTACATTAAGTATAATGTGATAGTGTTATTTAATAACACAATCACATTGTTCTTAACATAGGCAACACTGAGTCCTCATTACCAATTACCAACCCCATATTTTATATCAACAATAACATGATCATGTTATTAGATAATGAAATCGTGTTATTATAAATATCAACTTCTTGATGGGTTGGATGTGTTGAGACCTTTTAGAGAACATAATGTGATCACATTATTTACTAAATGATCGCATTATATAACATGATCACATTATTATTATTATTTTATGGATAAAATCACTTATCAATGACTATTTTTATCCCAAATCAAGACTTTTGTCTATCTAAACATTCTCTATGTGTACCTCTATAAGATCTGCATAACTGTGTACTTAACCCCACCTTTGAAAAGTTGTTAATTGTCCCTTCTGATGGTTTTTGGATCATGTTCTAAGAGGAAGATTTATTTTTTGAAGAATAAAAAACTAGAGGAATTAGAATATTTCAAATAGAAACACAAGATACTAATGCAAAAAGTCTATGGTAAACAAGGTACAAACACTAATCTTGATGAACCAAATGCCATAGATAATGAGCCAATTGATGATAACAAATTAAAAAATGATGATATTGACTATAATCAATTGAATAATGTTGAAATTTAACATAATGAAATGAATAATAATGAAATTGACCATAATTAAATGAATAATAATGAAATTGAAAATAATGAATCAGTTAATGTTGGCAGTTCACATTCAAAGTTCCAAGTTTTTTATTTTGTTGATGATGAGTCTATGTATGATGTTTCACCCCCCCATAAATGAATAAAATTTGATGGAAAAAATAATGATGAAATTAACCATTAAAACAATTTCATGGAAACATATAATGAAGGAATTAACAATGAATAATTTAATGTCATCCCACCTCTAAATAGTGAAAGTAATAATAGTTTTGAAACACCCTCTCAACAAATTACACCATTACCAACACCTCCAAGAATTGTGCATAGAAAATACAAGTATTTAATTGAATTTGATAAAAAATATTTTAAAACCAATGCATAATAAAATGTTTGGTCACCATTTAAGAAGACCAACTCAACAAATTTGGGATTCTTTCTTTCATAATTTAGAGTATGATAGCCAAAGATGTCAATTATTTGTTTCATTGATAAAATTGATTAAGATGAGACCTATAATGTACATATTAGGAATAAGAACATCTAACATGAATGATGAAAATGATGAAAATATTGAGAATCTAAATGATGCATATAATATTATAAGCCTAAGTTCATGCAATAAAGATTGTCATGTTGCTCAACGTATAATGACAACTTGTGTAGTAAGTGTTGAAACAATGGAAAAATGATTTATTTCAAAAACAAGTTAAACACATGATATAAATAGAAAAACATTAATGAAATAAATTACAAGATCTGAAAGACTTAATGAACCTAATACCAATGAGCTTTGAGAATTCTCTAGTAGACTTTCATGAAAGGACAAGACTATAGCCAATACTCTCAAATAGTTACTTGCTCAATTTTGGAAAGATAATATCAGAGCTTTTCATAATTAAAGAGATGTTGTGAAAAGAAGAGTTGGTTCTCGTAATCATGAAACACATCTAGAAAATTTATTAAATATAAATCAAACACAATTTTAATCTAAATTTTTAAAACATTCACAAATTTCTATTTGTCGGAGATATTTTGAGATGTTAAAACCTTTTTATGTTAAAATAAATCACACGCACACCACTTGTTATAGGCAACATGTTGAATTTTCAATGCACTATGATGTTTTTCACTATATTCATTTTACTTTGGATACTAACATTTTATAGGAGTGTGGTATTGAATTGCCATCAAAATTAGCCAAGGAATTTATTCCAACTATATTCTACAAAAGATTGGATGGGAAATTAATTTATAACAAATCATGTTTAAATGGAAATTGTAGCATTTTGTGGTGGATTTCCAAATTTAAAAAAATGTACCCATGAGGAGATTACAAGGGCAATTGGATACGAATTATTTGGTTTAAGAAAATATAAATTAGCG
The DNA here is from genome assembly GCA_037957365.1 of Torreya grandis. NCBI lineage: Eukaryota > Viridiplantae > Streptophyta > Pinopsida > Cupressales > Taxaceae > Torreya > Torreya grandis. The sequence continues at coordinate 282,119 of JARHVA010006985.1, forward strand.
ACGTATCAAGTAAAATATGGAAAAAAATCTAAAAGGTGTGAGCTTGTTACCAAAAAGATACCTATTTCATAATTTTTGGTCAAATTTAAAGAGAAGATTGTTTATGAATATGAAAGGCACACACACAAGGCTAGATGGTTGGATGAACATTTAAAGATATGCAACAATACATTACCACTTCGTTTCATTGTTTTAGTAGTTGATTTTATAAAAAATTACACATTCAAATGCCAAATGGAAGTTCAATAATATTATTACAACTCATCACAAGCTACCATATTCATGCATATAGCATTCATATATGCACTTGATAATACAGATCAACAGTAGAAAATATTAAGGGAGTACCATTTCTATATCATTAATGATAGATCATGTTATTTAGAGTATGTATAATGTTTTTTTAAGAAGTTCTATGAATGGTTGAGTTAGAGGAACATTACTTTCAATCAACATTACATTTGGTCAGACATTTGTACATCATAATTCAAAAATGCATAGATGTTTCATTGTTTGAGCAAGATGCACATTACCACAAGTGTATAACATATTTGTAGTTTCTCTTAGGCTAGCCATGAAAAAGGGGAGCATGATGGTGCTAGAGCATGTGTAAAAATATCTATTACAAGGGAGGAGTTGAAATTTGAAGAGGGTGTTCATTTGATAGATGCAAAAACTATGGTTGAATATTGTAATGAGAACATGTGTCATGGTGCTCAGCCAAATTATACTATTCATAGACATTTTTGGTTAATGGAGGAGGAACACTTAGAAAAGTATGAGGATTTTATGATTCTAATGGGTTCAAGTGACCTCCACTCATTTCTTAGCTCAAATGCAAATTCTTGGACTATTCATATGATACACTTGGCATGCTTCTATTCTCCATGTATGGACTCTATTTGGAATGAGTGTGAGTCACAAGAGTGGGTGGATGATTGGAGTTCCAAGCCTCTAATTCCAATCAACACATCAATTTCGAATAAAATTATAACTTATAGATATGACATCATCAGATGACTTTCACCATGGATCTGATCTAGTGCAGCTAGGTAGAACATTTTTAATTATTTACAATTTATTCTCATTATTCATATATCTTCACATTGTTGCTAAAAATGATTTTTTGTGATGTGTAGGGCATGTTTTGTAGTTATTTTAGATGAAGATAATAAAAAAGACATTGATTATTACTTGTGTCAGTGTGTAGAGAGAAAGAAGAAATTGACTTCCCCAGTTACAGATGGAGAAAACATTGACTATCCCACTAGGTTAGTGAAAGTCACTAGACCATGGTTTTGATGATATCTTATAAAAAAAATTAGATTAATGGTTGTTTGAAGAATTTAAAATGCACAGGAAGATATTACACTATTCAAATTTGATTCTTGTAATGAATATTCAATTACAAAAATATCATGGGAGGCCATTAAATAGGAAATTATGGAAAGTTTGGGAGTCATATTATGAAGCTATTCTTGATACTATCAAGGTTAGAGTAGATCCCAGTGGTTCATTGGATTGAAATATAAAGGTATGTTGAATTTTCAAATGTAGATGTAATCAATTTTACAAAATGTTTTTTTATAGGTAGTACATATATAAATTTCATTTTTAATTGCTTGCTAACAATTTTTTGTAGGTTGGTGGTGCTAGATAAGCTTCCACCCTCACGTGGTTGGCATTATCAGTAAAGAATTATATATTATTAAAGATAAGATAATCTTAGGTTTTATTCATGTTTGCTTTGGGATGTGATTAGAGAGATTAAGGAGGTATGTGAAGAATCTAATAGTTTGTCAAAATGACTTATAGTTTTTATTTTATGCATGTTTGAACTTAGGATTAAAAATTGCATTTTTCTTGTATTAAAAAGGGTGTTCTTGAGGCTATAATGGGTGGTGGGTTTATATAACAAGCCTAATGGAATGCCAAGAACCTAGTCCTAGATGTTATCTACCCCTAAGACATGTTGGAGGTGTCAGTTTTCACCCATGTAGTATCAGAACTAGAATTTTACAACCATAACTTCAACTTTGACAACATTCATTGTCAGTGCTTCCTTTCTTTAGAATGGTAGTGAAAATGCACTTTTGGGTAGATTAAAAAATCATGGTGGCACAATGACATGCAATTTACCTATCTGGATGTTACCAAAGTGATATATTCATAGGTGGAGGTCCCAAAGGTATAAATGATAGTTAGAACTTGAGAAGTTGCTTGTTCAGTGACAAAAACTTACATTTTTGGACTTGTCACTACAACTTGTCTGATGGATTAATCTCAAAGCTTCCAATCAAGTGATATATAATGTGATCATAAGGCGTAATGAGTTACATGAGGGATCTGACAATTTTTATAAATGAGTTAAAATTTTATTTTTATGCATGTTTGAACTTGAGCTAAAAAATTGCATTTTTCTTGTATTGGGAAGGGTGTTCTTGAGGCTAGAATGGTTGGTGGGTTTGTTAATCAATCTTGATGATAGGCCAAGAAAATAGTCCTATATGTTATTTACACCACCCCCCCTCCCAAACATGTTTTTTATGTCATTTTTCATCCATAAAGCATTATAACTAGAGTTCTACAACCACAACTTTAATTTTTATAACATTTACAACTTAAACTAGAGACCTAGAAACTTAATGAGTAATTGATCTATTGAAATATTGACCTATTAACAACTTTGAAAACTTTGAAAACTTTGAAAATTTTGACAACTTTTACAATTTTGACAATTTTGACAACTTTCACAAATTTGACAACTTTGACAATTTTGACAACTTTGACAACTTTGACAATTTTTACAACTTTGAAAAATTTGACCTATTGACCTATTATGTGGCACTGATTAATTGAAATATTTAAGTATTGATAACTTTTAAAACTTTGACATATTTTAAAACTTTTAATATTTTGAAAACTTTGACATTTTGACAACTTTGACAATTTTGACAACTTTGACAACTTTGACAATTTTAACAACTTTGACAACTTTGACATATTGAAATACTAGGTGGAATTGAGTAATTGAGTAATTTAAATATTTACCTCTATAACAAATAAACCCTATCTATACCCTATTTTGGGTTAACAATCAGTTTTGGTTTTGTAACCTCACATTATATTCGAGGTAAATGGTGAAGAGTATGATTATTCAATATTCCCTTCGATTGAGTTATATGGATAGTGTGGAGATGAGATACATATGAAGAGTTATATTTTAATCTTATTATAACATAAAAATTGGCAAGAGTTTGTAATTTTCACATTGATTATAGTTCTTTCCCATTAAAAGTCCACAATCCCAAACTCAAAATTCTATATAATGTAATGTTTGTAATGAATCTTCTATTTGATTCAAAAAGTGATAGATAAAGGTTTTTAATGGTTATATAAAGTTTTTATAAACTTATTTTTAGTTATATATTCCTTTGATGTTGAAAAACCTAGAGACGTTGCATACCCCTATTTCTAACATATAAAATACACTATTAAATGACAAAGATTTCTTGTTTGTGAATGCCCTAAGGGTTGTGAGAACTTGATAATTGAAATAAATTTTTTTAACAATGTATACAAACCTAATCCAACCATTATATCATCTTGAAATAATTGATTGGATATTATATGCAATTATTTTCAGTCTCAACCTATACAGTTGCTACAAACCTTGACTTTTAGGGTTTTGACCATAAGAAGAGATTCAACCATTCAAAATTATTATAAATTTTTAATATACTATGTATTAGGGTATATTAAAGTATTAAATTTATTTCATACTTGTAACTTATATATTATTTACTATACTACCATATAAGTAGTCAATTAGCCGAAGAGACCTAATGAAAAAGAGGCTAAAGAAGAAAGTTGAAATTAGGTGAAGAGTTAAGGACAAAAACTGATTGAAAAGTAGGATTGGAAAAAGGGTTGTTAAATATTTTTTTTTTGGTCAAAGTTTCTCCATAATGGTCAAATATTAGAAATTTGTGCATTTGGAGGGCTAATTAGAGTGTCAAGTAAGCCTAGAGGTATAAGATTTTGCAAAAGAACCTACCCCAAGATTTTATGTGAGGTAATGGAATGGAAAAGGGTTTTTAAAAACCTAATTATTTTTCCTTGAAGAGACTATGTATATAATAGAACATGAGGTTTTCCCTAAAATAGGGATACAAGCCAAGACCAAGGCTAAAGAGAGAAATCTAAGAAAAGATAAAAGAAAGAGGGGTTCAAAAGTTGGAATTATGTTATATGATCAGGATAGGGAGTTATGATGTAGAATGTAAGTGAATACATAATATTAGATAAAAAGACCTTTGATCAAGATCATGAACACTTTCAAGTTATTAAGAGAGCTCTGCATCAAAAGTGTATAAGAAGCAGGTATAAAGAGAAGAAGGCTATTAAGCCTAAGTGATAAGAGTGTCATTAGTAATTTACACTACACAAAATGAAATTTAAAAACATTAATTTAAAAAATATGCAAGATATAAGATTTATAACATTAAAATAATAATTTTTAATCCTCATTTATGCACATACAACATTAAATATGAGATCTGATATAGATAATAATATATAAGTTCAAAACAACACTGTACAATAACACACAATGAAATAAAAAATAAATATAAATTAGATATATCAAGCCATGATAGGCATACAATATAGGCACATACATGTCCAATGTCAATAATACATAGATTTGGCCATGATAGCCATACAAAAAATTACATCTACCAATATAGTATCTAATGTTAGTTGAATGCCATATGCATATATACAATGCTAAAAATGCATCAATTACCATATAAGCATACAAAAAAATAAATCTCATGTGTAAGACATCATATTCATCAAATAGCTTCCCTCTCTTTGCCTTCCTCAAATAATACTCTCCTTGGGATGCCCTAATAGTAGATGGAGACCCCTCTAATGCCTTAGATTTCTCTAAGGTCTTATTGTAGGTCTTACACTCATAGCTAACTTAAAGCTAAGCCTATTTAAATAAAATAATTATTACAAAATTAACATAAAATACATTCAAATAATTGTTAAGAAATTAATTTTAAACTAAAATAAAAAATCATTTAAACATGTGCACTTACTGCAATCTCATGATCTTGCTCAATCTATTTTTCATGCTTAATCAAATCAATGGTAGGCTCAGTTATCTGAATAGGCATCTCAAATATGGGATGAACATGATAAATTTCCCCAACCACCATGTAATTAGGACTATCAGTTGTCATAAGACAACCCTACATACAAGATACATAAACATAAGTTATATTTGACCAAGTACATATGCACTAAAATTATTAAAACAAGTCTATTTTTAGAATTTAAAATTACAAGAACTAATATATACCTTTGTCAATGCCTATGAAAATGACATTGTAGTATCAATATATATATGTATCTTAGTTCATACAGATGGAGGAGTGTCAGTATCAGCCATCAACTATTCATGTAAATAAGGTCTCACTTAGTTTTATATAAAGTACATGTAAAATATTATATATGAAAACTAAAACGATCAACAGAAGCACTTGTACATGTAAAATATTTATCTATATAAGTACATGAATGAAATGATACATTATAGGAAATAATAATATAAGTATGCGTGAGTGAAAATACACTTAGATCTAAAATTATAAGCCATCTATTGAAGTGTTAGAGCAACATCTTTGTATAAAAACCAAAATTAGAGGATTAAAATTGTGAAAGGGAATATATAATATAATAGTTTCCTTTTTCTCAAATTGATAAATATAAATATACTTGGGTGAAGATCTTGAATTTATGATATATTGCATGTTAGACTATATTGGTTGTTGATTTATTACTTATCTAAAAATAGGGGTTTGACTTAGGTCTAAACCCTCATAACTAATTCCTTTTGTTTGAATTTTCAAGATTAACTTAGAGTATTTAGGGATAATTCAAATTGTGTTTTAAAAATGTGGGCCTACATTTGATAGAGTAAAGTGATGAAGTATGATTGGCTTCCTAAGATTATATAGAAATTAATGACTAATGATTTGGCCACACTATATATAATAGGGATACTTTAGATTGTGTAGGTATGGATTGTTGTCCCATCAAGTAAATTCCTTTGCTTGACCTATTCACCAACTAGGATGTGTCATGTAAAAAAAAAATATTTTCTCATAAGTCCCTCAAGAGTGGAGTATCACTTTCAAGGTTGTGATTAGGATACTAGTCTTATCATCTAAAAGTAGGCTTATGGCCTTGATAGAGGATTTTGATAAAGGTAAGGTTGTTAATTGGGTGTAATACTTTGGTGTAGGAGCACATGACCCCTACACTCATCATGGGCTAAGTATATAGTTAGATATATATGCCACCATTGAGAGACTTTTCATAAGTGGTAGACACACTGACAATGATATATTTGGTATCTATAATATAATTGTTGACGACGGAAAGTGCACCTAGCGGCAGGAAAGCAGATTCCTGCCCTCTCCCCGCAACATGGAAACCCCTCTCTCACCTGTGGGATGGCGAAGTAGGAGAGGAGAGTCTCTAGATATGGGCTAGTTCCCTCTGATGTATCCTGTTGTTTCAGGCAGTGCAAAAGTATAGGTATATAGGTATATACTGGGGGGGTGAAAAGGGAGAGAAAAAGCATGAAAACAAACAGCCTACTCTAAAAGAGGTGATACACCAAAAACAAGGAGTGACCTTCTAGATCCACTCTCAGAATCAGGAAAAATGCAAGTATACTCTACACTGAAACTTGGTAGAAAAGGCCAGGTTGCTAGGATGACAGGGAAGTTCCAGTGAAAAATATAGGGAACAGGGACTCACCAAGATGCTGTGGAATGCATACTATAAATGACCTCCTCTGTTCCTACACCCCAGGAAGAACTCTTCACGTGTAAGCTACAAACTGATATTCCGTAGATAGCTGGTACCTTGGTATTTGAAACCTGTGAGAGCATTTAAAAGGAAATGACTGAGCACAAATCAAACACATAGAACATACATAGAGTATCCATCCAAGAAAGAGGTAAAGATTGTATTTTTATTGATTCAAGTGGGGAAAATGCAGAGCAGTGCTCTTTACAAAAGTCAGGAAGATCCTGAGAAATGGCTAAGACTGTGTATTTATAGCAGAAGAGCCAAGAGGAGTTTCATTGGAAGGCGTGAAAAACACTATTGATGACATCACAAGTCTGCCAAGGCCATGCAAAGTTACCTCATTTTGCGTGCTGGTCTTCTCCTCCGGTGGCTGGGTGGGCTTTTTCTTGTGCACTGTAAGTGAATTTTGCCACCCTTGTAGTGGGTGGCGATTTTGCCACCCTTTGCATGGACTTTGTATAGAAAATATGCCGACGTCAGTCGATAATTTGCCGACGGCGGCCCAATTGTTGACGTCAGTTCGTGAAAGCTATCGATGTCGGCAGTATTATACTCCAGGCGGCAATTTCTCCTCCCCCGCCATGGGGCGGGGTTTTCCATTTCACCGCCTTAGGGCGGGGTTTCAAATTCACTGCCTTAGGGTGGGCTTTTCTATTTCGCCACCTTAGGGCGGGATTTTCTATTTCACCACCTTAGGGCGGGCTTTTCTGACTTTTGTGCCTACCGCTGTTCCGCTGACGTCGGCAGTTCTGCCAATGTCGGCTCATGTAGGGTGCCGACGATGGTAATATTGCCGACGTCGGTCGATGTCTACAGCCTCTTGTGTTATGGGCGACGAATTTGCCGCCCTCTGCATATTTTTTGTAGGTGGGCTCATTTTACCTGCCCTTGTAGTGGGTGGCGATTTTGCCGCCTTCTACATTTTTTCCTGCCCTCTTTTTGCCTAAGTGTCAAACATTTCGGCTTTTTTCCTCTTTCTCTCTTGGATGTTTAAACGTCCACAGACTCTGCTTTTTGTTGTCTTTCATGAACAATGCTCTGCAACGGCGCTGTCAAAACCTGAAGGTGGATCTTGTAACCTGAAATGACTGGCCATGCGAAGCAGGTGTAGGAGGTGACCAGAATTTTGCCTGAGGGGCAAAATTGGGTTAACAAATTGGTGACTCATGGGGGAAGCGTGCCTGCTATGCTTAGAACCCAGTTGCCTTGCATATCCATTGGGTGCGGAGTCAGATGGTCACTTTGAAGATGGTTTACAACAGCTCAAAATATCTCAGAATCAAAATATACAGAATTTACCCCCACTCAAAGGGAAACACACAAGACTAAAAACAACTAACTGTGCAAACTGCACTTAGGAAAAATAGGGAAAACTATGTACAGCCGAACCAAAATTTAGTGGCAATGCTTCAGATGTATCCCGTTGACTGGGATACGCAATTCTTCGCCGTCCAACCTGGAGAGCTAGAATGTGTTATGCTGCTTGCACTGAGTAATTATGTAAGGACCGCTCTAGAGGGCATCAAATTTTGCATGTTTTCTGGGCTTAGCTCTATCCTCATCCCATTTTAGGACAATGTCTCCTTCAGCAAAATTCTTTGACGAAGACTTCTTGTCGAAATGTCTTTTCACCTAGTGTTGGTGACCAATCATAGAGACCATGGCCTGATTCCTTACCTCTTGGAGCTCCATTAGTTCACACAATCTGACCTCCATGCTGTTTCCTTCTTCTAGCTACAGCTGATGAGCGAGGTCCAGCGCTGGCAATTCAAGTGAGATAGGAAGCCTTGCTTCCCTTCCATACACAAGCGTGTATGGAGAATTTCCTATTGATCTTTTTGGGGTGATTCGATCGGCCCATAGAGCTATTTTCAACTTGGTATGCCAAGTTTTCTGATTTTCTTCCATGGTCCTCTTTATAATCCTGATCAAATTTTTGTTAGTGGACTCAGCTAGTCCATTCCCCTGCGGGTAGTAATTTGATGAGGTGTTGAGGTATATACCATACCTTAACACCCATTCACTAGTTTTTGTCCCTAGAAAAGCCAAGGCATTATCTGAGATTATAGTGGCTGGGACCCCAAAACGTGTCACTAAGTCCTCATAGAAATCTAGGACTGCACTTTCATTTGCTTCTTTCAAAGCAATGGCTTCCACCCACCTGGTGAAATAATCCGTAGCAGTCAGGACCCACTTGTGTCCAGCGCTAGAGGGAGGATTGATCATCCCTATGAAATCCAGGCCCCACTGTATGAATGGTTGTTCAACTTGAATGAGTTGTAGGGGCATGGCAGCCAATCGCTGCTTTCCGTCAAAGAGTGCACACTTCTGACACTTTCTTACCCAAGCATGGGTATCCTTGAAGAGAGTGGGCCAGAAATAGCCAGCTCTCATTATTTTTGCTATTGTGGTCTTAGGGGTGAAATGGCCACCTGCCGGCCCATCGTGAAACTCAGCCAATACCTTGTCAGCCTACTGGAGTCAATGCATCTCAGGAGAACCCCAGAGAGATCCTTCCTAAATAATACTCCATCAATCAAAACATAGGGAAGGGACTGCAGTTTAAAATACCTTCTTTCGGCCCTATCGAGACCCTATGGACATTCGCCTGTAAGAAGAAAATGCCTCATGTCCAGTGTCTAATCTCTTACGACAGCTGGTTCTTCTGTAGTGGCTGCATCATGAATTAACAAGCTGTCTTCATCCTTTTGTCTTAAATCTGCGGCTAGCTGTTCACACAGGCCCCTTCCTCTCACCAACTTGGTGATTTTGATGTCTATGTCGTACTCCATTACCTTGGTGATCCATCCCACTCTTTTTTCATTTAAGTCTCGATTGGTCAAGAAATCTTTGACGCCAGGATGTGGAACCATGAGATGGATCTTGCTATTTGACAACATATATCTGAATTTCTTCAGGCTGCGCACTACTGCCAGGACTTGCTTCTCTACATAGGTGTACCTAGTTTCGAAGTCCTCTAACCCTTGGCTGAAGAAGGCGAGTGGTTGCTCGAGGCCATCACTGTTTGCTTGGGTAAGCATGGTAGATATTACTTCTCCATTACTGAAGGTATAGAGATTGAGGTCTTTATTGAAGTCGGGGCCGATTAGAGCGGGAGCTTGGGTCAAAGCCTGTTTGTTCTGTTCTCTGGGGATCGAAGTAATGTTAAGAGCAAGGAAATCCTCCATCAAGTCCCAGACTCTATGCTTGTAAGACTTTAGTAAGGAGTTCTTGGTCAGGGTTAGGCCTCTTATTTGGTTCACAATTAATTCACTGTCCCCCAGGATTTGCAATTTTTTGATCCCTCACTTTCTTGCCCACTCAAGTCCATGAATCAAAGACTCATATTCCGAAACATTACATGTGCAAGAGAACTGGAAACGGAAAGCTGAAAAGTACCTTTCTTTGGAAGGGGAGATTAACATTGCCCCACCACCAATGCCCAATTTGCTTCTGGAACCGTCAAAGTATAGCTGCCACAGGCCGAGGTCTTCTTTATTCTCCTTCATTATATTGGGCATGACGGCACTTTCTTCATGCAAGCAATAGACTCCAAGGTTTGCCTCCTCAATAAACTTATAAGGATCATGCTCGAAGTTATCAATTCCCCACTCATCCAAGAGTAGATCTGTGACTCCTTCAAGAGTAGAAGATGAAGATTTGTCTGTCTGAGAGTCTTCTGGATCAATGATAGTGTAACTGACATTCGCTACTTTAGGCGAATAGGGCTCTAGGTGGTCCTTGTAGAGTGGCTCAGATTCGATTTTCACTTTAGTTTCGTACTTGGTTCTGAAAACCAGGTATGACCAATTTGTTGCTAGATAGCCCCCTATCTTGGACGTAAAGTCCCTAGACAAACATATTGCAAAATATGGAGGAACGTCTGCTACCACTATATCTTGGGGGATTGAGAATGTCGAATAGGCATGCAATGTTAAGCTCAATCCTTTTAGGACCCCGACTATCTTTGCAGGTGTTCCATCGAGTTGCAAGACTCCTTTATTCATTGCTTTGTACTTTAACCCCATCTTATCAGCAATGCATTTAGGCATTACTAAAGTGCTGGCCCCGCTATCAATTATGCAATTGTGTACTAAAAATTCTCCTATGATCAAAGATACATAAAAAGGGGGAGTCTTTTCTTCTTTCTTTACCTGACCTAGAGCAAAAGGCTGCCCATTTGTCATTAAGACGTTATTAGCATCTGGCAAGGTGGCCCGTCGATCTAGCTCATGCAATTCTTTCTTCAATACCTCCTTTTGTCCTGGAAGAGACAACGAATCCCAAAGAGAAATATTCACATGCAATTTCTTCATTTTCAACTATATTAATTTGGGGGCTGATTCCCTTCGTGCTCTCCTTTGGGCTGATCTGAGATGGAATTGTAGACTAAGGAGCTGGAGGTACAGATGATTGACCAGGAATTGGGGCCCTCTGAAAAGGGTGTGGTGGAGGATTCGTTGCTGTCTAAGGGGAAGCTTGCGCTTCTCCAACCGCTCTCCTTTTAAATCTGGTGTTGGCTACAATGCAATCGGCCTGATTGTCTGCAGCGCCCCCATGATTAATTACACATAGCTCGCCTTCTTCGTGATTTATCAGGGTAGAATCTGGCTGAGTTTGATTGTTACTCGTGCTGGGCTGAGCTAGAAACTCAAAAAACTGAGAAAAATCAGCAGCCTGATTTTTTGAATTTTGGAAAAAATTGACCATATCGTTTGTGTGGGCGGCTTGCTCTTGACTTTGTCCTATGGTTGAATGACCAGGCTGCTCCTGCACCAGATTGTTCTGAGTAGGCACCATGGCTTTAGATGACGAAGAAGGGCCTGAGTTATAATTTTGATAAGGCCTGGTTGTAGTGAGCTGCCCCTAACCTTGGTTATAATTTGGAAAAGGGGGTCTAGGGGCATAGCCGTAATTCTGATAACCCTGGTTTGGCTTGTGGTTTTGAGCTTGCTATCTTTTAAGGGCAACAAGTTCATTTGACATGCTCTGCAATAGGCCCTTAACTTCATTTAATTCATTGGATGGAAAAGCCGCTGGTTTCTCAATGATAGGTAGGGGAGCAATTGTAGGAGCGACAGCCTGAATTGGGGGCAGCGATTCTGGGAAAAGTGGCATATGAGGCCTAGGGGTGATTTTCCCAGCTTGAATTAAGCAATTTTCTGCTGCAATGGCTATGTCATACGCAGTTGGCAGGATGTGTCCCCCCATAGATTGGATCATCATAGCGATGTCACTATTTAAAGCTTTTAGGTAGTACAAGAAAGCGTAGCTGGGAGTCAGTCTTACCAGGATGGGAATTCTATCCCAAGTCTTCTGAAATCGCATGTTGAAGTCTTGCATATACTCGTGCGGAGCTCTCTTTATAGTGGTCAGTTGTTCTGCAAGAGAGAGGCCATCACTTTTTTCCCCAAAATGATCAGTTAAACGGGTGCCCAATTCGTTCCAAGAATGTATAGAATTCACAGGCAAGGTGCCGTACCAGTCGAGAGCTTTCCCTTTCAGAGACAAGGCTAACAGTCTGATGGCAATATTCTCTTCTGTTATATTGTGAATATTGCAAAGGTTGGCAATATTTTTTATATGCTCAACCACTGTAATAGGTCCCACTCCATCAAAAGAAGGCACATTTTTTAAAGCTGCTCCTGGGATCGGATCATAGCGTGGGAGGTTTAAAGGGCTCTCACCACGAAAAGCTGCAAAAGGCAAGGCCATGGCTGGAACAGGTTGTATTTGTGGCTGAGTTGGGTTGGTATTTTTTGCAACAAGGCCAGGAGGGTTTACTAGTGGATAAGGGTGAGTTCTTTCAAACCTGAACCTTTTAGCAGAGTTTAGAGGCAGCTCAATGAACTCAAAGGGGACCCTTCTTGAAGCTGACCTTGTGGTAACCTTTGGCATAGAAGTTTAAGTGACTTGTCTTAAAATGAAACACTAAGATCTTACCAGTGGAGTCGTCAGATGCTAAAAATCTTTGAAATGACTGTAGCAGGACCAGCATCAGTCCTGAAATACTACTGTGTTGAGAAAAGGAGTCCCACCGGGTGTGCCAGAACTATTGACGATGAAAAGTGCACCCAGTGGCAGGAAATCAGATTCCTACCCTCTCCCCGCAACATGGAAACCCCTCTCTCGCCTGTGGGATGGCGAAGCAGGAGAGGAGAGTCTCTAGATATGGGCTAGTTCCCTCTGATGTATCCTGTTGTTTCAGGCAGTGCAAAAGTATAGGTATATAGGTATATACTGGGGGGGTGAAAAGGGAGAGAAAAAGCATGAAAACAAACAGCCTACTCTAAAAGAGGTGATACACCAAAAACAAGGAGTGACCTTCTAGATCCACTCTCAGAATCAGGAAAAATGCAAGTATACTCTACACTGAAACTTGGTAGAAAAGGCCAGGTTGCTAGGATGACAGGGAAGTTCCAGTGAAAAATATAGGGAACAGGGACTCACCAAGATGCTGTGGAATGCATACTATAAATGACCTCCTCTGTTCCTACACCCCAGGAAGAACTCTTCACGTGTAAGCTACAAACTGATATTCCGTAGATAGCTGGTACCTTGGTATTTGAAACCTGTGAGAGCATTTAAAAGGAAATGACTGAGCACAAATCAAACACACAGAACATACACAGAGTATCCATCCAAGAAAGAGGTAAAGACTATATTTTTATTGATTTAAGTGGGGAAAATGTAGAGCAGTGCTCTTTACAAAAGTCAGGAAGATCCTGAGAAATGGCTAAGTCTGTGTATTTATAGCAGAAGAGCCAAGAGGAGTTTCATTGGAAAGCGTGAAAAACACTATTGATGACATCACAAGTCTGCCAAGGCCATGCGAAGTTGCCTCATTTTGCGTGCTAGTCTTCTCCTCCGGTGGCTGGGTGGGCTTTTTCTTGTGCACTGCAAGTGAATTTTGCCGCCCTTGTAGTGGGCGGCGATTTTGCCGCCCTTTGCATGGACTTTGTATAGAAAATCTATCGACGTCAGCCGATAATCTGCTGACGGCAGCCTAATTGCCGACATCGGTTCGTGAAAGCTGCCGACGTCGGCAGTATTATACTCTGGGTGGCAATTTCTCCTCCCCCGCCATGGGGCGGGGTTTTCCATTTCACCGCCTTAGGGTGGGGTTTCAAATTCACCACCTTAGGGTGGGCTTTTTTGTTTCACCGCCTTAGGGCGGGCTTTTCTATTTCACCACCTTAGGGTGGGCTTTTTCGACTTTTGTGCCTGCCACTGTTCCGCCGACGTCGGTGATTCTGCCGATGTCGGCTCATGTAGGGTGCCGACGACGGCAATATTGCCGACGTCGGCTGATGTCTATGGCCTCTTGTGTTATGGGCGGCGAATTTGCTGCCCTCTGCATATTTTTTATAGGTGGGCTCATTTTACCCGCCCTTGTAGTGGGCGGCAATTTTGCCGCCCTCTGCATTTTTTCCTGCCCTCTTTTTGCCTAAGTGTCGAACATTCTAGCTTTTTTCCTCTTTCTCTCCTGGATGTTTGAACGTCCACAGACTCTGCCTTTTGTTGTCTTTCATGAACAATGCTCTGCAACGGCACTGTCAAAACCTGAAGGTGGATCTTGCAACTCGAAATGACTGGCCATGCAAAGCAGGTGTAGGAGGTGACCAGAATTTTGCCTGAGGGGCAAAATTGGGTCAACAATAATATGGTATTTTAGGATAGTTTTTGAATGAGGTGGACACTCTACTACAATCATGGGAAAAATTGAGAGAGTACTAATTGGAAGAGTATATTTAGAAAAAATATTATGTGTCTAGGTTGTAATTATGTTAGGATGCCAACATCAAGTAAAACAACCACCATAATATGTAGATACTTAGATGTAGAACAAGCATAGATTAAAGGGTAAGGAGATGAAGTTTAGGGGGAAACAATGGAGATCATACACTTGTTAGAGAGGAACCAATAAGATAGGAGGATAATGCTAAGATGAGGTTTAATTAGGAATTATAATTAGACTAACATGAAGTTACCCAAATAAAGTATTGAATTGGTTTATTTTTAGTTATTTTATATGTTACTTTGTAATTTATTACTCAGTTATTGTTTCTTTATGTGACTAGAGATCTAATGTCTTCTCTTGTTTTATGGTTTTAGAGTGAATCAATTAGTGGTGGAGCATGATCAAAGAAACTTTGGTTAGGATTTTTTAGGTGAGGATTATTTGAGCCTCAATAATA
Source organism: Torreya grandis (assembly GCA_037957365.1). Classification (NCBI taxonomy): domain Eukaryota; kingdom Viridiplantae; phylum Streptophyta; class Pinopsida; order Cupressales; family Taxaceae; genus Torreya; species Torreya grandis. The sequence continues at coordinate 297,208 of JARHVA010006985.1, forward strand.
TTTTGGTGGATTCAATTCTCCATGTGTGAATAATCAAGAATACATATGTTTTCCTCCCTACTTATCATACATATGTGGAGTTTCCTCATAATAAGAGAGAGATAGTTGGCCTAGAGGAAAATGTGGCTAGTTTAAAGTCTCAGGTGAATAATCTCAATGAGAATGTTAGGGATAGGGGGAGTTAGGCTCCATCTAGCCCAAAAATAGTGGGAGGTAAATCACCCAGTTAGGTATAAGAAAGAGACAAAAGTAGAGAAATCATATCCCACATCACTCATCATCATGTATATGTAAACAACTACAGTCATAATAAATATAAAGAGAAAACCATATATGTAAATAATTTATACCTCTATATATGTAAATGGTGTAATCTTAATAGAGGTATATTCAATCGTGGATGGCCCATTAGCTAGATCTAAACATGAAAAAAATGGCTATAACAAATCAAATGTTGTAAATGCCAGTTATGATGATGAAGGAACCGTCACCTCCCACGACATAAAAAATGACATATTTATTATATCAAATTTTTATGTAAATAAATTTTTAGCTTAGAAATTAAATTTTCAAATATAAATTAAATTTAACATGACATTTATATAAAATATACTTACATTTATGTGGTGACTGATGTCTACACATCAAATGTGTGTGCCAAAAACTCATCACTCATAAGAATATGATTTAAGCCATCTGAACCATTGATGCCAACATCATCAAAAGGTTTGATGCATATATATCCATAAGAAATAAAAAGGTGGGGTTGGGGTTGGGTAGCCTATGGTGTATCTATAGCATCACTCTATAGAAGTCTACTCATATGATGAATAAGTGTATCAGTGAATGAACTAAGAACATGTAGAGTATCTATCTCCATGACCTACTAAAAAGTAGAGGGAATCTCAAGCTCAAGAGTATTTTGGATAAAAATCCATTTAGACCAATTATGCACATTATTTACACTTGGTTGATCCTATAAAGATCCTTTTCCTCAGCCTTGAAACTCACTAAAATTATAATAATTGAGAATTTGATTGAGGACAAACTCACAGTAGAGTTTCCTCAAAAAATATAATGGGACCTCATGGTTGTTACATGGTGGATATTCAAAAAACATCCACCATCAATCTCAAAAACTATTCATGATTAAATTATGTACATAATGATGGATAGGAAAAAAAGTGGCAATTATGGGAAATGGGCCATTAGTGGTTGGGTCGATGAATAGGGCACAAATGTTAGCTTTTAAAATTTCCACATTCTTGACTTGAAGAGATGATAAATTATTAGAATAATAGGCCCTAAAAGTATCATTATATGAGGTCTATTAGTTAATTTGACTTTTTATCAGGTTAATTTGACCTAATAAGGTCTATAGGGAATCAACTAGCTAGGTGCGATGGGGGTTGGTCAAACTAGGATATCTCATTCTATCTATTAGGTATTCCATTTCAAGTTTGTTTCCAACAATGTTGTAAATTAAAAAAATCTTGAATACTAGGGGTTTTTTGGGGAATTGTAAGAGGGTTAGGTGGAGGGATTGGAGGAACAACATGGCTTTGTGGAGGGTTACGATGGGGAGCAAGGTGAGGGTTAGTAGGATGACCTATTAGAAAAACATTACAATTAAAAACATGGGTTATATAATGAAAATTATGAAAAATTAGGGTTAAATAGAGAATATTTTGATGGCTTACCTCTCCTACATGGTGGCATCATTGATTTGTAGGCCTGTGGGGTGAATTTATCAACTTCCTAGTAATTCCTAACACTTTTTTTAACAAAACACGATCATAAAAATGAATAGGAGAAAAAATGAATGTGAGAAATGAATTATTTTGAATTTGGGTTTTAATATTTATTTATTTTTTACATAGGGAATGCGATCATGTTATTAATGTAATCACATTCCCTTTAATAACAAGATCACATTATTGTTTAATATAACATGATTGTATTATGGTTGATAATCTAGAGCCTAGACTTAAGTAATGTGATTATGTTAATTAAATAACATGATGATTTTATTAATTAATGCAATATCATTATGGTAAATGTCCATGGAATTATCCCCCAACTTTGTGCACTTACCCAAAATATATATATTATGGACCAATAGTCCAAGTGGGAGGACTACCTCCATTTGGTTGAGTTTGCCTACAAAAAATATTACCATTCAGTATTGAAAATGGCCCTTATCAAAGCCTTATATGGGTGAAAATGTAGAGTCACACTTGGTTGGGATGGTTTGGATAATAAGGATATTCTTGGGCCTAAAATTATATAAGAATATGATAAGCAAATGACCTTAGCATGCAAAAATATGAAGGTTGATTTTGATTGATAAAAGAGATATACCGATCAAAATATAACACCACATGAATTTGATATTGGTGATAAGATTTTTTTGCATGTTAGATCATAAAAAAGTTTATTTAATTTTTGGAAAACCCCCAATTTGGCTCCACATTTTATTAGACCATTTGACATTATAGATAAGATCAACGCTATTTCTTACTAGTTGGCTTTACCACCTTCTTTGTCAATGATCTATGATGTATTTTACATAGAATTATTAATAAGATACGTAACTAATCTATTTCATGTATTGTATTAGAAAAATTGATGGGTTACAGAAGAGGAAAAGATGTAGTTAAACCTAGTAAAAATCTTAAGTCATTGGAAAATTAGACTAGGAAACAAAGAGATTCAATAAGTCCTAGTATAATGAGACCCACTAAGTGAAATAAGTGTCATATAGGAGAACACATAGTTTTTTAAATAACATTATCCATGGTTATTTTGAATTATCATCAAGACAACTCCTCATTAAGGAGAGGAGGATATCACATCCTATTATTTAGCCCCTTGATAGAGTTTATTAGATGTTGATAGCAAAATGTGATTATTGGTTATCTAAAATTAGACTTTATATTATACTTACATTTGGTTATTGATTTGATTTTTTGATGCAACAATAAATTTTGATCTTGTTATTTGATGATGTCATTGTACATATTCATTTTATGTTATGATGTTTATATATATATATGTATGTATGTATGTATATATATATATGTATGTATATATATATATATGTGTATATATATATATATATATATGTATATATATATGTATATATATATGTATATATATATATATATGTATATATATATATATATATATATATATGTATATATATACATATATACATATATACACACACACACACACACACACACACACACACACACACACACACATATATATATATATATATATATATGTATGTATGTATGTATGTATGTATGTATGTGTCTTTTAAACAAACAAACATTGTTGATATCATGTTTTATGGTTGCAGGATTCATAAGTACATGAGCTAGGCTAGTAGTGGACATCGATAGTTAGGGCAATAAAGGGTAGGGTCAATGAGTATTTAGGTTATATTGGCATTGGTATATGAGATGAAATTGTAATAAGCCATCTAGTCATAATGAATAGTTGATGTATTATTTAATGTATTTATTTTCCATCTTAGTTTATTGATTGATATTATTTAGGCACTACTATTATTATTTCCTTATTTATTACAATTATTTTTATGTCCAAATTTCATTGTCTTGTTATGTCTTTTCTAATGTTGTATTAGTAAATTTCATCTTTGTGCTTATATTGAATTTTTTTAGTTATATTCTCTTTTAATTTTGGCTAGTTAAAGGCCTGGTTACTTAAATTCATGTTTTGTCTTATTTGCTTACTTTTTTAGTCACATTATAGTTATTTTTTCGATCACTAGTCATGATGACTTCGCTTTATACCATGGGGCCTTGACTATACCAGTGACTATGCATACTAACATGCCTTAGGACTTTCATCTAGTCTTTGACTTGGACCTTACATGGGCATAATTGACCCCCATGCATTATGATGATGTTTTAAAAATATTTTTCTCGGCCATGTTGGCCAAGGGGTTTTGTGGGTCTTTTGACTCACCTAAGGCATAATGATCAAATATAAGTAGATGCATTAGGTTTTGTTTTTTTTCTTTTGGCTATCATTTGAAACCTATGACATAATGAAAAAGTTGATCCTTAGATGAATTAGGGATCTTGATAGTGTTAGGGTTGACTCTCTACCCAAAATGTCTAATCCAGTGACTTTACATGGAAGATAGTGTTTTTGGTGTGTTGGATGTTGGAGAAAAACCTAGAGTAAAATGGTGTCCATGAGGAGTAATGGAGGCATGAAAAAACATTTGAAAGCCTTGATAGAGGGATGAAATTGAGTTGGGGAGGATTTAATAAAAGGAAGGGTGAGCCATGGAGAGAAGAAGAGTCTAGACAAGAAGAAAGTCAGGGGAGAAATTCATATTTTGAGGGTAAATCTTATTGTAAGTTATGTATATAAAATTGTTAAATAAGAATTTTAGGATCCCATTTTTCTTATAGAAATTGATTTTGTATTCTAATAATAATAATAATAATAACAATAATAATAATAATAATAATAATAATAATAATAATAATAATAATAATAATAATAATAATAATAATAATAATAATAATAATAATAATAATAATAATAATAATAATAATAATAATGAATTTATGGGTTCATTAGGAAGTTGTGAGGACTTCTTGATGAACATGTAAATCCTCCTATTCATTTCTAAATCATTATATAACCATTTATTCTAGTTTTTGGGAAAAAAATTAATTTTGTTGATTTTGGAACCCTAGACACTTGTTGGTTTTGTATATCTTTTTGTGTATGGTGTTTTTGGGGCTCAATCTTCCTATAGAGCTAGTTTGATATGCATTTTTTGATTTGTGCCCCAGTTGTGAGATGCCTTTGAAGTTTTGTTGGGCTCTTTTATTTTTTTTGGTTTGTATTAGGGTTTGACGACAGTATTGATAGAAAGAATTTTCAATAAAATAATGGGTTAATAGTCTTATTTGGATTTTATGAAGTTTAATTTGGCTATTTATTGAGGTTAATGATAACAATTTTATCAATTTTATACTCTTGATTCATTAAGCACCTGACTATGCTTATTCATTATTTGATCCTTTAGTGTCATTATTATTTTGTTGATCTTAATAATTAGACTCAGGTTCATGTGATTGAGTGTAAACCCTAGGTATTGGTTGTGGTGTTTATTGATTTCCTTCAGGTGTTGAATGTAATTTATATGGTTATAAATGTGATGGATTATGAATCTCATGATGCTTTGTCCTTACCCTGAAAGATTGAATATCTGACTCCACTACCTAGTTAATGGTTCAAGTGGTGAGGGCCATTGATGGGGGTATCAGTTAGTATGTGGAACATCTCTTAGTGATTACTTCTCCTCTATTGGTTTAAGTTGTTTACACGATTCATTTTTCTTACTTAATTAAGAATCTAGTAAATAATCCAACTTTGACTAGTTATATCAAACCTCTCTACATGTTATCCTTCTCCTATAAAACTTCATACATAATTTAAAAATTGATTATCACTTGGTATACTTAAAAAATTTGGTGAATTATTTATATTATCCTATTGATGTTGTTAGACTCTCAATTACTTTATTTATAGTTAATCTTCCCTCATTACTTATCTTTAAATTATTAGAACTTATAATTTTGTGCTAATGTAAATAGTATATTATTACTTGGTTGTTGAGATGCTTATGTGAATTATTTATCTTGGATTATATTCTTTGCATGGTTGTTTAATCCAGATATGTTAATTAGTAGTTCATTGGGCAAGTTTAATTCTTAGGTAGTTTATTTAGAAATCTAGACGATGCTATTAGAATACATAACACAATTGAATTCATAATACCTATTCTATTTCTATTTAATTGGTAGATTTTAAACATTTCCATATTTGTGGTTTGGTGAATGATTCATGGGATTTTACCAAAGTTCTAATAAATTATTTACAATATTATAATTAATTAATTATTGTTACAAATGTAAGTGTGGCATTATCTGGTCAATAATGCCACACCTCCACCCATAATGTTTATAATTAATTTTGAATTTTTTTATCAATCTATATATATTTTAATATATTTATTATTAATTAATGAATATATTTTATTAAGACAATTTAAATTCTATTCTATTTACATTTGATTATAATCCATACCCTTTACCTCTTATTTCAAATTTGTCATGAATATTATTCATTATTAACATATTTTCATGTGGTCACATGTCATTATAATGGCATGGATTTTTACTTTAGCATTGTAATTCCATTAGCATGAAACACCAATTATAATTTATTATAATGAGTTTTGCATGAAAACATTGGATTCCATTGAATGGCTCAAGTTTATTTCAACATGGTAAAATTAAAAACAATGAAGGAGCTGCATGTTTTCATATAGCATGGTAATCTTGTATTAAGAAGCTAAGTGGCATTATTGGCATTGAAAGAAAACAATAAGTGTGGCAATTTTGAAACATTGCATGTCTATGCCATCAAAGGATGGTGTTGACTTAATAAATGAAAATGGACAACATGGTGAATATATTTGGCATTGCATCTACCTTGGTGTAGAATCGGTAGCATTTGCATGATTGGAAATAGTATGGTTTTGAATGTATAACATGTGGTAATGGTTTAACATTACACAACTTCCTTTAGTGCTAAGCAAGGTGTTGAAATATTTACCTTAACATTAAACCAAATAGCATTAGCTAATAAATAAAAGGAAATGCATGTAAAACATGCTTGGTGAAATGGTTGCAAGGTACAAGTCATCTTGACGTTTAAGAATTGTAGTTGTCAAATATTATTCAATGGATTACTATTTAATGATGGCATAAATTAGATTTGGAATGAATCCAATGCCATTATCCTTGCCCAACTCCATGCATAGACTGCCAACAATATTTAACTCCATTTTTAGGATTTGGTTTTGTTAACCAATGATTATCTAGAAGAACCAAATACAGGTAGTAGGAAATACCATAAAGCTAATGCCATGTTGTTGAAACAGGAAAAATCCCAATTTGAGGAAATATGTTAGTGTCAACCAATGCCAAGTAGCATTGAAATATATATATATATATATATATATATATATATATATATATATATATATATATATATATATATATATATATATATATATATATATATATATATATAGGTGGTTTTATAGGGGCAAGGAGATTTTGGTAGAGAAGCAATGGATTTGCATAGAGGAAATTTGTAGATAAACATATCTAGTTATAGAGGTAGCAAGAACCTTTGATAAAATTACAAAGGTTTATTATTTGTTGCATAGACAAATATTTGGTATATAAGTGTATTATATTTACTTAGAGAGATTTTTTAATCATTATCGAATAGATTTTAATAAAATTAGAACACTCATAGAGTGGACCCAGGGACGTAGCCATTTTGTGAACCCTATAAACAAATCTTTTGTGTTATTTTTTTTAATTTCCTCTCTATGATAAAAAATAATTTTAATTTACTTTATTAAATTATGGAAGTTTTATAAATTAAGTTTTTTGGATTTACTAAAAGGGAAGTTGAAAATTAAATATTCCATTTTATTTCAATCCAAGCAGACTATAAAACATTTTAAAACTTGGATTTATGGATCAGTTTGGTATCATAGCCTATGATCAAGGTCGTTTAACATATTGTCATAAATTTTAAAAGGATTGTATGTTAACCAAGTCTAAATCAAGACTTGGTGAAGGAAAACATACAGAGTTTGATCCTAAAATTGGTGCAAGACATGCAAGTCAATAGTCAAGTATAGGAGCAAATATGTTTGAGGTAAAATTTTAGCATGCTTTCCTCAGCATGAAAAACATGATTGAGTAAATATATAAAGAATTTATAATTAAGAAAGAAAAGTAAGACAAATCTAAAGGAGAATAAATTCCTCTTTCACCTTCTAAGAAAACCTACTCTTATACAGATGGTAAAACTATCCCACACTTGAACTTAGATGTTAAATTTGATTTGCATGTTTATAATGGTGAGATGAGTGTAAAACATTTGGATAATTAGGTCAAGAAGATAGAGATATATTTTAATTTTTAGAATATTCTTAGTGAGGAAGCCAAAATTTAGTTGGCTACTCTTCATATGAGTGACACAACACTCATCTAGTGGGAGAGTAAGATTCAATAGGATCTCAAGCAACATGGTAAGATAATCTCCTCCTAAAATGATTTTATTTTTGAACTAAGAAAACAATTTTATCCTTTGGGTTATATGCAACAAGCTACTATGGATTGGTATACTTTAAGATAGAATAAAATTTAGAATGTGCAAGATTATACTCAGGATTTTAGAAAGAAGTCATTAATGTTAGAAATTCCTCTATATAGTTCAAAAACATTTCTAAAGTATATTGGAGGTTTTCATAGATATTTAAAACATACTATTATCATGTTTAATCCTTATAACCTTGATGAATTCTATGTGAAAGCTACACATATGGAAGCTAGGGGTAAGGTGACCAAAGAAGGCCATGGAAAAAAATCTCACAAGCCATTTAAAAACAAAGGCAAATGTAAAGGAAAGGGTAAGGGTAAGTCTACTTACATTGTTAAGAAAGAGGAAGGAAACCCTTTCTATAATCATTACAAGAAGAGTCATGATGAGGCTAAGTGTTAGAAACTCCATCTAGAACTCAAGATAAAATGGTTCTAGAATAAAAATGAAAAGAAGGCTAATGTTGTGATTCAATAAGACCTAGGATGAGATTTTAGTGATGAAACCAAAGTGACTACCATGGGTCTACAAGGTTTAACTTCTTCCTCTTCTATCACTAAACCTTTTGTTATTAATTCATCTTTTAAATCTAAAAGTAAACATGCTGAAAGAAAAATAAATGAGTTTTTCCGCATAAGAGTCATATCTAAGCATACTAAAATAGATACTCTTTTTGATAGTGAATCACAAGCTAATCCTATTTCTAATGAGGTTGTTAAAAATTTAGGAATCAAAATTAAAGCACATCCAAAACCATATGATTTAGGATGGGTTTGTGATGATGCAAAATTGTAGTTCACAAAAACATGCACCTTGAGGTTTTCTATTACTTCTAAATTCATTCATGAAGTAAAGCTAGATGTAGTCCCTTTGGATATTTATGGAATTATTTTGGGAAGTCCTTAATTATAAGATAGAAAGATAATATTTTATAGATAAGATAATTAATATGTGCTTGTAAAGGATGGGATTGAATACATAGTAATATCCCATCGCGTTAAAGCCAATTTGACTCTTGTTTCTGCAAGACAAATGAAGACTTGTAATCTCAAGTAAGAGTTTTGTTCTCATGATTGTGAAAGCCAAGGATAATGAAAAATCCAAGGTTGTAGAGGGTTGTGATACTAAACATCAATTTGAAATAGAAAATATCATTTCTAACTACAATGGTTTTTTTCAAGATCCAAAAGGTTTACCTCCTAAGAGGAAAATTAAACATGAGATTCAATTGTAGCAGGATGCCTCTATCCCTAATATAGGCATGTATAGGTTGTCAGTAGTAGAGAATGAATAAATAAAGATGCAAGTGATGGAATTATTTGAGAAAGGAGTCATTTAGTTGAGTACCATGCCATGTGGTTCCCCTATTATCTTGGTACTAAAGAAGGATGGTACATGGCATATGTGAGTGAACTTTCAAGATTTGAATAAAATCATAGTTAAAAATTGATACCCTCTTCCTTGTATTGATGATTTGTTAGATCAGTTGAAAAATGCAAAGTATTTTACTAAGTTATATTTGAGAAGTTGTTATCAAAGAATAAGAATAAGTGATGATGATAGTTGGAAAATTGCTTTCAAAACTAAGCAAGGTCTTTTTGAGTGGCTTGTTATGCCTTTTGGGATTTGTAATACACATGCCAAATTTATGCAGATTATGAATGATGTGTTAAGATGATTTATTGATGATTTTGTAATTATGTACTTGGATGACATTTTAATCTTTAGTAACACATGGGAAGATCATCTTAAACACATTAGGAAAGTCTTAGATACTTTGAAAAAGGATAAACTTTTCCTAAATGTCAAAATGTGAATTTGTAAAAACATCTTTCATTTACTTAGGCTATGTTTTAGGGAATGGTTCACTAAAAATGGACCCTACAAAAGTTTCAGCCATAGTGAATTGACCAAGGCCTAGTAATGAAACAAAAGTTAGTAGTTTTCTTGGAGTAGTTCAATTATGGAAAAATTTTATTGCTAACTTCTCTTTCATTGCATCTCCTTTACATGATTTAACAAGTGTTAAGAAAGTCTTTCGCTAGGGAGGAAAGCATGAAAAATCTTTCAATACCTTAAAATAAAAGATAAGTACATCCCCAATTCTTGAACTTCTTGATTTATGACAATCCTTTGAAATAGAAACTAATGCTAATGGGTATGCAATGGGGGTAGTGCTAATGAAAAATCAAAAACCAATGTGTTTTCATTTATAAACCTTTACAAGTGTAGTTAAAATTATCCTACTTATGATAAAGAGTTGTATGTTTTGGTGCAAAGTGTGTAAAAGTGGAAACATTATTTGATGGGAAAAGAGAAAATCATCCATACAGATCACTAACATGTGCAATACCTTCAATCATAATCCAAGCTAAAAAATCAAGGCACTTTTAATGGATGGGATTTTTGTATCGGTTCCATATTATTATAAGGTACAAAAAAGGAACACATAATAAGGTTATAGATATTCTTTATAGACATCCTATTATAGCATCTACTATTTTGTAGCATAGTCCTTTTATTAATGAAATCTATAAGGAACAATATGATAGAGATGTTGATTTGAAAGATGTATATGAAGATTTAACAAATGGTAAATCATTAGAAGCATTTGACTATCATGTGTGTAACGAAATGTTATATCATCTTGGAAAAATCTATCATTCACATGATGAAAGAATTCACATGATTAGAGAAGCACTCACTTCTCATATTTCAGGTAATTTGGGCATTAGTAAGATAGTTGCATAGTTACAAAGATATTTATATTGGATCCTATAATAAAAAATGTATCTAAATATATCAAAGGTTGTATTCTTTGTTCCACAAGGAAACCTAGTAATTAGAAGTTAGGATTGTATACACCTCTTCCTATTCTTAACCATCCTTAGGAAAGTATTTATATGGAATTTTTTAGGAGGTTTACCTATGTCATGAAGAAAACATGATTATTTGTATGTGGTTGTGGATAGGTTCCACAAAATGTGTATTTTGGTTCCATGTACTAAACAAGTTATAGGCAAGGATACTGCACATTTATTTTTCAAAATTTTTTGGATCCATTTCAAGTTACCCACTTCTATTATATTTGATCATGATGCTTAATTTGTTGGTGAGTTTTAGCTAGATTTGTGGGAATTTATGGATACTAAGTTAAAGAAGATCACAACCTTTCATCTATAAACTGATGAACAAATAGAAGTGGTCAACAAAATAGTGGTACATTTACTCAAGGGGTATTATGGTAATAATCCTAAATTATGGGATGAACATTTATATTATGTGAAACATTATTATAACCATGATTTACATTCTTATACTTTAAAGTTTCCTTTTGAGAGTTTTTTTGGTTATTTTCCTATGTCTCCTTTGGACTTCTCTTTTAAAAATGAATCTAACTTAGTGGTGGATGGAAACAATGATGCCAAGAAGGATAAAAAGTTCATTCAAAGAATTTAGATGATCCACAAAGTTATTCAAGAATATTTGGAGAAGAACCAAGATAAATATAAGGCTAGGCATGATAAACATAGATTTGATCATCAAATCAAAGTGGATGACTAGGTTTGGATTCACATCAACAAAGAAAGACTGAAAGGTGAAGCTAGAAAATCAGAACCAATCAGGTATCGTCCTTTCAAGATTTTGAATAATATTGGTACAAATTATTTTCAATTATATTTGCCTTCATATATGTAGATTTATTTAGTGGTTAATGTGGAAAACTTGTAATTGTATGAACCTCCTATGATCATGGATCAAGATGAGGGTATTCAAGTTCCTAATGTTGATGATTTTGCTCCTGAGTCTCTTCATGAATTACAAGAAGATGTTATTATTGACAAGAAAATTAGAACCACACGAAGGGGTGATACATAATATATTTATGTTGGTTTGAAAGGGATGCATTTGAATAAGGCAAAATGGATGGAAATTAGAAAAGTGAGGGAAAAAACCCTCACCTGGTTGATAATTAAAATTAACTTTTGGAGATCCAAAAGCTCTTAGTGGATTTTACAAAAGTTTTGATCAATTATTTGCAATATTATAATGAATTAATTATTATTACAAATACAGGTGTGGCATTATCTAGCCAATAATTCCATACCTCCACCTGTAACATTTATAATTAATTTTGAAAATTTTCTATCAATCTATATATATTTTAATATATTTATTATTAATTAATGAATATATTTTAATATATATTTTATTAGGATAATTTAAATTATATCTTATTTCCATTTGATTATAATGTATACCCTTTACCACTTATTTCAAATTGGGCATGAATATTAATCATTATTAAAGGATTTTCAAGTGAGAGCTTGTCATTTTAATGACATGAATTTTTGTTTTAGCATCGTAATTCCATTAGCATGTAGCACCAATTATCATTAATTTTAATGCATTTTGCATGAAAACATTGGATGGAATTGAATGACACAATTTTATTTCAGCATGGTAAAATTAAAAATAATGAAAGAGCTGCATGTTTTCATATAACATGGTAATCTTGTATTAAAGAAGCTAGGTGGCATTATTGGTGTTGAAAGAAAACAATAAGCATGGTAATTTTGAAGCATTGCATGTTTATTCCATCAAAGGATGGAATAAATTTATTAAATACAAATGGACAATATGGTGAATATATTTGGCATTGCATCAACCTTGACATAAACTCAACAATGTTTGCATGGTTGACAATAGTATGGTGTTTAATGTATAGCGCATGGTAGTGGTTCAACATTACAAAACTTCCTTTATCTCTTTAGCTACCTTTAGATCTAATAAAGGTGTTGATATATTTAACTTAGCATTAGCCAATAAAGAAAAGGCAATGCATGGACAACATGTTTGGTGAAATGGTTGCAAGGTATAGGTCATCTTGACATTTAAGAATTGTAGTTGGCAAAGCTTATTGAATGGATTACTATTTGATGATGGCTTATATTAGCTTTGGCATGAATCCAACACCATTACCCATGCCCAATTCCATGCATAGACTACCAATGATGTTGAACTCCATTTTTGGGATTTGGTTTTGTTAACCAATAGTTGCTGAGTAAAACCAAATATAGGTATCAAGAAATACCAAAAATCCAATACCATGTTGTTGAAACAAGAAAAATCCCAATTTGGTAAAATTTTTTAGTGCCAATTGATGCTAAGTAGCATTGAGAAGTGTGTATGTGTGTGTGTGTGTGTGTGTGTGTGTGTGTGTGTGTGTGTGTGTGTGTGTGTGTGTGTGTGTGTGTGTGTGTGTGTGTGTGTGTGTGTGTGTGTGTGTGTGTGTGTGTGTGTGTGTGTGTGTGTGTGTGTGTGTGTGTGTATGAAGGTGGTTTTACAAGGGCAAAGAGATTTTAGTAGAGAAGTAGTGGATTTACATAAAGGAAATTTTTATATAGAGATATTTTGTTATAAAAGTGGTAAGAACCTCTAGTAAAATTATATAGGTTTATTTTGTGTTGCACAGACAAATATCTAGTATGTAAGTGTATTATTTTTACTTAGAGAGAGTTTGTAAACATTCTCTAAGAGTTTTTAATAAGATCAGAACTCTCATAGAGTGGACCCAAGGATGTAGCCATTTGGTGAACCTTGTAAACAAATCTTTTGTGTCATTTTTTTAATTTCCTCTCTGTGATAAAAAATCCTTTCAATTTCCTTTACTAAATTATGGAAGTTTTATAAATTAATTTTTTTGGATTTACTAAAAGGGAAATTGAAAATTAAATATTCTATTTTATTTCAATCCAAGCAGAATGTAAAAGTTTATAAAACTTGGATTTCCATATCAATGACTATGGTTACATGGTTTGTAAAAATTTGGTTACTTATGGACTATTATACACAAACTTAATATGCATTTTTCTAGGTCTATTATTGACCTTGTTAAGCAATATGTAGTAGATTTCATTTCATTGGTATCTTTACATTATTTTGAAAAGGGATTAATATACTATAGCTATGTGTAAATGAGTTGATGCAAGGTTATTATCTTAGAGGATCAAATGATGAAATTTGGGGGCATGCTATAAATTAAAATTTTGAGTTTTATTCTGCCTTAAATTTGTCATAATAATTGTTTAAATAATATCCTTGGAAAGTTATGAATTTAGAGATGGAATGAAAATGTTATGTATATATCATATCAATGTGACATAGACTATTATATAGATATCTTGAGTACAAATTATATATTTACTACCTAGATTTAGTTTTATATGGAAGGTAGTTATCATAATAGTGATATTTGTAAATTAACTTCAAGTGTATTAACATATGGGATTGATATTATATGAATATTTGTAAGTGATTAATGTTTATAGAGTCAAATGGAAATTATCACACTTATATAGGTTTCACGTAAGTTTTGTAAAAAGGCTTATATTTGTAGTTATGTATGTTTGACTTATGATGGAATATACATGATGAGTTATAGGAATGCAATGTTGTAATGCATGTGGAGATCAAAAGTTATGAATTTATAAATTGGATAATTTAGGAAGTCAGACAAGAGTGTTCATGAGGTATCAAGTAAGATATTAGGTCAATGCCAAAGTGTGCATTAGTGATCATGCATGGATCTTGCAGTGTTTGCTTAGTTGGGTAAGATGATGGATGTTGATGAAGCGTTGACCATGGTTGAGGGGTTTTATGGGGTGTAAGAATTTATTGGCATATTTTTGTAAGTGAAAATAATTCATTTAATTATTCTTGTGAAGATCTGTGTTATCTTAGTCATCTTGGTAGATTTTCTTGAGTAAGCAGATTAATGACATTAACATTCACACATGTAAAGGTGTCAAAAGAAAATGGTCACATGGGTCTATTTAGTTTTGTGCTTAGAGTAGGTGTTTCAAATTTCATGCCTTGACATGATGCCTATTAAAAGTTATGATAGTGCAAATTTGTTATCCCAGGTACATTTCATCCTTTCCATAGCCAAATTTGCATTTTTTAGTTACTATTGGAATTCAAATATTTGAATTTTATAAATGAAAATTAGTTTTCACTGTTTTGATTATAAATTTTGATGATGGATGAATTTTATGATGGAGTAAAAATCAAAGTGGTAGGTAACTTTAATGGAAATCTAGGAAAATTGATTAATAGGTTTGATTGGTCATATAATTGCATTTATTATAACTTAAATTTGACCAAGGGTTTGGCCTTCATCTCTTAAGGAACCAAAAATGATATTTGTGTTTTTAGTGATGGTTTTTGGATGTTTCATGATGATTTATATATTATAGAGTGTTTTAGACTCCATAAAGATCATCTGTATAGATTTTGGAGGTTTGACCAATCCATATTTAGTTTGAACCATTGCTTATAAGTTGACTTTTTATTCGTTCATGTTGTTTTCATGTACAAGGCAAAATATTGAAAGGTTTTGCATATGTAGATATATGTAGTGATGACCATAATCACTTAAGGGTGTATTAGGGGTCATGTGGCATGGACTTATGTGCTTTGAATTGGTCTTGTGTTTCTATTTTTGCTCAGTGAAGTGTTAAAGGGATGAATAGGTCTTTATGGACATAAAAAGGCTACTTAGGCCTAATTAAAAGGTGTTGTTGCTTAAGGGTGATCTATCAATTCTATGGTAAACCTATGTGGGTGGTTTTGATATTTTTTCAATTAGGATAGAAAAATTAAGGATTAAGGAATGGCTTGTGGCCAACCAAGAAGATGGTGATCATGAATACTCTATAAAGAGAAAAAATAAAGATGAAGGTTTCTAGCAAGTATGAGCTAAGAAGAGAGTAGTGTGATTAAACTTGGTAAAATAATTACAAAGTAAAGTAGTATGAGGGATATGTGTGTGACTTAGTGGTCATGTTTATCATTTTATAATAGTGTTTTTTAGGTTTGATGGTTAAATATGAGTGAAGAAGTGTAGATTGATCTAAAAGGTTATTTTGGATGCATTCCTTATGTGTGTAGGCTTGATAAAGTGTGAAGGGTTGAAAAGAGTTGGTATTAATTATTTTTCCATTAGATTGGAAGGTGATCAAAGTTTTTGAAGTGTTGATATCTTAAGGTGTTGTGTGGGTACTCAACATCTAGGGCAAGTGGGTGTTTGTCTATGCTTAGGGTTTGGTGCTCCTTGTAAAGTGGGTGCTTCACTAAAAGTCTCTTGTTTGTAATCTCGTATAGGACTATAGTCCACTTGTTTGAAAACTTGAGAGTGATTTTTATCCCCCATAAGGGTTTCCCACATAATTCATGTGTTATGTGCTTTGATCTTGCATTATTATCTTTGTTCATTGTAATGAATGGTTTATATGCTTCATGAATGCTTATGTTGAATGGTTAAGAGTTTGAAGAATTGGAATTGAAGTTGATTTTCTTACATCATTGATTCACCCCCCCTCTCAATGATTTTACCTCTAAAAATTGGTATCAAAGCCACACCTTCTTTGGAAGTTTAGCCACTTGAAAGTTATCAAAGGTATAATGGATGACAAAGAGGCTGAGACATATCTTCAAGGTGAACAAGTATGTGCTTTATTAGAGATCAAGCATCTACAGGAAGAGAATTAAATATTAAAGAACAATAAAGGAAGTAAAAATTTAGATTTGACTTCCTCAATATGTTATGATATTAATGAAAGCATTGATGGTGTGAAGACACAAATAAATAAACTAGAAAAAATAGTCAAGAGTTTATAGGACATGATGGATAAAGGCTTGAATAAAAGAATAAATCATTTGGAAGGTAAAACTATGACATACATAGATGTGATTTTATCTAAAGACAAGAAGATTCTTAGCTCTACCAAAGAATTTAAAGATGAAATTATTAGGTTATTGATGGTCAAGTAAAAGGAATGTCTAACATGAAAAACTATAGTTATATCTTCAATGGGTACTGTTACACTTGTAATCAATATGATCTCAGATATAGGGACTATACTTTCTCTTCAAAGAACATAAAAGAGGTTCTATGTTACAATTGTAATTAATAGGGACATATATCCAAGTATTATAAGATGGCCTATTGGAAAAAGGACATACAAGTCATTGACACCATCAAATGGTTTAAGGAAGACAAATCCAAGATTGAAGAAAAGAAGAAGTAGAATTTAGGTAGTTCACCAAAGGAAGAGTTAATGTTCGTTTAAACTACCTTGCATACTCAAAAGGATGAAAACAAGAAATGGTGCATATATAGTGGATTATTAAGTCATATTATAGGATACAAGAGCAAGTTTATCTCTCTCAAAAAGAATAGTTCAAGTTTCGTAAGATTTTTTGACAATAATTTTGATAACATAGTTGCAAAGGTTCTCTAAGTTTGGATAATGGTCATACTAAAACTAAAAATGTTTTATATGTATAAGGTTTGAAACATAATCTTCTAAGTGTTGTCTAAATGTGTAAACAAGGAAATTTTTTGACTTTTCATGATAAAGGATGTGAAGTGAGAAGAGCCAAGTTTGGTAAATTAGTTGTAAATATTCACAAGGCAAATAATAACTTGTATGTGTTCCATGAATCTAAAAGGAAGGAGTGTGTCATGATTCAATTAGAGGAAAG
>JARHVA010006985.1:320000-390000 GCA_037957365.1 Torreya grandis
GGGGAAAATTCATTTATAGAGGGAGAAAGAGTATGTGCATAGCTTTGTGTGGTGTTTACAAATGTTGACATCAATGACAAAGGCAGAGATTATTGAGGTATTTTAAATGATGTCTCAAAGGTGTCAAAGAGTGTTCATTAGGTGTAAAGTAAGCTATTAGGTGAATTACAAAGTTTGCCTTAGTGATCATGCATGGATCTTGAAATGTTTGCTTGGCTAGGCAAGATGATGGATGTTGATGATGTGTTGACCATGTTTGAGGGGTCTTATGGGGTGCAATAAGTGCTTAGTGTATTTTTGGAAGTGAAAATAATCCATTTAAGTCATCTTCTGAAGGTATAATTTATCCTAGTCATCTTGGCATATTTTCTTGAGTTAGGAAATTGATGATGTTAACATCGCACATGTGAAAGTGTCAAAAGAAAGTGGTCACATAGGTCTATTTAGTTTTGTACCTAGAGAATGTATTTCAAATTTCATGACTTGAAATGATGTATATAAAAACTTATGATAGTGAAAATTTTCTCTCCTAAGTATATTTCATCATTTCCATAGCCAAATTTGCATTTTTTAGTGACCCTTGGAATTCAAATATTTGAATTTTACAAAGGAAAATTAGTCTGTAGTATTTTGCTTACAAATTTTGATGTTGGATAAATTTGATGATGGATTAAAAATAAAAGTGGTATATAAATTCAATTTTAATCTATAAAAATTTATTAAGAGGTTTGAATCATCATACAAGTGCATTTATTATTGCTCAAAGTTGACCAAGGCTTTAACCTTCATCTGTAAAGGAGCCAAGAAGGATGTTTGCATTTTTATTGATGGTGTTTGGATGTTTGATGATGATTTATCTATTGGAGAGTGTTTTAGACTCCCTAAGGATAATTTTTATGGATTTTGGAGTTTTGAACAATCCATATTTAGTATGAACCATTAATTGGAAGTTGACTTTTTGCTCATTCATGGTGTTTTCATGTACAAGGCAAATGATTGAAAGGTTTTACATACATAGAGGTATGCATTGATGACTATAATAACTTAAGGGTGTCTTAGGGGTCATGTTTCAAGGGTATATTTTCTTTGAAGTGGTTTTGTGCTTCTTTTTTTGCTCAGTGAACTGTTAAAGGGATGACTAGGTCTTCATGGACCTAAAAAGGCTACTTAGGCCTAATTAAAAGGTGTTGTTGTTTAAGTATTATCTATAAATTCTATGGTCAACCTATGTGGGTGGTGATTAATTTTTCCCAAGTATGATATAATCCTTATGGGTTAAGGAATGTCTTATGGCTGACTAAGAGGATGGTGATCATGAATACTCTATAAAGAGCAAAAATAAGGATGAAGGTTTCTAGCAAGTATGATCAAAGAAGAGAGTAGTGCTAGTAAGCTTGGTGGATGAATTAAATAGAATATTAGTGTGAGGGATATTTGTGTGACCTATTGGTCATGGTTTTGATGTTTTAATAGTGTTTTATAGGGTTTCTAGTTGAAGATGAGTGAAGAAGTGTAGATTGATCCAAAAGGTTGTTTTGGATGCATTCCTTGTGTGTGAAGGCTTGAGAAAGTGTGAAGCATTGAAGAAAGTTGGTATTCATTGTTTCTAAATTAGATTATAAGGTAATAAAAGCTATGGATATGTTCATATTATAAGTTATTGTGTGGGTGCTCAACATCTAGGGCAAGTGGGTGCTTTTCCATGCTTAGTGGTTGGTGTTCCTTATGAAGTGGGTGCTTCACTAAAGTCTCTTGTTTGTAATCTCTTATAGGACTATAGTCCACTTTTTTTAAGACTTGAGAGTGTCTTTTATCCCCCATGCGTGTTTCCCACATAATTCATGTGTTATTTGCTTTTGATCTTGAATTTTTCTCTTTCTTCATTACAATGAATGGTTTATATGTTTCATGAATGCTTATGTTCAATGGTTAAGAGTTTGAAGAATTGAAATTGAAGTTAATTTGATTGCATCACTAATTCACCCCCCAATGATTTTACCTATAAAAATAAGCTGATCTAGTTTGATATGTGTAATTAATTCTTGTGTAAAAATATCAAATGACAAGTGATAATCAATGTAGGGACTAGATATCTAGTTTTTGACCTACAAGATAATTATTGTTATCAAATAGATGAATTAATTATTGTATGTCAATGGTATACATAATTGGTGAGATGCTCACTTGTGTGATTTAATCTATCCTTAATGAGAATCATTGTAATTTATCCATATATAAATAGTACACTATCCTTATGTAATATGTCTATATCTTAAATTGTGATAAGTGCACAGTGAAAGAATGGTGGTGTAATGATCCATAGAATTATAAGCCATGGTATAATGATATAAGGGGATAACACTATATAAAGGTCTCTTTTTTATAATAAATTTTATAAGATTTAAACTAAATTAAATCTTATTAATATCCTTGTGTATTCTATAAGTATATACTACCATTTAATGACATTGAGCATGTTAAAATAAATCATTGACTAAATTACTTAGAAGGAAATGTTGACTTCTATGTATGAAATGTTGTATTTTCTTTTCTCTGATTATGGGAATAGATGGGTCAGCCTATGAATAACTAGAAACTTTTGTATTCCACCCCTTACAATGTAAATATTATATTTTGGGTGAAAAACTTATTGGAACATTCCAAATATCTCAAATGTGGTAATAAATGTTTGCCTATCCTAGTTGATAACCAAATTTCCATGAATTTGAATCTCTTAGTTAGGTTAAGGACACCTAGGTGGTCTTATTGGGGGGGGGGGGGGGGGTGAGTGCCCCCATATAGTTTAGATCCTATCATTATGGACCCATATACTGATATGCCCCAAGTTTTATGTAAACTCCATGAGGCATTATTCTTTCCATAGAATATTATCGAAGTAATTACCATAATGAAGGGTTACATGTATGTAATTTTGGTTATGGGACATGGGTACATTATAGTGAAATTTGATGAGTTACAACTTATATGCATAATGTGAAGACATCAAAATAATAGTGACATAAAACCTATAAGGCTAAAGTTGGTCACATCCAAATCTTGTCAATATTCTATATAGGAAATTTATGGTAGATTTAGGCACCTAAGTTGATGTAACTATCCAAATATGATGTAATCATTTTAATCTATGTAAAATATATTTCCAAGAGATGATGACAGTTATAAGATCATCATTTAATCCAATTCATGCACATAGTAAATTAGGTAAGATAAATAAGAATGATTTTTTTTTTTTTTGAGCATTTATATCAAAATGAGAGGCACATTCAAGTTATTTTATATTTGTATCATATAGTAAAAAGGAATAATTTTCAATTTTTTGCAAATTTGCATCATTAAGAGGTAAACAAAGATAAGTGATTTCAATGTTTTTACTATTTAAATTATCTATAGAAATTTAAGGAGAATCATTTTACACTTTATAACATTTTCATTTAATATTAAAGAAGAATTTTTTTCAATTTTGATTTTATATATATATATATATATATATATATATATATATATATATATATATATATAGAGAGAGAGAGAGAGAGAGAGAGAGAGAGAGAGAGAGAGATTCAACATGTGCTTCATATAGTAAAGGGGAAATAGATTCACACTTTGCATAATTTTGTAAGAATGAAGTACATTAAACTTTTAGCACATTTTCATGATTATGAGAAATAGATATTCATGTAAGAGTAACATTTTTATAATTTTTACTTATACATCATTTTTTGTTCCCATGCATGTTTCTTTTATAATATTGAAGGCAATTAAATAAACTAGAAAATTTTAAATAATTATGTTTATTCTCAAGTGAGACATCCTTATATATTAAATCATGAAATATAGGAGGAATATAATGTGTTCCTTAGCCTTATTGTCCTCTTTCTCAACAACGTGACTAAAAGAATATTGTGAAGATGTAGTGGGGTTTTGCCTATTTGTGTCAAAAATATTATATTGTGATGCCTCTTATTCATGATAATAATAGTCAAAATCATTACATTCAAAATCATTTTCCTCATATATATCATTACCATTTTGATTCATACAATAATCATCATTAATCCATTCTTGAGAATCATCATGTGGTATATCATTACCATAAAGTAAAACATATAGAGGATGAGGACTATGAGATTGTGAATTGATTGCATTAAAATAACCATATGAAATAGGATTAGGAAAAAGAAAAAAATCCAAGGTATGAGGAGGTTTAGAGAATGTCATATTAAATCCTAAGATTTTCACAATAAATATTTAAAAAATTTAAGAGATTTGCTAAATATTTTATAAATATAAGAAAGGATTTTTAGAAAAAATAACAAATAGATGAAATGTAAAAATTTAGGGGGAAATAGGTATCCCTTGTGTTTTGTATGTCAATATTTATTAAAAATAGAAAATTTAAAAATATGAAAATAACATACATAATTTTGGCTAGAAAAAAAGAGGTTTATGACTATATCAATAGGAATAATAATTTTTTTTGAGGAATTTGAAAATATAACTATTATGAAGTAGAAATGAGACAAATGATTTGGAATGCTTTATAAGAAAAATCATAGAATATTCCAAATAAAGAATAATAATTACAATAAATCAATAATGAATTTTATTAATATGAGAGATGTTTGTAAGTAAACATAGATAATAAATGAAACTTATAAATTTATTATAAAATAGGGACACTTTTTGCCTTGTATGTCAATATTTACTAAACATAGTAAATTTACAAAACCAAAAAAAAATCATTTATAATTGGCTAAAAAATAGGGTTTTGATTACATCAACAAATATATGGAAAAACACTAATGAATTAAAATTTTGATATGTTATGAATATGAAATTATCAAATCAAGTGTATGGACATGAAATCCTAATAACAAAATGAGGGTGAAATTCTAGAGTAAAAAGTAAAGGAGTTATGATATATGCACCAAGATGGATTAGAGATAAAATATTAAACCTTAGGGAAAGATTCATAAATTTGGAAAAAAAGTTGAAATCTTAAGGGAAACTTAGTGTTTTTGAAGGTTCGATCGATACACGGGTTCACCAAATGTTTTATCTAAAATCTGAATTAATGCAATATTAATCATAAATTAGAAAAAATAATAGAATGTTGATTTACATGTAAATTTAATGAAATAAATAATGCTTGTTTTAGTATTAATAATCACATTTCATGATAACCAAGTTTGACAAACACACTAAGGAAAACATAGGGATAGAAAAATACTTATCTTGCTTTGATATACTTCTTTGATTTTTATAATCTGACAGGTTGACCGAATATTATATATACTAAATGTAATTATCCTAATTTAAAATTAATGATTATTTTGAGCTTAGGATAGGATTAATAGACTCAAATAGGTACATTAGTTGATCTTGTTTTGTTGGTCATTTTTTTCCTTTGATAATAAGATATGCCCAAGAGGTGTGAAGGGTTCAACAATGTATGTTTCCATTTTTTTAATTTTTTTTAGTGTATGCATGAAAACCTTAAATATATAAACCCTTTTTTATAACACATGCACTATATATACATCAAAAAATAAAGGGGTTAAAAATGGGTGCAGTGGGATTGGCTAAGATATCCTCATAAAACTCCATGTAATTTGAGTGTTGCCTACTTAGTTGAGGTCTCAAGATGATGTAGTCCTCCCTTAAATGGATTTATATATCATGGAAATATATATGATTATTATCCTATTTCACCTTTAAAATGATCTTGTAAATATAATATTACTTTGGGATATATATCTATAAATTTCAAAAATATGTAAATTTGAATATGCTATTAATGGATGTTTGTCACTTATGAGAGTGCTTGTTGTAGTGCATAATACCTTATACTAAATTTGTTTATATGTGGATTCTTATAATTTGAATAAAAAATTAGTGGTGCACACAAGGGGCTGATTTAAAATGAATTAAAAAGACTTGACGGGTTAATAAACTTAAGATATTTAAGGAGGGTTAGTCAAGTCATAAAGGCTCATAAAAAGGGTAAATATAATAAAATTAAAAAATTAAAAAAAATTAAAGAATATAAGATAAGACATAAAGTGGAAATGAGAAAAATGTAAATTTTTTTAATTATTAAGTGTTTATTCATAAGCTAAGACCTATGTAAATAATATAATTAAAAAGAAATTAAAATTAGTGATATGCCAAATTTAGGTGTCTATATATACGTATGTAGTTTATTTGGAAGCTCATCCATAATTGTGTCCTTAGGTTGGATTTTGTACATACATATGAGTAGGTTGGTGACACCTTAATTAATCCTTTGACATCTCTCACTATCTTTAAGTATAATTAGTACTCAGGGTTAAGAAAGTAGCCCTTTGGGGGAATTCATCATTAGTCATTTCTTCCTTCATTATTAAGATTGTACAAGGGTACCTAATCATGATTAATTTTCAAAACCCATATTTAAGAATTTTTCTCATTATCCTTTTATTTTATTTATTTTTCCTCTCCCTAAATTTCACTTAAGTGGGGGTGTCCACATGATCACATTATGCTAGATTTTATCATTATTTACTAGTCTATATATTATTCATGTACATATTATGAATTAACTAATTATGCCACTTAGGTAGAGTTGATTATTTATTATTTTTTTATTAGATTAGTTAAAATTGGGTTAAGGGAACCCATTCCCATACAAAATAAACTAAAATATAGACATGAATAATCAACAAAATAGAGAGGGGCAAGAAAGAAAATTGATAGAAAAACCCACCCACCAAAAAGACACTAAAATTTAGCAAAAATATTTGTAAAGAAAAATAAGACAGAGAGAGAATCACCTAGTCTGACTAAAAATAAATGACCAAATTCTTAGCCATTGAGCTTTCCCCTTTAATGTTCACTTTTTTCTCTAGTGCAGTTACTCACATATTGTTTCTTTTCGTCACCCTTCCTCTTACATTTTAGTTGGAAACCTTGGCTCCTTAATTTTCCTTATTGATCTCCCTATTGTCTTTCACCTCTTCATTCTGAATGATATTATTGAACTATGGGGTGAGATCCTCAGTACTAGTAACATATTTACCAACCTATGTGTCTACCAGTCTAAGACTCAACATCCCTTTGATATTATCAAATTCCTCCACAATCTCATTATAGAGTAGCATCTACATTACAATCTTAGTAAATAGATTTTCTATTAAGTACTCAATGACCTCCTTGTTCCTAGGAATTGGAATCCCTCAGACCCTGATAGATATAGGGGACACATGAATGGGGATGCCTCTATTGATGCCTATTGACTTGGATTCCCCTTAGGAGGACTCACCTCTGACTACCTCAAACTATTCCTTACCATCATTTTCAGCGTCAGACTTAGAAAAGAAGTCCTCATCCTTGTCTAAATCCTCCTACTTGATAGTAATATTGATCACCTCTAAGATTATTTTAGACCACAAAGGTTCCCCTCTCTTAACCAAAAGAAGAATCAAGCCTTGATGTATGAAATCTACTAAAGGGTTACCTTTTAATTTCATCATCATGGCTTCCAACAATTTTAACAAAAACAACTAGAGACTAATGGTGTGCCCTTTCAAATGATTGAGTAAAAAGAAGTGGTGGGAGAATAAAAGCATGTGTTTGCCTTGTAAATTAATATACTACATGATTTTTAAATATACATCAAGCCACTTCCTCAACAATTCCATCCTCATGAACCCTTTTTGGGACCCTACTTTGGTTTTTTTCTTTTCCTTACTGATGAAGATATTAATGATCTCTTCATTTCTCTTCTTATCCTTGAATGCTTTAACACCAGAATAGTCCATGCTAGTAATGTCCCCAATAATATCTTCTATTATCAAGACTATCAGTCCATGCATATGAACTTTCCTTTCCTTCTAACCCTTGGTAAAGTCCTTGGACAACCCCATATCATGGCTGACCAGATGCTCTATGAAGGTTGCCAAGCCACCTTTGACCATTTTATGTCAAAAATAATCATCTACTTTAACATCTTCATAAGATATGGGCTCAAAATGATCATGATCACCACCCATGGTTTGATTTTACAAGCTTCTACTGCAATATTCCCAATACAATCCCTTAGAAAAGTGATGCATGTTCGAATTGGGGCCAATTAAATTAATGTTATAGAATGTTGATTTGGGATGAGTATGCAAAATAATAAAAGATGCTTAGATAATAATCACCTTGAACATTTTAACATCAATTCACGTAAACTAGATTATATTCATCATCATCATTTCTTTGTGTGGGTTATCCTCTCATTAATCAATTAAGGAAATAACATCAATGAGGAGGTTAGTACCATGCTAACTAAGGAAGGAGATAGAATGTACCTTGATGTTATCCATATTATTAGCACTTTTGTTTCCTTCTCTATACATGTGCACCAATGACACCACTTTTAAGTGATATAACAATATTTTAACATCATTTATAATCCCTAAAATGTTCCATGATGGGTGATTCAGACCATTTAGACAATTAATGTTGTTCATAGAATCACCTTCAATTTGTAGAAGCTCCATGCCCAACTTGATAATGAGGTGGATACCCAAAAAATCTACTTAAAATTTAGCAATATGGTTTGTTTGGGTCCCTAGGGGACCTGCATAGGTAGAAATAAGATTCTCAAAAGAATCCCTGATGACACCTCTTGCTCACACTAGACATGGATTGCCTTTTGCCACCCCATCAAAATTTAGTTTAAGATAATTATGTAGAGGGTGAGACCACTTGAATTTGGATCTTAGGAGGTACTTGGTAGAACAAGATTTAGGAGACCAAAAATCTAGGAATAAAGAGGGGAATTAGGCTTATTAAAAGAGGAAGTAAAGTATAACCAATTATCTTTCACAAAATCCATGATTATCTTAAAGGTTAGGGAGGGATAGGGCCTACAGTTATCAAAGATTATTGAGTTTATATATAACTAAATTCCCCCAAAAATATGGGGGAGGGATAGGTTCCACCATAATTTCAAAGGGGGGAAATTCTAAGGTGGCTTCCATTGGGTGATCAGATCCCTAACGCTTCCTAGGGTGACCTAGGAGAAGTTAGAAAGGATAAAAAAAGAGAAATAAATTAATGAGTAAAAAGGATAGGAGAGGAAAATATGCTCAGTGGATTTAGCCTCCATTTTATAGATCACACACTAATTAGGAATAGGGATTTCCCTTCTCATTAGATTATCTACCATGAGAATCTTGTTCTGGGAATTGAATCAGAAGAAGACATTGATTTTAAGAATGAGATTTTTAATCCACAAGATATTCCAATTATCCTTAAAATACTCTTGATCCTAGAGAGAAAGATAACTAGATTTGACAAAGTAGAGGCTGCTAGGGTTAGCTTTCTAAATAATGTCATCCTTTTTTGAGAAGATGCTAATGTGAGTGTTCTTGAGGGTTAAATTTAAATCTTAAAGGAGAAGAGTTTGGTGTTGATTTTCATATTTATGCAAATATTTCCATATTTTTATAATTTATAAAATCTCCCAGTAATCACAAACCTTATGGCTGATGGTCTCCCTAAATAGGTTGACCAACTCCAATTCTTGGAGGGAGGAGCCTAGAGGGGATTGAATCCAAGAATCCTGCCAGAAGTCAACTTTAGTTCCTTTACCTATGTTCCATTTAAGACCTGTTTTACAGATATAATTTCCTACTCTCAGTTAATGCAAAAAATCTAAACCATTACAAGGCCCTTGATTAGTGAGGAATAGATGGTCTTCCCCAGAATTTAGATATATGGCCCTAATAATTTTTGTCCAATAGTTGTCTTCCTTTATCACCCTTTGGCCTTGTTTTGCTAGGAGTGCTTGGTTCATGGATCTCACCCTTCTTATCCCCAATCCTCCTTTCAAGGTTAGAAGTCAAGCCTTATTATATGAAATAAAGGGAAATATGAAACTATCCTTAGATCCTCTCCAATTTTTTTTTTTGAATTTATTCGATTTGGTCTACCACTTTTTTGGGGATGACAAAAAAGGGCATGAAATAAATTAGGATGTTTTATAGGGATATCTTAAAAAGTTGAAATTTTAAATATTATGGAAGGAGTTTTAATCTCCACCTAAATATCTTCCTCTAAATCATGTCAATGAGGGGGTTCCAAAACTCAAATTTAATGGGACCATTAAATAGGGGGATACCAAGGTATGAAGAGGGAAGGTTTTTGATAATGCATCACAAAATACTAGATGTCTTTCCCTGTAGTGATACCAAGATGTTAATGAAAAAAATGAATTTTTTAAAAAATTTACACTTTGGCTGGAGATAATCTCATAGAGTTCTAGGATTTTTTTGAAACACTTGGCTTTAGTAATCGAGGTTTCCCCCATCATCAATGTGTCATCCATAAATTGTTGATGAGTGGCTGGTCTAGTGTCAGGGGCCACTGTAATACCTTTGATGGTGTTAGAGGTTAAAAAATTATCTATGATCCTACTTAAATAATTATCCATGATGATGAAGAGATACAAGGAAAGGGGATCTCTAATCCGAGAAACATTCTAGGTGATAATTCAAGGGATGGTTCTACCCCAATTGGTGGTAGGACTTCTAAGAGCCATAACTTTTGCACCGTAGCTCCAATAAACTCACCGTTTGAACCATTTGAAAGATAAGAATGAGGATAAAATGATGAGATGGTATGGATCTATTTTTGATGGATTTTGGCCCTATAAAACCCAATGTAAGTTCCCTAAATTTCAATTTAAGTAGTGCAGTCTAAAAATAGTAAGTTTCTAAAAATAGTAATTCCTCAAATTATATATTGTTGTAAATCATGGAAGTCAAACCACTTAATCTACCTCAATATTTGTGACCTTACACATCCTCATCCTACCTTCAAAATGTGTATAAATTAAGATGTAATCTGAAATAGAAATCAGACATCTCTTCTCAGAGATAAACATATGTTTGGATCTATAAATTTTTATGAATAAAACATCTCTTCTCAAATATAACATTATTGTTATTATGTTGTTATTGTTTATTGAATTATATTTAAACCAAACCTTTTGAGTTTTGGATTAGTGGTATCAGAATAGTTTGTCTTTAGAGTGTATGATCTTGAGGATGAGGTTAGATTGCAAGAAGCTTGGGTGGAAAATAAAACCAGTAGACTATCCACCTATTCACTCCAAATGACTTCAAATGGTGGACAACATTGAGACATCTAATCCTTTCAAGGAAATGGTGAATGAAGCCCTCCAAAAACAATAAGTGTAGATGCTACAATAATTTTCCCAAATTCTCCAATAAATTTTGATAGGAAATTCTAGCTCCTTATCTACAACCCCACATCCTTTCAGTGCCCCAACACCCTTCAAGGTTCAGGTGAATTTTGATATCCCTACATTTGAAGGAAAAATAAATTCTGATGTAGTATAAAATTGGTTGGATCAATTTTCATCTTATTTTTCTATAAATAAATTCACCAACAAAGAGAAGATCACTTTTACTCTTTTAAGAGCATCATTGCCTATCAAAAATTGGTGGGAAGTGTACAAAAATAGATTCAGTGCAAATGATATTAGCCTTAAGAAAAAACCTACCTAGGATGATATTTCATAGATGATTTCATAAAAACATATGATGATCTGTATATAGAGTGGCAACAACTTCACCAAGGTAAGGAATAGTTTGTTCAAGATTACACTAACATTTTTCATTCTCTATTTGTGAGATTGGGAATCCAAAAAAGTGAGAAACACAAAGTTCTTAAATATCATGGTAGACTACAATGGTCTATATAGGGAGAAATGGAAATCTTCAATTTGGAAACCCTTAGTGAGGCATATAAGTTCTAAGTGAAGATTGATCAGAAGCATGGAAGAATGAATATGAAGAGTCAACCTTCAAAATGGAAAAGTGACAAAGAAGGTCAAACATGAGGCCAAAATTGGAAGCAAAAAGAAGGAAAGATTGGGAAATGGTGTGATTATCAAAAATATAGAACTCACTCCAAAGAAGAATGTCAAGCCATCAAGTCCCTAATTTTTTAGTCATAATCCTCAACATCTAGTGCTCTACCTCATACACAACTTGTAGTTAAAGAGGATGAAGAAGAGATTATAGATGTTGAGTTGGATGCCATATTTGATTCATCATAGACCCATGAGGAGTGGCTAGATGACAAGGAAAGGTTGTTCATTCTAAGTTATGGGTGAAAGGTAAGCCTTTGCATTTCATTCTTGATAGTGGGACCCAAAAGAATTTAATCTCTGCTAATGTTGTAAAAATCCTAAATTTTTCGATGAAGCCTCACCCAAATCCATACAGTATTGTATGGTTGATTCTAGGGAGAAACCTCCATGTCACCCACCAATGTCTTCTCTCATATGCAATAAAAACTTTCCAAGATGAGGTCTTATGTGATGTGGTCAATCTAGATGTTTACGATGTACTCTTTAGTCAACCATTTATGTATGATCGATATGGCATATATGAATCAAGAACTCTAAGGATCACCCTTACTCTTAGAACATAGTGTTACAAGGTACCAGAGGTACGACCTTCCACATCTCTCTCTCTAATTAGTGCCAAGAATTTTTTTCTCATGGTGGTCAAGCCACAGAAATCCAAAAAGGATGATGTTGCAGCCTTGAATACACAAATAATACAATAACAAAAGCAAATAAATAACAAGATAAATAAGTTCATATCCTCCCATCCATAGATTAATGGTTAGATAGAAATGGTGAAAAATTAGGCCCTCCACAACTCCATAAAGTATAGCTCCACAAAGCATAGTCCATTCCAATTATGCATCAAGAATTAAATGAAAACACAACTACACCACCTGATGACAAATATTGATGTAATGGGGACCATTTATTATCAATGAGGAAGGAATGATCCAGGAAACATTCTAGGTGACAATTTGGGTGATGGTTCTACTCCAATTAGTGGCAGGGCTTTGGGGAGCTATAACTTTTGCACCGTAGCTCCAATTGACTCTCCATTTGAACCATTATAAATATAAGAATGAGGAGAAGGAAATGATATGGCATGGATATTTTTTATATGTATTTTAACCCCTAAAAACCCCATGGAAGTGCCCCAAATTTCAATTTTAGTAATGCAGTCTAAAAATAGTAAGTTTCTAAAAATAGTAATTCCTTGAATTTTGTATTGTTGTCAATCATGGAAGTCAAACCACTTAATCTCCCTTGATATTGGTGACCTTAAAAATCATCCTCCTACCTTCAAAATATTTATAAATGAAGATGTAATCTGAAATGGAAATTATATATCTCTTCTCAGAGATAAGCATATGTTTGGATTATGAATAAAACATCTCTTCTTAGAGATAGCATTATTGTTATTGTGTTGTTCTTATTTCTTGAATTATATTTCAACCAAATATTCTAAGTTTTGGATCAATGGTATCAGAGTGGTTTGTCTTTAGAGTGTATGATCCTGAGCATGAGGTCAGATTACAAAAAGCTTGGGTGGAAAATAAAACTAGTAGACTATCCACCTATTCTATCTAGGGAAAAACTCTAAGGACCCCATTAATAAAAATTGAGAACATGGGATTAGAAATACAATAAAAGATCAAATTAGTGAAAAACTAATTAAATCCAAACTTGATAAGAATTTTGTCAAGGAATTTCCAAGACACCCTATCATAGGCCTTGTTCATGTCTAATTTGAGGAACATACCTTATTCAAAGGATTTGTCCATCGAGTGGATGGTTTCATGGGCTATAATAATAAAATTTGATATCTATCTAACAAATATGAAATCCCCTTGGTGTTCTATAATCATCATCTAATAAAATTTGAATTTTCAATGATAAAATTTTCATGCAAAATTTGTAGAAGGTAGAACATAAACTGATGGGCCTAAAATTGATCAAATGAATGGCCCCATATTTATTTAGAATGAGGATAATAAATGTGTTATGTAAATATTGAAACATAGTGCCAACTTTAAAAAACTACGAGACTACCAGGTAGACTTTAGTTTGAATAATGCCATAGAAAACCTGAAAAAAGAATTAGGGGAACCATTAGGACCTGGCGCTTTATCCCCTTACAAGAAAAGACAATAGATCTAATTTCATCATCTGAATGGGGGAGAGGGTGGAATAATTATCCTCCTGAGAGATAACCCCTTTAATGAGAATAACAACCTAATCTTCAAGTTGAGTATCTTTAGGAAGAGCAAAAGCAAGCAAATTCTTATAAAAATTGAAAATTTGACCCTTGATGGATTTTTCCTCCTTGTATCAAATTCCATCCTCCCATTTAATTTCCAAGATGAATAGATTTTAGTGATTCCTAGATGCAAAGGTAAGGAAAAACTTAGTGTTCTTGTCCCCCTCCTTCAACTAGATCTTCCTAGATTTTTACCACCAATAAGTTTCTTCCTTAGCTTCCAAGTTATAGAAAAGGATTAGAAGTTCCTTTTATTTTTTTTGGAGAGTTAAAACGGAGATAGATGAATTTATTTCTAGTTATAGAATACTAATTTCCTCTTCTATAATCCATTTTTTAAGAAAGATGTTCCTAAAAACTTATTTATTCCAAACATTGAGTTTATATTTGACATGTCTAAGCTTCATGGCTAGGATGTACATTATAGAGCCTTGTACTGATAATTGCCACCATTCATTGATGGAATATTTCAAATTCTCGTTAGAAATCCACATTTTCTCAAATTTGAAGGGAGTACATTTGGCTTTGGCCATATTTTCATTTTGGAATAGATGTGGGCTATGGTCAAACCCGATCCTTAACAAAGAAGAGAGAGAACTGATTAAATAAAAATTATAATTTAAAGAGATCAAAAACCTATCAAATCTAACTTGGATGAGATTATCACCCAAACTCCTATTAGACCATGTGTTTGAATTACCTTTTAGGTCCACATCAATCAACCCAACTTTGGCAATAAACTCACTGAGGCCCAACATACTATCGATCAGGGAGTACATTCCCCCTTTCTTTTCTCTTAGGGATAGGGGTAAATTGAATTCCCCTACCACCATCCAACACTCATTTTTGAAGATATTTTTAGAGGATTTTAAATTTTCCAATAATCTATTCCTATCATTCCTAGATTTTGGATAACACACATTAGTGAGGACCCAATTATTTTTAGTGAGAGTATTTTGGAAAAAAAAACCATTATGTGAGACTCAGTTACAGTTCGGGGGTTATCATCCAAGATCTTGGGGTCCCAAAGCACCACTATACCATTAGATGCAGCTCTAGAGTTGTTACAAATACATGAAGCTTTGTCCCAAATTTTAGATTTAATATTCAATAATTTTTCCATAGACATTTTAGATTATTGAAGAAAAATAATATTAGGTTTGTACTTCATAATTAGATTTCTTACCAGTTGATTGTTTAGTATTAATAAGTGTGGATGATAAAATTATGCACAATATATTTCAAAAATTATTAATGTGAATCATGCATAAATTATGGTGTGTAACTCTAATTTTGTAATGTTATAACTCCACTTCTCATGGTGTTTAATTGCACATTTTTGATGTTATAACTCTAATTCTTACTAGTTATTTTTAGTATCATCATTATTATAAATATAGAAGATTACGTATTATTTTAACAATAAATATGGTAATTATATTTTTGTAATTTTTTCACTGAGAACTGAATATTCCATTCTTACATATTATCATGTCTTTCACAGTATGTTCATGTTATTAGAGTGAGTCTATTCTAAGGAGATTTCTTAGGCTTTCTCATTTTTAGAAGATTCAAAACAAATTTAGTTATAGTTCATGTGTTTGATGTTATATTTTATTTACAAATAAAATCTAATAAGCATTGAAATATAATAAAGTGATTTAAATATATAGAATATACAAATTCTAGATGCAAAATATAGTAATCTACATAATTTGAAATGAGATATAAATAGTAAATTGACAAATAGATATGTAAACCTAGACCAAACCTAATTTATTTTAACTATACAATTAGATTGTTTATGAAAATTTATTTTAGTAAACCCTAAATTATATCATGGATGAAATCAAAATTTCAAATTATGTTGGGACAAGGATGTACTAGGAGGACAAGGTCATACTGTGTCCTTTTGTTGATTATAGTTGCATCCTAGTTGACTGTGCAAATTATTTTTATATGTGAACACTTTTAAATATTTTAGATGTTCACTGTTTGTCTATGTGTATTGATATTCCTTATGGAATACCTAATAAATTCAAACCCTATATCTTGAACATAAACCAAATAGAGATCAATTGCCAAAATAGGGAAATCGGGAAAGGGGAATACCCAAGCTATCTTCAAAAAGCCTTATGTAATATGAGTACTATGTACATAGTCTAAAATGGCCTTAGGATGATTTATTTATCCCTAATAGAGTGAGTATGTGAATATTGATATTTTTAATGTCATTACAACTACAAAGATTAACTTGAATAATTGATAATGAATGGCCTTGATCTAAAATACTTCAGAATTGGCCTTTGACTTTTAGAATAAATTATAAACTGGTGGGATTTAGCTGAAAGAAATTATTAACCAAAATATGTATATTTGAATGATGTTTTTAGTAATTTCAAGGTAGTAAATGGAATAGTGAATTATCTCATAGATATTTCAAGGTTACGTAATGGTGAATAAGCCAAGCAGGGTAAAGATGTCAATATTAAATATTATCAAGTGATTAAGGATTAAATTTGAGTTTTGACATGTACTCCCTCCATATTCTAGTGATGTGATGAAGTGAAACTACTAGAGTAAAGGAGATATGAACCTAAACATGTGTATACACACTTTTAATTTTGATGTGAAGCTTGATTGTGAAATGTGTCTTAATATAAACCTTAAATAATACCACTAAAATTAGTAATTGTTCATATTTAAAAGTTTTAAAATATAAAACTTAAAATTTGAAATTTGAAAAGAGATAAAGTAAATATTACCCATGAAAAGGGTATTCAATTTAATTTCCTCGTATTTTGATTATGAGAAGTGTTGGCCCCTTGATGAAGTATTTATAAAAAATTTAGACTTGTGTCTAATTTAGAGTGATGAAGTCTTTGTTTGAAAACCTTTGAAAGCATTCAATTTAGAAATATTTTATGCTCCAACTCTCATAGAGTAATCTTGTATAATAATTGAAAGATGGAACCACTAAATGTGGCTCGCTACATTAAAATATAAATGTTGACTTTCACTAGACTCAAACATGGTAGGATACGAAGGTGTAAACACTAAATTTGGGTCTTTAATGTGAAACCATAGACATTGAGTGTCACTAACCTCTAACGTGGCCCATATTAAAAATTAGACAAATCAAACTACTATAGATGAATCTAAATTCTATTTGAAACTTTTTAAACTTGGAACAAGTGAAATTTGAAAATTTCCATGTATAAACATAAACATGAGTGAATATCATGCCCCATGTATCTGTAATGAATTAATATTGAATGTCATTTGAATCTTGTAAGTATTTGAAACTTATAACTTGTAACTAAAACTATTTTTGCATATACCCATGTATATGAATCAAGTATATGTGAATCTATAATGAATTAATTATAGGAATGAGTGCCTATGCATATCATATGCCCTCATAATCTAAAAAAATTGAATCATGGTGTATTATATTATAAGTCTATTTTTTTCCTTGTGAGGACTTGAATTACCAAAACAAGCCCATTATGATGTACCCTTTTAGGATGAGAGACAACCTATAAGTGAATAATCTCAAAATTGAATGTGAAATATATAATACTATAATCTCATATGAAAATTTTAATTGAATCATCATAATATTGAATATAACATTGATTTGTATATGCAACATGTGTTAGAGAGATATAAAATTGAAGTACATAAGCAAGAAAAGTAGGATATGGATCATGGCATAAGATTAAAGTATAAATAGATTAATGCATGATATGAATAATGTCACCATATTAATTAAATGAACATACAATCAATGTTATATAATGTCACATAATTTGTAAAAAATGTCCCACATATAAGGAACAAGTGAATGTTGCATAAGCACACAAGGCCTAGGGACATACATAATAATAAAATTAATCCTAACTTATCATGTAATAAAGTGTAGAAAATTGAATTTAATAATTAATTTCTTGAAAATGTTTAATCTTGACATCTTACCTCTCTTGCCCTATTTACCATTCATTTAACTCACAATCTTTATGAGATCATTAAATATTATATAAATTCTATTTAAAATACTTATAAAATAATATATACATCCATATTTTGTCTATAGATTCCTATCAAAATAGTTCTAATAGTCTTTGTCCTTTTGGGACAAGACCACACTAGGTTAGATAGGGAAGTATTGGCTACTTTTCCACTAGTACAACCTTATCCCCAATGCCTCAATGATAAATTAATAAATTATAAATGTTCAAAGTAACTCATAGATTTACTTTATAAATCTATATTAGCATAAATATTAAAAATATTCCCCTATATAATCACATCAAGGCTTATCTAAACACATTTAGTGATCACTTTACATTTAGAAGAACTACATTGGCTTGAGGCCCTTTTAGGATATGTAGGAAACACTTAGATTTCACATGGTTTTATGATGGTAGATATATTATTTCCCTAACCCCATTCCCTCAATTTGGAATTTGATCTATATATTTTTTATTATGTAAGATCCAGGGTTTCATGTTTTACAAGTTTCTGTGTGATAAATCATTGCACACAAAAATTAGTAAATCCTTGTAGACAAGTTCATAGACCCAAATAAAAATATAAATTTTACACTTAAAAAAGATGTGGCCATATGATGCCATCATGTATCCCTATCCTCCTAGCATGCCATTATCCCAATGCAGTTTGAATTCTTATTTTTAGACACAAAATAATATGTATGTATTTTCAAGAAGTTTTCAGTCATAGTAATCTTACACATTCAACATAAGATATGTTTAAGGGAAATTTTCTTATATGTCAATAAATTTACTATTTTTATTTTATTTATAATTTATTATTATTTTACTTTCAAATTTGCATATTTCCCATATATCAATTTTAACAGTCTAAAATTATTTTTTTGATACATTTCAATTTAAAATAGATTAAATGTTTGGGTGAACCCACTATTTTTACAATATTGCTTTTTATTTTCTTGATTTTCTTATTAGGATTTCATTTAAATTTATGTAAATTCATGACAACAAAATAAAATGGCCTTAAATTTTAGATATAAATCTGACACATAATGATCTAATATTCTTTTACCTTGGATTTAATCTAAAATTGAAATATTTGCCTTATCAACTTGGATAATATTTTACACATAAGATATTTTTTTGACCTTCGGTTAAAATTTATTGATATATATATATATATATATACAAAAAAATATTCTAATTTTTAAATATATATATATATATATATATATATATAAATTAGAATATATTTTTGTATATATATATATATATATATATATATATATATATATATATATATATATAACTTTATAATTGAGTGTGTCTTACAATAAAAATGACCCCAATGGATGGAAAATTAAAAAACATACACTTTTAAAAACAAATAGAACTAGATTTCAAGTCACGGTTCAAAAGTCATAGCTTTTATAGTTTTTCATCATTAAAATAGGTCAAATAAGTAAACATTACACAAACATTAAATGAAATAAGGACCAAAAAAAATTTACCACTTCAATAAAATGTGATTAATGGGATTCAATCCCAATACCTCCCATGTAACAATGGTCCACTAAAAAAAATATTTACCACTTCACCTATTGCTTAGCTTCAAGAAGACTCTTTACAAGATCAAGAAAAACTGGTTAACTAGGCCCTATTATGATATCAAAAAATGTGGTACAACCTAATGCACAATGTTAATTCTTATTATAGGATGAAATCAGACTAAAAATTATATTTTATCCAAGAATCATATCTCAATTTTTAGATCATACATCTTCAAACCAATAGAAAATTGTATTACTATCTATATAATGAAGTTAGACTGCTACAATGATTTTCAAGTTCACAATAGAGCTATACATCCTACTCCAACATGATTCTAACTGATATTAGATGAAATTTGGGATTTTTATCTAATTGTACGAGATTTTATATGTGAAAAATAAAATTTGTACCTCTTGTGGTGAGATAAAATCATACACGTGATAGGTATACACTAGTAGACCAATGAGTAGGTTTTTTTTCAATAGATGATCTATATAACATGATCTTAGATGATCATAAACAATTACATAGGACATAGAACTAATATTTATATTTCCAATTACTTTAATATTTGGATTTTGATGCATGTGTGGCTTAACATTATAAAAAAGTATGCATAAATTGCCTTAAATTTTTTAAAAACAAACTTAAACATGGGTTTATCAAAATAATTACATAATGGTATAGCCTAGGATCCATATGTCTTATTTAATGGACAAAAAAATATAGATCAAATATCCATACAAAATACTTCCAATCCACTAATAAGAAATTTTGATATATGGACAAATCCTTGCACCAAGAAACTCATAAATGGATGGTTACAACACTTACCACTCTAATACCATGAAAATAATAATGAGTAGATCATTCTAAGGCATAAAATCTTAGGTGTTGACAAAAAATAACATCAAAAAAGGAGATATATGTAAAATAAAGGGTTGTAAATTGATATGTAGAGCAAGGTAGCCAATACTATATATTAAATCCATATTTATATATTATTACAAATGAGAAGATTTACATATATAGACATGTAAAAATGAAGAGTAAAACATCCTAACTAATGTGGGATAAATATACAATACAAAAAATACAAAAAACACCTAGTAAACATGAATAACCTACTCTAGCATTATATACTCATGTTGTTCCTTTTACTTATGATAATGAATGGATAAATTACAAACCAAAAACATATGAGAGAAGAGTATATAGATGATTATTATTTTGATGATATATTAATGAATAGACAATGTGATTTTGATGCATCTTGGGAACAAAAATGCATTAAAAAAACAATCTAGAATCTTCTTCAAATTCACTTTCTTCCTTGACTAATAATCTAATTAAAAGTGCACAATTCAAGTCTCAAATAATAAAACATAAATAGGTAAATCTAACTAAGAATGATTGAAGTATTTTCAAAAACTTATTTCATAATAAAGGCATTTTAAAACTAAGAATCAATTTCTAAGATTAATTATTTAAAAATAGTGTATATTGAATCTACATGTCATAGATCTTCCCCCTTTTCAACCAATGAGGATGAAATTCCTTCCTCTTCCCTTAACACAACACAAAATAAAATTAAAAATCATGGCATTACTTCTAACACATCTTGTGGCATTTCTTCTAATTCACCCTCATGTTTATCTTCACATGATCCTAATTGTGTCATTAAAGTTGTTATTGGGGTTATAAAATTTATTAAATAAGTATACAATCAAAACCAAATAATTTTATATCACCTCTAGCCCAATACCTCATAAACTAAGGCAAAGATAAATAAAATCAAAATCAAGAGAAGAAATAAACAATTATTACCTTCCTTTTTGAGGATAATTCACCATCTTATAAGTGAATATGGCTTATATGTATTCTCAATAAGTCTTTAGCAATGTTATTATCATAAATATACCATATCCTCTTAAAAACCTTTAAAAAATAAATTGATAGAATTTGATGCACAAGCTAGCTTAAAAATTGACATAGCTTTGCTATTGAACATGAGCATGGAATACTTCAAAGGGAAAGGGTATATTTATTAAAAAAATTAAATCAATGAGGACCCTCCATCTTGATTTGAAAATGGATGGTTACAAATACATCTTTAACAAAGCACATAGATCATCATATGAATTGATAATTTTATCCCTTCATCTTCTTGTAAGATGAAGGGTGAAGGATTATCCTCAAAATATCTTTTTAAGCCTCAATGTAGGCCCTTGAAAATAATTATTCTCAAAGAAGAACATGGATCATCAATGTGGGACCTTAATATTGTTTCCAAGATGAAGGGTTGAGAATTATCCCTAAAATATCTCATAAGATTCATTATGGGCCCTTCATCTTATCTCCAAGATGAAGGGTGGAGAATATTCCTTCATATTATTTCATTTATTAACTGGTGGGATCACAAAAGAATATTCCATGGGATCTCAAGATTCTTTCTTAAATAAAGACACCCTTTGAAAGGATAGGAAAAAAGATGAATTGAAAATTGAAAATAAATTTTAATTCCATTTGCATAGAATTATTAGTTGGAATAAAAATTACTTAAATCAATAAAATATCAAGTTAAATAATACAATGTGGAGAACTTAATTGGAAGAATGATTAAAGGAAATGATTAGAGAAGGAAAAATATTTTAATTAATTGATCAAAGAAGAAAAATTAATGAATTGATCCAAGAAGAATAATTAATTAGAGAAAATGATAATTAAATTAATTTAATATGGTGAATTATCCCACCTAAAGATGCCCCAAGGTGTATTAAAACTCATGAATTAGATGCACATAATAAATTAGGATGAATATAATATTAGACTAGTTTGTTTATAATTTATGGTAAGTCATTCCATTTTGCAATTTTGACTAGAAGTGATTAAAATGGAGTGTCTACATTTTTACCCTTTTTGGGGAGTCACTATGAGATGTAGATGAAATCATGTCTTTCCAAATAATGAATTAAATTGTTTAAATGAGTGTAGAAGATGATCATAATGATTAGAGGAAAAATAATAGATGTTAAAATTGACAATTTTGTTAAATGTGTTAGCAAATAGACTCAAATATGTCTCAAAATGACTCTTGGTAAACCCTATATTTTACCTTGAAGGGAGAGTCAAAATAAAAATTTGGGTGAGTGGACTTATGAAAGCATGAAATGATAGAGTAAGAAAAATAAATTCAGAAAAAATTATAGTGATAAGAGAAAATGAGAGGAAAAATAGATATCGGGGTGAGCAATAAGCCTCCAAAGAAGAATTATAGTATACCATGTCTTATGGTGCGATTGTTTTTGAAATAAAATGATATAGATTCACCCTAAAAGGTAAAATCAACTAGTTTTTACCCAAGTAATTCCAAAATTTACCTCTAATATTTTTCACAAAAGTGACTTGGAGAAAATGGCTCATATATAACATTTGAGATCACTTCTATACCATCTAAGAGAGTTCAAATGGGCCTAGGGAGTAGGACCACCAGTAGGTAAATTTATTTCTTTATTTAATTTCCCTTTAAGCACATTTATTACATGTAGAAGTAGGTAAAAAATGAATTCATTATTTTCATAATGATGAATTTGATCATGAAAACAACAAATTTATCTATAGAAATGGTGAATTCACAATGAAAATAGAGAATTTGATTAGGAAAATGATGAAGTCATGCTAAAAATGGTGATTTGACCAAAATGGTGAAATGGCATAGAACACTTTTGAAAATTGATGAATTTGGCCATATAATTGGTGAATTGGTCTAAAAAAATGATGAAAATGACCAACAACTTATCAAATTTTCCAAGTGATGAAAAGGATATGGGGATTAAAAAATGACCATAAAATTAGTGAAATGTGTTTTAAATTTTTAATTCATCCTTGAAATGATGAAAAAGGCTAGGCTATGCATAATGACAAAAAAGACCTTAAAAACTCATGAATCTGTCATGGAAATGATGAAATTAAAAGTTCTAAATAGTGAATTTGCTTTAAATTAGAGAAAATATCCTAAAGCACATAAGAACAAAAATTAATCAAGGGAAAAAATGAAAAAGCATGTGACTAAGTCTAACTTGAGTTGATGAAGTGATGGTGATAGAAAATAGAATTGATTAGCAAGTAGAATGTGATTGAATTAAATATAGATGAATGCATTTATCTATCTTGATTGGATTTGTGGGAGCAAGTAGATGTCATTATAACATATGAGAGGTAGTCATATATCCTATTATAATAGATATTATGGATGGATGATATTGGTGGGTTCTTTACATTCATTATCCTCTTATACGTGACAAGGATGCTAGTGATCAAGGTAGATAGGGGATTTATTAATGCCCTAGCTAAGAGATGGTGTTATTACAACTTGACATTATAGTTATCACTATGAGAGTTGATCATCACACTAGAGGATATATGGTACATTCTACAAGTATCGATCAAAGGATGGCCACTATATTGGTTAGC
Organism: Torreya grandis; assembly: GCA_037957365.1. Classification (NCBI taxonomy): domain Eukaryota; kingdom Viridiplantae; phylum Streptophyta; class Pinopsida; order Cupressales; family Taxaceae; genus Torreya; species Torreya grandis. Next base: position 344,227 of record JARHVA010006985.1, read on the forward strand.
ACTAAGGTTTAGATAGGATATGATGAAAGATTTGACTGGACATATTGATATGGAGATGGTATGAGGTGGCTATGTATATATTGATGAGGTTGAGTTGGTGATGGACATGTCATGAGATGAGGCTATGGAGTTTGATCCTCCACCACCATTAGTAGTTGATACCAAAATGATTATTATGATGGATGTTATCAATGGCATTCTACTACCTGATAAGAGTAAGTACTTCTTCCATATGGGCCTTGGAAGAGTGGTTAGGGATATTCTAGAATAGACAATTACATTTTCATTGGGACTTACCATATTATCACAACTATACCATAATCTACATTATTTGGTAAATCAAGGAGTATGTAGTATAGGTGAAGCCACATTACTCCAAGTCTAGGTGTGGGAACATATTTCTATTAAGAGACTAGTGGGGAGATGTTAGTAGAGGAGGTTAGAAGAGTTGATGGCCTATAGTTGGTATCAGGTGGGACCTAAACACAAGAGACATAAGGGGAGATACGGTACTATATATGAGCTCTATATGAAATGATATAGGTGGATCTAAGTTGGACACCATATTTAGGTATTCAATATCAAGGGATGAGGATGCAAAGTATACATTATATATGACCATAGTTTTTTATATTATTGGATGACATGATTATAATATAAAGAGATATAAAACATATGGGGTACAATGTGAGTTTAATTTGTAACAGTATGTACCCATTGGGTGATATCACTTTGTTCATGTGACTAGGAAGATACCATTGGGGACCAATAGTGGATTAGGTAGAGGTAGAGTATAGATTTGGTTTGATTCCATAGGTGGCATGGGCCTATGTAGAAGTTCTAATATATGTAGGAGTGACTATATCTTATGTGACATGGTGGGATAAACATCAACCATTGATATTAACCACTTCATTGGGTGGTGATCAATTATAGGTATAAAGAGCTCATGGAACTAAGGATATGTTCAACTATGGTTTTGGCAACTGATATGCATAGTGTTTATAGTAGATTTTAAATTTAATGAGGATGAGGGATAAGAGGATGGAGATGTAAAGGTAGAGGTGGATTACTTATAGGAGGAAGTGGAGGTAGGGATAATTGAGGAGATGGTTGAGGTGGATATAGGAGGTGCAAATTAGGATTTGGATATGATAACAAATTTAGGATAGGCTAGCCCATCAAGACTAATAATATCATATATAGATTATACCATCATTAATAGGTTGAGATAATTGATTAGTGAGAGTAATATTGAGATACATGGACTACAATTGAGATTATATTAGTGATCATGATAGTTGACCTCAACACAACCAAAGTAGTGCAGATCAAATAGAAATATCTAGACTTAAGTTAAAATTAATTTCTATGAAATATGTTCAAGATTAGCTAATTATAGATAAATATTATACTCAGGAAAAGTGAGAGACAAATCAAATAGAGAAGGATTTTGTGCATGCAGAGCAAGATAGTGATGAGATGTAGAGAGATAGGGCTTAAGCATATTTTATCAGAGTACAAATAGAGAAAGATGATGCTTTAGAGATTATGACATAGAGGGGATTAATTTATACTTTTAATAAGATCATTTAGGCTAATGATGAGGCCTATTATTATATGAGCCTTTACGAGGAAAAAATGCCATTGATTACCATGGGTCCTATGTTTTCTAAGTATAGTGCACAAAGATCATCTTTGAGATTATTTTGGTCTCAGATAAATTCTGCATCTATTAGATCTATGTCCCAACCACCTATTTTATCACTAACTATGGTCACTCCAGCCTAGTAGACCTTACTTTAGGGTAGAACATGAAAGATATTTCCATGAGATGACACACATGGTAGATTTTCTAGGGATGGGCATAATTAGAGCTAATTTTGTGATGGAGATCTATAATTTTGATCCATGAGATTATATTATTTTATGATGTACTCAGCTAATGTGAGATGTATATGTATTATCATTTATGTACATAATCCATTTTGATGTATATATGGACCCATTTTGATGTATTTATATAGAGGGATCCATGATTTTTACTATTATCTCATGTGATGTTTATTTCATTTGGTTATGCCTCCTTTACTTATATTATATATGTTTGATATGATTTTGATTTGAAGATGTTCTTATTATGATTATTAATGAGATATATTTTGTTCTCAGTGATATGATGCAAATGATTATTATTTTTGTGTATGGATATCACTAGTTTACCATGATTTTATCAGTCTTATGATTAGATCAAATATAGAGAGAATTGATTTAACATAACTATATGACTAGACTTTTTAGACTTGATTTTTAATATTATAAATGAAAATATGCATCATATTCTATAAATGAGTCATGATAACATTTTTATTTAAAAATTCATAAATTTAAATTCAAAATAAAAATGTATACAACTTAAAATAGGATATGTAAATTCAATATTTAAATGTAAAACAAAATGCACTTAAATCAATTTTAATTTATATACAAATGTTCACAACATAAAAATATTGATATGAAAAATCAATACATAAGTGAAAATCATAATGTATAAATTAATTAAACCACGTAAAAAATTGACACACAAATAAATAACACAAACACACAAGTAAAAGTAAATAAACATTATATTAGTAAATTAGTGTATGTGATAAATTAGGCACTAGTTTTGAAATTGAGGGTGTGATAAAAAATCATGACTAAAGTGGGGTAATAAAATAAAAATTAATGGGTGGTCAAGATGATTCTAAATGGCCCATGCAAGTTGACATTGCCTATATAGTCATATGGACTTTAGGCCAAATGTAGTTTCCCCAAGGATTGGGAAAGAATGAAGGTGCTGATAAGTAGAAGATTGATTATAGAGGAAAAATAGGAAAGGGCTCAAATAATAGTTAGAGCACATAATGAATGATATTTTAAAAATTATAAGTGTATGGGATAGAGATATTATCATAAAATGATGAGAGAATGGGAGAAAGGATGGCCAAGATTACCTTAAAAAATGGAGTGTTGCCTACATAGTTTAATTAGACCTCAAGCCATTATAGTTAGACAAAAATTTGATGCAAAATATGATAAGTATGATCAAGATAGGAAATAAAAGTTTGAGATTGGATGGTCTAACTTACAAAATGGATATATCATGAAATGGGAATATATTAGTCCCACCTTTGATATGCCATAATCATAAGGAGATGGAATCATCTATGAGGTATTTCAGTATGTGCAACCTAGCTACAAGTGAATGGAAATTCAAGTTCACTAATATGATGAAAACTAGTTAATGATGTCATATTAGAGATGGGTATAGATGGGGAAACTTGTGGGATTTTGAGTTATGAAAATTAGTAGGGTTTTTATTTAAGTGAATATTTGGATGTTTATGGATTTTTAGAATAATTAAATGTTTAGGTATTTATGGAATATTTGAATGTCTAGGGATTTATATAATATGATATAAATAATAATATTTTGATAAAATAATATACAAGATACATGAAATGACAATCCCAAAAACATCTATCAAAGGGAATGGTGACTATGAGTATGAGGAATCAAAAACAAATAGGTGATGTCAAATGGTTTATCATATACAAGAATATGAAGAAGTCAAGGAGTACCCTTTCAAATAAAACTTGGGAAAATACCTTCTATTATAACAATAAAATAAGGATGAAAAGGGATTGGATTAAGGAATGTAATCAGGATTAGCTAAAAACTTAAGGGAGCTATAAATGTCATAAAAAATAGAAAATCATGATGTTCAATTATCTGGCATTTCATCTGAAAAGATATTATGACACAAATTATTTTTCAAATTTGATATGCTCCTATTGAATTTAATCTCATTAGGATCCTAGGATAAATGGGATACAAGGATAACCATAAAGGAAATATTTGGATGAATCTATTTTACATATAAAATACTTCCCACCAACTCTTGATACAAATTAGAATCAACACTGGGTGTAGTGAAACTCTCTCAAGATTAATCCTTGAAGGAAAATAAGTGTGGGAATGTTTGGAATTAGTAATGCTAAATATATAAATAAACTCATGAGCATATTTTTTTATCAAATGGATATGCCATCAAAATAATATATGAACTATAATGTAGAAACCCCTGTTTCCCTTGAACTCTAGCACTGAATATTTTTTTGACTGTTTTTGTGTGTATTCTGATTTTTTTTGTGTTTTTGCATGAAATAAAGAAGAATGCGATTCTTGCAAAAAAATTTCAAATAAATAATAAATAACAGTATAAACTTCTAACTGGCTAGTCTAATATCTTATTGTCCATTTCAAATGATTACAATACTGAATCTCTGTCATGCAACAAAATAATACAAATATTGTCTTCAAAAACCTAATCTTTTTGCAAATCTAAAATTAATCCATAGATCTGGTACGGCTCGAGTTGCTGTGTAAAAAAAATAGTTGCCGACATTAGTTATACTACCACCATCAGTTGATATACTGTTGATGTCAGTCTCTATCAGTTGATCTACTTTGTCGACATCGGTATGAAGTCAGCCGATGTCGGTCTCTGAGCTCCCCACGGCACTATCTAGCCTACTATAGAATGGTACGAATTTGCATGGATCTGTATGGATCCCTTATAGAAGTAAATAGAATATATTACGGCCTGTATGCTAGACACCTAATCTAAAGAAATATGGCCTAATATAGAAGATCTAAATCTGGATAATTACTGAATCAAAACCTAATGAAATAAATACATGTAAATCTTTGTGATAACTTCTATATGAAGTTATCTCTCAAACTGGCAATAGATCGGCTAATCTCTCACAACCTCTAAATTGCACACACTGAAGAGTGTATTTTCTCCAATGCAACTGGAATACTAGAAACCCTTGGCTCAATCTTCTCAAAAAAATCCTTAGAAAAATTTGTCTTCAATATCAATAATCAATAATCATAATGGCCTCCCTCCAATAAGAAACCCTTATATCTTCTAAAAAGTGTGCTTGCCCTAATTAGGGTTTCATAATTAAGAATTAGGGTTTCATAATGAAAATATGTTAAATAATTAATATTTAATTAAATCAATCAAATATTAATATCTCCCTCAATACATGTCTAAAAGATCCTGAACGAAAGTCAACTGGAAAAAATTTGCTAGTCGAAGCCAAGCCAAGCATCCATCATGACCCTCTATCCATCCTATCAGCCTACGAAGGTCACACAATAGACTAATCATCATAAAACAAGATCACACTAAAAAGGGGACATTAAAATCTTCCCTCCCTAAAATTTATTGTCCCCAAGCAATCTCAACAACAAAGTTAACATCACTCCACCTAGATCCCAAGGAAAAGATTGTGTAATGTCCCTCATGTCACCAATCAACCCCTGTGAAGAAATCATTAGCATCAACAATACAAAAAGTAACAACTAAGACACTATACTCAACACCCAAACAACTGACATCACTGATAATGAAGAGACATCACATGTTAGATAGCAACAACACAAACCAAATCTGCTTATCATCAACTCCTGCTCTAAGTCATGCACCAACAAACTGTCAACCCTAGCACCTATCACCATGCCCAATACAATCTTTGAATCCAGAGTGTGAATGCTAGACATACTCATATCATCATCAACATGTGCTAACTCCTAAAATGAACTCACCTCAAGACAAAGCTCATCCACATGTCTCTCCTGTATTGGTGCCAATGTGCACTCTGCAGCCCACTCTACCATATCATGTCGTATGGCCTCTCCATCTGATGAAAAAACATATTTTTGATGTTGCTGCCTCGTATTGCCTTAAGAACATGTGTCTTCCCATCAACATCAAAATGGACCTCTGTGTCCTTGAGATGAAGAGTGACTTTCTCAGGGGAATGAAGCCACTTCATGCCCAAGACTAAGTCTATATCCCCCATGCTCACCACATAATAATCAACCTTGAACTCATAGTTGTTCAAGTGCAATGGGAGGTCTCTAATCATCTGCTCACACCTAAGAGTGTAACCATCAGCTACCTTAACTCTAATGCCCTTGAAATCCTTGGTAGTGAGTCCACACTTCTCCACAAATCTAGCATCTATAAAATTATGTGTGGCTCATGTATCAAGAAGGGTGATGACCCTCTACCTTGCCAAAACTCCACAGAGTCTAAATGAATCATCTAACTAAATGATGAATAGGCATGCCTCCTATATGTGAAGCTCTAAATCTATCTCTACCTTAGGCTTTAAAGCCTCTGCCTCAGACTCCTCAAAACTATCCTACTATTTGGAATCTTCTGATTCTAAATCCTCATAATACGCCCACATCACACGATTTGCCTTGCCCTTAAGCCTCAAAGGACAATTATGATTGGCATCATATAGACCTTTATAGTAGAAGCAAAGCTTTTTCATGCATAGATTGTTAAGAGCCTCTTGATCCAAAGGTGGTGCTACCGGGTTGGCATTTGAATCATTCTTAACACCTAATTTATCTTTGTTGAAATCCAATCCCTCTCTATCTCTGTTGAAGCCCTTATTGTCCCTGGATGAAGAAGTACCTCTGGAGTTAAATCTACTAGATGGGGCTGCCATCTCCATACTACGTGCCTTATTCATAGCTACCTATAATGAAGGAGGATTAAAGGCTTTGATCCAACCTCTCAATGGTTCTGTCAATCCCTCCATTTAGAGAACTACCAACCTACGCTCTGAAATGTTTGGCACCATGACTGCCAATCTCTTCAAATCACCAATGAAGGACTCCAATTTGCTTGTCTTTTTCAACTATGCTAGATCTCAAAAGTAAACCTCAGGATCTTTCTTGTCAAACTGCTCAACCAACCTATCCACAAAGTCTTGGTACTCTGTCACCTAGTTATGTTGAAGTGTTACCATACCATGCTACCACCAATCATGTGCTACTCCCTCCAAGTGCAAAGTGGCGTATTTGATGGCCTCTATCTCTGTCATTGGCCACAATGTAAAAAATGTGTCAAGCTTATGAATCCAAGCTTGATCTATCATCTTACCACTCCCATCAAAAGTGGTCAAAGAAAGCTTGCCAGTAGCCTTCTTCAGCTCACTAAGCTGGCCTCTAGGCCTCCTGTCTTGTCTAATTGATCTATAGTGCTCTCTCCTCTGATTAACAAAATGATCAAAGGACATCCTCTCTTGAACTTGAGGAGCTAATAAGTCCCACTCATCATTTTTAGCCATGAGGGCATCTGCAAATAGGGAATCTCCTACCGCCTCCTTTGCTAGTGCTTCTTCTAGTTCATCCTGAATAAATGTAGGATGTGTAGGTCTATCAGTAGTCCTGGAATGGGATAGCTATGGTCTCTGATTAACTATAGCACTCTTGTTATCTCCAAGTTCCCCATTCTATCTAATAGGTGGGTTCATCTTCTCTACCATAGTAGTAAGTGCCTGTAGTGCCTGCGTCATTTGCTGCTAGCCTGTAATCATCACACAAAAGAATTCTCTGGTGTCTTGATCATCATTATGTCTATGGCCCCTGGGTGGGCTACCCTCATGCCTATCACTCATGGTGATTGGATATTGTTCTAACACTTGGGTACCTTCAAACAAATCTCTATTGCATGTGTTATACCTGTGTGGTCCCAACTCTTGTGGCTGCATGAGATTGCTAAACCCTCAGGATGGTAGGATTTAGCTCTGATACCACTATAGAAACCCCTCTTTCCCTTGAACTCTAGCACTAATTATTTTTTGACTATTTTTGTGTGTATTCTAATTTTTTTTGTGTTTTTGCATGAAATAAAGAAGAATGCAATTTTTTGCAAAATAATTTCAAATAAATAATAAATAGTAGTATAAACTTCTAACTGGCTAGTCTAATATCTTATTATCCATTTCAAATGATTACAATACTAAATCTCTATCATGCAACAAAATAATACAAATATTGTCTTCAAAAACTTGATCTTTCTACAAATTTGAAATTAATCCCTAGATCTAGTATGGCTCGGGTTGCTGTGTAAAAAACACAGTCACCAACGTCAGTTATACTACTGCCATCAGTCGATATACTATCGATGTCAGTCTCTATCAGTCGATCTACTCTATCAACATCGGTATGAAGTCAGCTGATGTTTGTCTCTCAGATCCCTGCAGTGCTGTCTTGCCTGCTACAAAATGGTATAGATTTGCATGGATCTATACAGATCCCTTACAGAAGCAAATAGAATATAGTATGGCCTATATGTTGGATGCCTGATCTAAGGAAATATGGCTTAATATAGAAGATCTAAATCTAGATAATTACTGAATCAAAACCTAATTAAATAAATACCTATAAATCTCTGTGATAACTTATGTATGAAGTTATCTCTCAAACTGGCAATAGATTGGCTGATCTCTCACAACCTCTGAATTGCACACACTAAAGAGTGTACATTCTCCAATGCAACTGGAATACTGGAAACCCTTGGTTCAGTCTTCTCAAAAAAATCCTTAGCAAAATTTGTCTTCAATATCAATAATCAATAATCAATAATCATAATGGCCTCCCTCCAATAAGAAACCCTTATATCTTCTAAAAAGTGTGCTTTCCCTAATTAGGGTTTCATAATTAAGAATTAGGGTTTCATAATGAAAATATGCTAAATAATTAATATTTAATTAAATCAATCAAATATTAATATCTCCCTCAATACATGTCTGAAAGAGCCTGAACGAAAGCCAACTAGAAAAATTCTGCTACAAAGCCAAGCCAAGCATCCATCATGACCCTCTATCCATCTTATCAGCCTACGAAGGTCACATAATAGGCTAATAATCATAAAACAAGATCACACTAAAAAGGGGACATTACATATAACCTAATATATTGGTGCATAAATCTTAAATATGTCATGTCATACTCTTTATAACTATGTTGTACATCCTAAATCAAGGAAGGGGGACTACATGTAAGGATGAATTCATCAACATATAGGAAAATCATCAAAATTTCATCCCCATACATATATATTTATAATTTAGGGTATGAATGGAAATGTGTGATACTAAAATCAAGTAAAAAATAATCCATCTTCTAATACCAAGCTCCAAAAGTTTGTTTGAGATAATAAAGTGAATGCAAAATATTTAAAAAAAGTGAACAATCTTGTAAAAATCCATGTGGATTATATATATATATATATATATATATATATATATATATATATATATATATATATTCACATGAAGATCATCATGCATAAATTCACTCTTCAAATACTTCTAATGTGTTGACCATCCTTTTGATGTAGATAGAGAAATAATAGGGCAAACGCAATCCATCTTGTAAACTTGGGAAAAGGTCTTAGAGTAGTCAATCCATTTAACTTATACAAAATTATTGGCCATCAGATATACCTTTTAATTTTAACATAACCAATATTTTCACATTTGGCCATATAGGCCCACTTAAAATGATATATTTTTTTCCTTATGAAGAAAAACTAAATCCAAATTTTTATTATTAATCAATAAAGAATACTCCTCTACCATCACTACATAAAACTTTGTTAGAGATGCAACATTTTAAAACCTATTTAGATTATTTGAAATAACATGAATCAAAATACTACCCCCATGTGTTTGTGGAAAAGTAAAATGAGGTTAATAGAATCACTTGAAAAATAATTGGCCTCATGTGGAGTAACACAAACCCATTATGGTAAAGACTGTGTAGTAGGAGATGGTGGTGTAGGATCAAAAAAAACATCACTATCATAATCAAAGGGTAAATAATCCTCAATGATGAATAATATGGAGAGGAAGTTGAAGAAAAATACGTAGATGTAGGATACATGGTGAATTTCTCATTAACCTTGACATATCATTGAAACAAAACATCTTGAGTGACCAAATTGAATAATTAATAAGCTTTCACACCCTTAGAGTATTCAATTAAAATGAGTGGGTGAGTATTCTTCTCTATGAATTTTCATTTATCATCATTGATAAATTCCAAACCTAAATACCAAATAATTTTAATAAAAACACATCAAGCATCAGATTAGAAAATAGGCTATATTATGTTTAGGAATCATATCATTAGATTCTATAAATATTATTTTTGGATATTTGGACACTTTAATTAATGATACTATCTAAATTTTGATGAAAAATCATATATAGAATGCTTGATAGATCAAGATGTGACCACCTATGTCTTTCTGGGTTTTATGTCACTTTTCATCTGATGTATCTAGATCTTGTGCATATGCTTTGTATGAATATTTATAGCTAAGAACCTAGTTATTCACCTTGGGTTAGGTTACCTTTCCAAAAAATGGGTCAGTGGCTTCACAATGTTAAACTGAACTCAAAGACCCCTCTATCAATAAGCATTGCCTACATAGACAACAATATAAGGAAGGAATCAAACTTATGTAGTTATCCTTTATGTGTTGGTATGTGTGTGAAAATTAGTGTATAATTATATATTTGAGTGCATGCAATGATATGTATTGTAACTTGAAAAATATGGTTCATGATATATCTTTTGAGTGATTCAAATGTGTAGTATGTATGCTCCTATAATTGATATGTAAATAAAGATGTATTGGGTAGAATATCTTAATTGTGCACTTTGAAATTCATTAGTATTTATAAGCTTGAGAGGTGATTACTATATTTTACTTATATTTATACTAGATATTTTGAAATAATCTTGATGGAAGGGTTAATGACATTCTTAGGCTGACCTATACACATTGAAATAATTACAAATTTAACTGTTTGTAGGGTAAGGACACTTTCTTGGAACATGGACAATAGTGTTGATTCTAATATCTTGTTATGAATGTAACTATATAGGATGGAGAATTTTTTTTTGAGGTTATATAGTTAAAAGTGAAGGATATATATCATATTATAACCAATTTATGGTTGCATGTGATAGATAATCAAAGTAATCAAGTTTTGACTAAGAAATAAGTAATTAGACCTAGTGAGGTAGTGAATGTGAGACTTTCAACTACAAATAAGATCAAACTAAAGGGTAGATCCTTGAGATATGTTTTTAAAGTGTACAAAAATAGTTTAAAATATAAACCTAAATTTAAGCATCTACATTTTCTACCATTTAATCAAGTAATTCATAAGGATGAAATTAATAAGTTAAAGTAAAGAGAGTGTACCATGTTATGTAAAACAAACCTTTTCTTTGATTAAGCCCACTTGAATTTTTTTATGCGAATTACCTAAAACCAATAACATGTTATAGGTGTAATTAGTTCATATAATCTTAAATTGAATAATTTTAAAATACTTGAAATAAAGAGAGAAAGGAATGAGTACGATTATGTTTCAATGCAACCATGTTTCCCCTTCATAGTTTATCTTGGTAGAGATGTTTCCTAGTTAAAACATTGGAAAGAGGTTCACAAATAAACCATGGATATGTGAAGAGGATAATTATAGTGTGGTCATGTCCCCAATATGGTATAAGTATGAAATGTTTGAAGTCCATTAAGAGAACATAGTCTCAATAATGCAACTCAAGTATAATCAATATCTCATATAACCAACTAGTTAATTTAACCAAACTATCCAATCTTGCTTAATTCAAATGGTGTAACCATATCAACTCATAATAATAAAATCATAGTGTAAATTACATCTACGATGAAAAATATTGATCCCACTAGTAAAAAATAACTCAGTATTTCCCTAGAGAAAATATCAAATGGTTCATCTTGGTAAGTGTTGACCAATTTTACCCACAGGCAAAATTTTGGTCAACTTCTCCCCTATTGTTTAAGGCCAATTCATTTCGAGTTCAGTAGGTTCAATGAATTTAGTTCATAGCTGAGTTTAATGGTTCAAAGGTGGAAAGTTCATTAGCTTCGGTTCAAAGGCTCATCAGCGCGCTTGGTTGAACCATTGAACTGTTGAGCCATTTTGGTTCAACGGGTTCAGTTTAAGGAGGTCGCAGTTCAAAGGAAAAGACCCGCTGACTTTTGACAAGGATGGTGACATCCCAGAGGCTGTCAATTTTAATGAAATAAACTAGCCATTTGTTTTTTGAAATTTTTGAGCGTCAAGCATGGAAAAGCCCAAGGAATGCAGCGACTAGCCAAGAGATCACCCCCGATGGCTGAAAGAGCGAGAAAGACAAAATTGAGAAAAGTCAAATCACAGATGACAAGCAAGGAGAAATGATATGGCGTAGAAGTGACAAGGTGGTCCAAGTGGCAAAGTGCAAGCAATTTATTGCCTGATAGTCCCCAAATGGCACAAACAACAAGTAACACGGCCCATGCATTTAAAAGGGGACAAATTTTAGTCTGTTGGTAGAAAAGAGGCGCGATCCATGCTTCCAAATTAAAGCTCAAACACCAAAGTCAAATTTGGTGATTATACAGCATGGTTCCAGTAGGCTCCTTTTAGAATGATGACAACACAATAGTGTTTTCTTCTTTCCAATGGGATGCGACAGGCCAACTTGTCAAAGAAGCACCAAGTTTCTTTCTCCTTTTCTTCTATATATTGTAACTTCTCATTTTTGAGAAGGGTCAGATCTTCCACATTTGTAAGGCATAGCCCTGGTGAAATTTCCACCTGAATCAAATAAAAGCAGTTTTTACCTCCATTTGGATAGATATATCTGAGTATGTCTTAAGTGTTTGCTCTGTGTCCAGTCATTGTTTTCTTAATGCTCTCACAGGTTCAGCACCAGCATACCTATTATCTACAAGGTGCCATCTCTGTAGCTGATAGGAGAAGAATAATATTTGAGAAGTGCAAAATAGAGGAAGTTACTACAGAAGTGTGTGTCTTACAACACCTTTAGTGATCTTTTTCTTTTTTTGTATCTTCCATTAAGGCCTCCCCGTCAGTTTCCAGTAGCCTGGTCCTTCTACCAAATGTGTAGTGTATGTATGTGTTTGTTTGGTTTCAGTGTGGATGTGTGAAGGTTGACTTATTTTGGTGCATCACCTCTTTTAGAGTAAGTTTGTTTTTCCTGCATCTCTCTCCCTTTTCATCCCCCCTTTTGTTATATCTATATGTATATATGTGTTTTGCACTTGCTGGAAACAACATGATGCATCAAAGGGAGCTAACCCTTATCTAGAGACTCTCCCCTCCAACTTCACTAGTCCCATAGGCAAGAGGGGAGTTTCCATTGTTCTGTGAAGAATGTAGGAGCTCGGCCTCCTGCCAAGGGTGTAATCTTCTACGTCAATAGTTATAGCACACTCGGTGGGACCAATTGGGATAGGTTTTATCCAAAAGAGTTGAAGAATTTTGGTGTGTTCTTCAACTGACTAGGCTTTGGAGGCTTCTGCATCAAACACCAATGGTGACTCTAAGTTAAATCATCTAGTTAAGTAGTTTTAGTGCCATACCATCAAGAAATAGCATTTTGGTATGTATAGTCCCATCGTTCAGAGCCATGGACCCTGTTTTCCTTGGCCAACATGGCTATGATCCTTCCCAGCCTTATGTTGATCCTTATCAATTTAAATATGGCCAGTCCTAGCCCTTTCATGAGTTATATCAGCCTTATGCCTAGTCTTCTCAATATGTCACTGCTCCCACTCAACCTAGTCTCTTTGCCAATCAACCCATTTTCGCCTTCAAGTGAACACTGCTAGGATACAAAAAATATGTAATAGCTCTTAACACCAGAAGGGGATGTGGCCAAGAAGTTCTTGACCATGTCATCCATCAAGTGAGAAATGCATCGAATTAGGTTAAGAAGGAATGGACTCCCATTGAAAGAGCCAATTGGCATAGGCTTACAAATGAGATGCTGGATGTGAGTGGTTTGATTGCATCTTTGAAGGAGAAGCTGAGTATTTATGAGAGGCAGCCTTACCAAGTCTATCAACCTACATACTCGCTACCCCAAGTATCATATCAGTCATATATAGCCCCTGCTTATAAGCCAAATCAAGCCTATTAAAGTCCTTTCCCCAATCGTGTTGAAGAGAGTTTTGAAATGACAAATCTTGTGTTTAAGGCTAGTCTTGATAGACAAATCAAATTGGCAAACCTTCAGATGCAGAAGTCTATTTTGGTAGCAAGGGAAGTGGAATCTAAATCTTCACTACCCTCTCACATTATGGCCTCATCAACCCCAATGGAGATGCCTAGTCCAAATTTATTGAGCTGGAATCAAGTGGTTGAGTCACAAAATAACAAGGGAGCAAAAGACATTGTCCAAGAGTGTGAGGTACAAGATCAGGTTAGTCCTTTTCAAGTTCCCCCCACCCTTCTTTAGGAAGCTCCTTACATTTCATGGCAATTTTCATGCACTCGCCATCTCTATGGTGTTTCCTTCGAGCCCCAAGAGGTAAAAAATAAGGATTATCTGGCTAAGGAAGTTAAGGAATTAGAGGCTAAGATGAGACTACTGAAAGAGAGAGAGATGGAGCTTTTAGACCCTGCAGAGGAGCCGACATCAAAAGACACCCCTTCCACCAATCCATAAGCTAATTTTAGTGTTGATGAAGTGTTGGTAAAGTGGAGAGACAAAAATCAAGAAGTTTTTGCCTGAGGTCTGCCCCCTCCTATTCTAGAGAAAAATCCCTCTTGTATGCCAAATCCTTTCTATCAAATGGCACTTGATCTTTTTGGCTCATTTGATGCATCAATCGATCCTACCCTCAATATCATACACCTAGCTTTCTAGCATGCCTCTTCTCAGATAGCTCTTCCTGTACATGAGCAGACCCTCCCAAATCTTCCCCAACCTCCTCAAGTCTTTCAACATGATCTCCAAATTCCAAGCTAAAAGAAGGAACATCATGAACCAGCTCAGGTCCTTGAAGAGACTAAAGTTACTCCTTGTTCACAAGGGGAAATTTCCAATCCCAAGGTCATGAGTTGGAAGCAAATAGTGGAATCTTGGGTCGAAAGGGAAACAAGTGAAGAAGAGTGTGCTCAGTTCATGACTGACCAAGGAGACTTCATGAGTATGAATGAGGAGGAGATCACTTTAGGTGACATGGAGGAGCATGGACAATCTCTTGTTCATGCTTTGAATGATTTGTTTGAAATCATCAGGGCAAGCTACATTATTCTTCAAGGAGGCTATGAGCTAGATAATAGCGGAGAAGGCAGCATTGGGGTTCTAATCAACATATAAAGAGGCTATAGTTTTTTAGATTTACCCCTTAAAGAGGTTAGCAAATTTGAAGATATCTTCTTTGAAATCATCAAGGAAGATGGCCATACCATGGAACTCGAGCATGAGGTAGAGGAGAGCAAGCCAGTCAAGGGTGCGTATCAAGGAGCTTATGGTGATGAGTTGACAGCAATCAATTTCTTGATGGGAAACACCAGCTTGAAGAACCAACAAGAGGCAAGCTTCCAAGAACAAACAGAGTATGTATACATTGGGAGCATGTTTGAATATCCACTCAGATTCTAGACAACTTAAGTGACAGGTGCGAGGAGCAAGTCACCATCTCTCTTTTCCATTTAGCTACTTGCCTGGCACCATAAGTCTTCTTACCAAGAAGGGGACTTGAGAAGTTTTCCTTTCAATCTAGGAGGGATGCAAGCATCCCTCATTAGCTGTACATAATAGTTTGTTTCAGTTTCTTCTCCTACTTTCCCTAAGTGCAGTTTGCACAAGTAGTGTTTTTAGCCTTGTGTGTTTTCCCTTCATGTGTGGGGTAAAAGCTTCTTGTTTGATTCTCAAATCTTTGGGGCTATTACTAAATCTTTTATAGTTGTATCTGACTCCGTACCTAATGGATTTTAAGGAAACTAAGTTCTAAGCATGGCAGGCACGCTTCCCTTGTGAGTCACCAATCTGTTGACCAATTTTGCCCATAGGCAAAATTTTGGTCAACTTCTCCCCTGCTGTTTAAGGCCAATTCATTTCAGGTTCAACAGGTTCAATGGTTCAAAGGCAAAAAGTTCTTCAACTTCAGTTCAAAGGCTCATTGGTGAACTTGGTTGAACCATTGAATAGTTGAGCCATTTTGGCTCAATGAGTTTAGTTCAAGGAGGCCACAATTCAAAGGAAAAGACCTGATGACTTTTGACAAGGACGGTGACGTCCCAGAGGCTGTCAATTTTAATGCAATAAACTAGCCATTTATTTTTTGAAATTTTTGAGCGTCAAGCATGGAAAAGCCCAAGGAATGCAATGACTAGCCAAGAGATCACCCCTGAGGGCTGAAAGAGTGAGAAAGACAAAACTAAGAAAAGACAAATCACAGATGACAAGCAAGGAGAAATGATATGGCACAGAAGTGACAAGGTGGTCCAAGTGGCAAAGTGTAGGTGATTTATTGCCTAATAGTCCCCAAATGGTGCAAATAGCAAGTAACACGGCCCGTGCATTTAAAAGGGGACAAATTTCAGTTTGTTGGCATAAAAAAGGTGCGATCCATGCTTCCACATTAAAGCTCGAATGCTAAAGTCAAATTTGGTGATTATACAGCATGGTTCCAGCAAGCTCCTTCTAGAATGATTACAACACAACAGTGTTTTCTTGTTTCCAATGGGACATGATAGGCCAACTTGTCAAAGAAGCACCAAATTTCTTTCTCCTTTTCTTCTATATATTGTAACTTCTCTTTTTTGAGAAGGGTTGGATCTTCCACATTTGTAAGGCATAGCCCTGGTGAAATTTCCACCTGAATCAAATAAAAGTAGTTTTTACCTCCATTTGGATAGATATATCTGAGTATGTCTTGAGTTTTTGTTCTATGTCCAATCATTATTTTCTTGATGCTCTCATAGGTTTAGCACTAGCATACTTGTTATCTACAAGGTGCCATCTTTGTAGCTGACAGGAGAAGAGCAGTATTTGAGAAGTGTGAAATAGAGGAAGTTACTACATAAGTGTGCATATCATAGCACCTTTGGTGATCTCTTTCTTTTTTTGTATCTTCCATTAAGGCCTCCCTGCTAGTTTCCAGCAGCCTAGTCCTTTTACCAAATGTGTAGTGTATGTATGTGTTTGTCTGGTTTCAGTGTGGGTTTGTGAAGGTCACCTTTATTTTGATGCATCACCTCTTTTAGAGTAGTTTTTTTTTCCTTCATCTCTTTCCCTTTTCATGCCCCCATTATATATATATATATATATATATATATATATATATATATATATATGTTAGCACTTGTTGGAAGAAACATGATGCATCAAAGGGAACTAGCCCTTATCTAGAGACTCACCTCTCCTACTTTTCCATCCCACAAGTGAGAGAGGAGTTTCCATGTTGCGAGGAGAAGGCAGGAGCTAGGCTGCCTTGCCTCGGGTGCAATCTTCTGCATCAACAATAAGGTCTATATAGAAATATGTGTATAATCTAAAAGTTTATCTATAATTTGGTGTATGTGCACCTCGAATATGTCTTAGGCTAAATTATTTTTATAAATTTAACCTATGATTTATAATGTGTATAATATGTATCAAAAATATTTTTAAAATGTCTCAAGTCTATGCCCAATGCATATAATTCTATCCTAAATGTATATTTGAATCATGTAAACTATGCAAAATAAATAAAAAGCTTCACATTTTGTCAGCTATATGTATGTGGATTCATGTATTCTATGAAATTACCCCTTTATGTGTCTCCCTTTTGATGTGGGGGGAATAAAAAAATGATAATCAACTTATCTCAAAAGGATAAGACAACTATGTTGTATCTCTGTAAATCATGTAGTAAAAAAAGCATAAAGTAGTGTCATGTCAAAGTGGATATATCAATGAATATCAAAATATGCATACAAAAAAACTGCTAAGTTTCATGATATGAATCATGGAAACATATATAAGATAAAAATATAATCAAACAATCAATCACACATACATGAGTACTCAAATGTCACACAAAAATGGGTCCAAGAGTCCATAAACAAGGGGATTGTTTAAATGCCACACACTCAAGTGGAGGACATGTGTAAATGTCCACACATAACATTAAAAAAACACTTAGGGAACTATGTCTAACAATTATAGGATCATGTTCAAATGTTCCATAAGTAAGATAAAAAATTAAACAAAAATTACACTCAAGTAAGATAATGTAAATAGATGAAGTCATGAGACATAATCAACTAGCATAAGCATGTCATACTAGTCCTTGTTTATATATGTTATGAAAATTTAATGTATAATAACATATCAAATACACTAGGTAATATAAAACATGAGTATAGGCATGTGCAAGATATATAATCTTAGTAAGATAATGGAAAATAATCATAAAACAATATAATTATGTCAATTGTGATCACATATAATCAAGAGGAAATGTCCAACATTTGCATTCTTGAAATATCAAGCATCTAATGTCTAATTTTGTCACACTCAATCTCCCATAAATATATGTGTATATTAATGATATTATATCTACTAACATTAAGTATATAACATATGGAAAATCTATAAATGATGTGAAATGTTAAATATTTTTTGGTATTTTTGAATTTATTTGAATGCTTTTGTATTTTATTGAATATCTAATTTTTTTTTTTGGAATGTTTGGAAAGAGAGTTATAGGTGATGATCACATATAATGGATGACTCTATTAAGGCCCAATATCATGTGTGTCATATTCATATGCTACATAATGAATATTTTTAGGATCATACCAATATTCTATATTATTAGGTTCATAATCATCAATGCAATCATTATTATAAAATACATGTAACTTATTAGGTTTTTCTTTAACTTATGATATATAATTTTTGAGCATACATGTATGAAAAAACAATTACACAATATATTGGATTTTCCTTCTAAAAGTTTTGTTTTGATTGATTATGTTCATCATTGTCAAAATGTTTCAACTCATTATGGACTAGTCATTTATTTTTACTTGAACACTAGGAAAAGATGTAATTTGTTCCTTGACTTGTTTATTTGAGTAATAAAACATATATTTTGTATTATTTCCATTAAATATTTGTTCTTCTATGCATGAAATAAGTATTATGCTTGGATCCTTAGAAACCATATTTGTATCATTTGATTTTGTAGGCATAACTTGGTTTCAAAATTCCTTTATTAGACACCCTCTTTTTATAATTTTTGTTTACTTATCTTGAGTTTGATTTTGAAACTTTTGTTCTTTCTCTTTTTTTAAAATTTCCTTTTGAATATTTTATTTCTCTAATTATTTAATTTACAATTGTTTTTGTTCTGAATTATAGTTTGGTACCCATAGTTTTTTTTTTCACTTATGCTTTAGGAGAGGCACTCATAATGTGTATAGGTTATTTGATTGATGTATCTATTATAAGATCAACACTATCAAGTGTAATTTGTAAATTTTTTATTTAATGGAAAAATAATTAGTATGATGCCTATGTATTATATAGTATACACACTAATATTTTGATCTAATTATAGGATTTAGAGGAGGTAGTTAATTCACATTTATTCAAAGCATTTCTCTTAAGATTTCACTTGGAATCTTATTATCCTTTTTTTCACTTTTTGAATCACTTATTTTAGATGTATTGTGTTGTAGTTTTTATTTTGGATATGAAACCTTGCTGGGTATAACATTGATAGATGAAGATTTAAACACATGATTAACACTAACATATTTTGGATTTTGTAGATATGAAATATGATTTTCC
This sequence comes from Torreya grandis, assembly GCA_037957365.1. Lineage (NCBI taxonomy): Eukaryota > Viridiplantae > Streptophyta > Pinopsida > Cupressales > Taxaceae > Torreya > Torreya grandis. The sequence continues at coordinate 363,787 of JARHVA010006985.1, forward strand.
AATGATATGATCTTTAAACTAAAATACTAATTTTACTTTTGTAACTCTTCTATTAAATTTTTAATAGTGATGGTTTGATCTTTTAGGGATTCATAAGCACACACCCTAGGTACTTTATATTTAATATTCGTACACACATCATTTAAAGGAGATGTGAGAGGTGGAAGAGTTTGAATAATGACATATTGATTACCTTCACTTGAAACCATAGGATGGGCCACCTTAGCCTTTGTAAGAGTGATAACATGGACCTAGTTAAAGTGACGGTAGTTATCACCCTCCTTGGGGTTAGGATGAATAAGATCAATATTATTATAATAAGATTTCTAAATAGAGATTAAATTATGATATTGTTTTAAAATAATCTCTTTATATTAACTAGTTTGGTTACTCTATTTGGTTATATCTTTGATTGATTTAGCAGTGTATGAGAAATAATAAGCAAATCTTACCATCATATATTGTGAAATGAAATAAATAATATATGTATCCATATTAAACATGATTGATTCCTTTTTAATAAAATAAAATATATTTTTTAAAATATTTTTCAATTTAGAAATCAAAAATCATAAAATTAGGAAACCTTAGGTCAAACTAGGTTTTGTACAAGGAGACATAGAGGTCGAGTTCAAAAAATGTTTCACCATTTTTTAGATTATGGATTTTAATGGAATAGGATATTAAAATTTGGATAAAACTATTAATAAAAGTAGGATAATTAAATAATTCAATTTATGATATTAAATTTTAGTGTTGAATTACAAAAAATATGAAATATAGAAAGTACAATGCCAAATAGTCTTTTGATTGGAAAATCATAAAGAAGAAACAATAATTATCTTATGAGATGATGTGAAGATAGATATGAGATTTATAATTATGCAAAAAGGTTTTATGGTGTTTATGATCCAATCATCAGATTCTATAAATATCCTTTCTAGCTATTTGAAACACATGTGTCAACCTATAGACACTTGCATTGATGCTACTATTTGAATCTTGATGCAACTAGCCTATATCAAATTTTAATTATATAAAGAAACAAACACATATGTATTTATAGGTTTTATGTTTCCTTTCATTTTATTTATCTATATCTTACACATCATATATTTAGAATTTGTTACATATAAAACCCTAACTCTCCACCTTAGGTTTGGTTACCTTGCCAAAAAATGGGTTAGTTAGATCATGGTTTCGAGTTGACCTCAAAGACCCATATGTTAATGAGTGTTGTCTACATATAAAATACCTTAAAATGGAATAAAAATTATGTAATTATCCATTTGTTTTGGTATGTGTGTGAGAAATAGTTTAGAATGCTATATGTTATTTCATGCAATGTTATAGCTTGTAACTTGACAAATATGGCTCATGGGATGTCTTTTATGTGCTTCATACCTTTATTATGATTTATCCTATGAGTGAAATTAAAATATGGATGTATAGGGTTTAATATATTACATTTTCACTTTTAAATTTAGTATTATGTCTAGTCTTCAGAGGTGATTGCTTTATGCCCTTCTAGATGATTAATGAGAAATTTTTGACTTGTATTTATACTATCTCTTTTGAACCAATAATCATGGAATAGTTAATTAAATTCTTAGGTAAACCTATACACATCAAAATACTTTAAAATTTTAGTGTTTTTAGGGTAAGCAAACTTGTTTTAGAGTAGTGACAATAGTATCAATGTTATTGTCATGTCCTAAATACAACTATCCAAGATGGAGAAAAGTTTCTAAGGTTACATATCTAGTAGTGAAGGATATATATCAGATTTTAAGAATTATATGGTTACATGTGATAAAGATAATAATATTAATTAAGGTTAGACTAATAAATAATTAATTATACCTAGTGAGGTGGTGAATACAAGCATTTCTATTGTAATGATGGTCAAATTGAAGCGTAGAGCCTTGAGATATATTTTTCAAGTGTAAAAGAATAGGTTAACATTAGTCCCTTGTGTGCACCACTAATATTTAATTCAAATTATAAATATCACTATAAAAAAAAATTTATTATAAGTTATTGTGCATGACAATGAGTAATCTCATATTTGAAAATAATTCACACACATTCAAGAGCATATTCAAAGTTACATTTTTTCTTACACAAATTTTGAGATATATATTATAAAGTAATATTAAATTTGCATGCTCATGCCAAAGGTTAACTAGGATAAGAATAATATATATTTTTATGATACATACATCTATTGAAGGGAGAACTAAATTGTATTGAGGCCTCTTGGATATGTAGGTAAAAATTAGATTACACAGGGTTTTATAAAGATAGCTAAGCATTCCCAGAACACCCATTTTTCCCATTTGTTATTTGATTTATATATAGTTCATGTGTAGGAAAATAGGTTTTGGATATTATAGGTCAATGTGTGCACAAAACAAATACTATGAAAATGAAAAAAACATTGCTTAACCCATTGCACTTCTCCAACAAGTTTCAGATCTTCATTGTCAAAGAATAAAATTTACCAACATGATAAGATCAATTTTTGTACCTATTTAAGTATATTGATCACTTCCTAATGTGAAAATGTCACTAATTATATATTATTCTGATTAAATTAGTGTATATAGTCTTCAACCAACCTATCAAATTACTAAAATTAGGGAAGTATATCAAAATAAGATAAGTCTTTCCATATCCCTTTACTTTCCTCAGTGTGCTTTTCAAAATTGTTAATATAAAATGTGGTCATAAAAAATATATTATATTTCTTATATTAGTCAATTTACATGTAATTTAGTAGTTTACCTAATTTAAGATTAATATTACATTAATTTACATTTTAGATAAAACATGATCCCAATGTGTTTTGTTTATTGATGGTCCACTAGATTGTGAGAAATGTATATGGAACTTTAGTTACCACATTAAAGAGTAGTAGGTTAGGTATTTATAGATTTGAACAATTTCAATAAATAACAAATCCATAAAACCTTATATCTATATATAACAACACCTTCATACTCTACCTCTATAAATGATATTATGATAGTTAATTTATTCTTTTAAATTTAAGTACTAAACTTTTACCATGGTGATAAAATAATATGGAAGTTTAATTTCAAGTTTCAAAGTCACTAACCCAATCTAAGTTAGTAAAGATAAAAAAAGTATAATATTCCCCTAATGTGTACTATAGACACAAGGGTGCATTACCTCAAATTTAAACTAGAATACGCTTGGCTACCTAACCATTAATCTCATGAGGATCATAGGATAAATAGGATATGAAGCTATCCATAAAGTAAATATCTAGATGAATCTATTTTATGTACAAAATACTTACCCCCAACTTATGATACAAAGTAGAATCAACTCTGTATGTATTGAAACTCTTTCAAGATTAATCCTTGAATAAAAATATGTGTGGGCATATTTGGAATCAAGGATGCCAAATATATGAATAAAGTTATGAGAAAAATTTAGTTATCAAATGGATATCCCATAAAAATACTATATGACCTATAACCCAATATATTGGTGCATAAGTCTTAAATATGTCATGTCATATTCCTCCTTATAAATATGTTGTACATCCTAAATCAAGGAATGGGGACTACATATAAGGATGAAGTTATCAACATATATGAAAATCATCAAAATTTAATCCCCATCCCTATAGATTTATAATTTAGGGTTTGAATGGAAATATGTGACACTAAAATAAATTAAAAAATTATCCATCTTCTTCTACCAAGCTCCAAGAGCTTGCTTGAGACAATAAAGTGAATTCAAAATCTTGAAAGAAATTTATAATCTTGTAACAATCCATGTGGATGATATATATAAATATTCATATGAATATTACCATTCATAAATACACCCTTTAAATTTGTCTGATGTGTTGACCATGCTTTTGATGTAGCTAGAGAAATTCTAGGATGAACACAATCCATATTATAAACGTGGGTAAAGGTCTTGGAGTAATCAATCCATTTAACTTATACAAAACTATTGGCCACAAGATGTACCTTTTAATTTTCATATAACCAATATTTTCACATTTAGTCATATATACCCACATAAAATGATAATGTTTTCTTACCTTATAAATAAAAATTAATTCCAAATTTTTATTATTCATCAAGAAAGAATACTCCTCTACCATTACTACATACCACTTTGGTACAGATGAAATTTTTTAAAACTTATTTGGATTCTTTGAAAGAACATTAATCAAAATACTAACCCCATGTGTTTGTGAATAAGTACAATTAGGTTAATATAATCACTTGAAAAATAACTAGCCTCTTGTGCAGTAGCACAAACCCATTTGGGTAAAGACTGTGTAGTAGGAGTTGGTGGTATAAGATCAACAAAAATATCACTATTATAATCAAAGAGTAAATAATCCTCAAGTGATGAATAATATTGATAAGGAAATTAAATAAAATATGTATATAGGATCCATGGTGAATTTATCATCAACATCGACATATCATTGAATTTTAATTTATCATTAGTAATAAATTCCAAAACCTCACTACCAAATAATTTTAATAAATAAACATCAAACATGGAATGGGAAAAATTATCTTAAAGAGTTACATCTAAAATTTCCTTGTGGGGTATGCAATTTTGAATTTAGTTGGCATATTTCACAACCTCAACTCAAGAATTAATATCTATGTGCAATATGAGAATTCATTTATAAAGTTGAGTACATACATAACATCAAAAAAGAATGAGTTGGTTATAAAATGAGGTCAATATGCACCAAATAAAGGTGATCCTTATTTCATTTATTAATTTAATAAGGAAAAGGTTATTTATGATGTTTTTCAAAAACATAATCTCGATAAGCACCATCAGTAATAGACACATTAGGAAGACCAAAAACTAGGTTATATGAACTCAAATATTAAAAATTATTATTGTTCTAGTGCCAATAAAATTCATTTCATAGTTTTATCAAAGAATCAATAGGAGAAAAAGTTTTTTGAATCATGATTAATAATACCTAAAGCAATCATTATCTCTAGATTAGGAAAGTGTCTGATCATAATATCATAAATAAAAAATACATAGTTTTCCTAGTATGATATTTATAAATATGATATATGGAATGGAGATAATTAGAATTTTATATTCATAAATTTGGTAATAGATAATTTTCAATGTCAATTTTCACTAATCCTTAACATACATGACTTGTGCATACTGTTTCTATGCAAAATTGCTTTCTACATTCAAAGAAGAAATAAGAAACTGAAATAAAAGGTTAAGGCTAGAAGTCCCTGATGAAGTTATGCGCACCGAAATCAGACGTTGAAAGATTCTCCTCTTTTGCTATGGAGGAATGACACCTGCGAGGAAAAGGCTAAAACACAAAAAAATGTTAGTCAAAGATATGGTGGGCTGTCAGGCGAATGCCCGATCCCGAAAGTACGAAGACTCCCTAGAAGGATATCAACCCACTGATAAAAAAGAGTAAAAAATTGGATGAAAGTAGATGATAATGACAGAAATAAATGACAGAAAAATAAAGAGCGTACCTGATATGTAGCACTGTTCTACACAGTCACCGGCGTCGGTCTCTGTGGTGCCGGCGTCAGTTTGGGAAAATGCCGACGTCGGTTAAAGTGCCGTCGTCGGTCGGGGTAGTGACCAGCATCGGTAGGGGCAGGTTCTGGGAAAGTCTGGACAGGTTCGGGACAGGGCTGAACAGAGTCGGGACAGCGCTGAACAGAGTCAGGACAGGGCTGAACAGAGTCGAGATAGGGTCTGATAAAGTCAGGGTAGGGTTGAACAGAGTCGGGACAGGGTCTGATAAAGTCAGGGTAGGGTTTTGGACAGAGTCGGGACAGAGTCTGGGAGAGTCGGGACAGGGTCTGAGAGAGTCTGGGGGAGTCGAGACAGAGGCAGGGATAACAGAACTGATAAATAATAACTGAGAAAGAAATAAAATAAACAGAATAATACTTACCTGGTAGAAGACGCGATGAAAGCCATGGTGTGCAGATTAGTTGATGTCGTAGTGTTGATGATTGCTCGGAGTTCGCAGGTTGATGGAGGAATTCGCAGGTTGGTTGCTCAGCGTTTCTCTGAATAGCGTTCGGGGATCCTGGCTCAAATGGCTAGCAGAGGTTGATGAAGGCGGGGGACAGGGACGGTTCTAGAAATGGTTTGTCAACCGTTTCGGGAAACTGAATGGTAACTGATAACGGACCAGGGGAAGGTGACCGACGTTGGCAGGATTGCCGACGTCGGCCGATAGGTGACTGACATCGGCGACATCGGTCGGGTAAAGACCGACGTCGGCAGATGCATAATGGGGATAGAGTCTACCTTTAGCTCTGTGCTCATCTTTACATGCTGCCAGGGTCAAGGTTGGTGAAACAAGTGATCGACAAGGGTTCAATAGGCGAAGAAGAATAAGACGGGGAAGGACAAGGGGAGTCGACACGATTTCGGTGTCTACATTTGCCCCTTTTTGTCTTGTTGGTTGTTCTAGACGAACTGCAAGACAAAAATAGGAGTGAGTGCCCCAGGTGAGGGATAAGGTTGATTTCATCTTGTTGGTTGTTCGAATGAACTGTAAGACAAAATAGGAAGCGAAATGCCCTGAGTAAGGATGAGGTATTCCCCCTCAAAGCAGGAGTCGAGGGAAGGGAACCGAGAATCGGGTGCTGATTTGATAAAGAGCGGATGAAAAAGGGGTGAGGGTGAACGCTGCAAAGGTCGTGATTGCGCGCATACCACTGCACAAGATGGTCAGGTCAAAAGTGTCACAGGTCAATGGTCGAGGAGTGCCAAAATCGAAGTAACCGGGCCCCAGCATTTAGTCATTTGCTGATCGGGTCACTCAATCTAAGCTGAAGCTCTAAATGGTCGTCGTGTTCTAGGTATCCCGGGCTCAGGAAGTGCTCCTAGAAACACGAAAAAGCCACAAGTAGTGCGGATCAACCGGTGTGCGATCCTATACTTGTGAGGGTCCAAAAAGGTCTACGTACAATTCTGCTAACCAGTCATGAGGTAGCATACATGCAAAAACAACCAAGGCAACAACGTCTTGGAAGTGGTCGAGGTCGGAGGAGATAGGCATGATCTCCAATGGTTGGTGGTCGATGGATGGATGAATGGACGAAAGGATGCGGCCAAGCTAACCCCAGAAGACCCCATGTCAACTGAGTGCTGCCTACATAGCCCTGGTGATAGGGCCTCAGGCCGATGTAGTTCTCCCTAGAAGGGAGGAAGGGTCAAAGGGATGGTGAGAAAAAAAAAAAAAGATGTTGCAGCCTTTTCCAAATGGTGTATTCTGCAACATTGGTTGAGGGGTTTTTCATCCCTAGCAATATTCCATATGCGTGATGGATGTATGCTAAAAATGAATTGAGGTCTATTTATGCTTCAGCAAGTATTGGTTTATGCTTAACATAAATTGGGTCGAGTCGATAGTTTCCATGTGTATTGGTGTCCATAGAAACTAGGGGAAACAGGGTAGGTCATGTTGATGGTCTGAAAAGAGAGTTGAGCTGAGTTGATCGACAAGTGATGAAGGTGAATGTGACCAAAGTGCAGAAGAAGTGAAAAGCATATTGCTCTTTTATTGACAAGGACCAAAAAGATAGCATAGATAGGGGTTATGAGAACCAAGAGCCCCATTCATGTGTGACGTCGTTGACCATAGTTATGTTAGAGCGGTAATCGAATCACTGAGACATTAAAGTGAGCTCGAAGTCCCTTGAGTAGGTAATAGGAGGAAGAAAGAGGGTAACCCGTTTTAAGAGCAGAGATAACTTTGCCCCTTTTTATAGGAGACCCTGAGACAACTACAAGTCAAGTCTGTGACTCTTTTTTTTTTTTTTTTTTTGGCGCAGACTGATCAATGCGGGAAGCCTGCATAAAGATGTCATTTGCTGTAGTGGTCAGGTTGTGAAGCTGATCGATGCGGGAAGCTTCTAAAATAATGCTGTTTATTGCCAGAGTAGTCATAGCCATCCTTCAAGGGAGTGGTCTAGATTTTTGTTTAATATAAAGGCTTTTGAATAGCTGTCCTTCGAGGGAGCAGTCTATTTATTACAGCAATGATAGTACAGCTGTCCTTCGAGGGAGCAGTCTATTTTTTTTTTTTTTTGATTTTGATATTGATATAGTGACCATGGATATGTTTTGACATCTTGATTTGTTTTTATAGAAATGTGAGTCATGGACAAGACTATAGAAGGTCAAGGGCTCCCTTTTATGAGGACAAAGCATCCATACCGCATAAAAGGGTTATAGGAATTGTTAAGAGGAATAGGGTTGAAAGGAAGTAGGATTAAGAGGACGAGGATTGCTCAAGGGACGAGCTCAAGTTAAGTGTCAAGTGGACGAGTACTCGACTAGCAATAGAACGGTCGCAGATGCAATGCATTAAGAGGCTCAGGTTCTGGGCGTCCATCAAGAGAAGACAGACGGTAAGTCCCTGATCCATACTTGTGCGTGATAATAAAAGGTCCGAGCCAATTAGGAGCAAATTTGCCTCGTTTACTTCGCTCCATATTGGTCACGTGTTGATTCTCTTTGAGGATGAGGTCTCCGATGTTGAAATCTCGTTCTCGCAGTTTTTTGTCATAGGTGCGCTTGATGCGATGTTGATAGACATGGAGATGATTAAGGGCAGCAAGACGGTGTTCATCAAGTAACTCAAGTTGAGCTAAGCGATCTTGACGAAAGTCATCATTGGAAAGGATATCATGTAGAGAAATGCGGAGAGACGGGATCTGTACTTCGAGAGGTAAGACAGCCTCTGTTCCATACACAAGAGAAAAAAGGGTAGCACCCGTAGAGGTTCGGATGCTAGTGCAGTAAGCCCACAAAGCGAAGGGAATGTGAATGTGCCAATCCTTGCCTGTGTCACTGACCACTTTCATGAGAATTTTGGTGAGAATTTTGTTGGAAGCCTCGGCCTGCCCATTTGCTTGTGGGTAGTAAGGCGAAGAGAAATTGAGTTTGATGCCGAAGGAGTCGCATAGCTTTTGGACAGTTTTGTTTTTGAAGGACTTGCCGTTATCAGTGATGATTTTATGAGGGACACTGAAATGACAGATGATGTGGGTGTTGATGAAGTCGACGATCTTGTCGGCTTTTGTGGAGACGAGAGGAATGGCTTCCACCCACTTGGTGAAATATTCAGTGGCTGTGATGATAGATTGATGACGAAGAGACGAATGAGGGTTAATCTCACTGATGAGATATAAACCCCACTGAGAGAAAGGCCAGAAATCCTGAGCAACTTATAAGGCGTGACTGGGGAGATGAAGCAAGTTAGAGTGCTGCTGACACTTGATGCAACGCTGAACATAATCGCTACAGTCTTGATGAAGGGTAGGCCAATAATAGCCCAGACGAAGGATGCACTTGGCAACCGAATTTCCACTGAAATGCCCGCCACAAATCCCATCGTGGACTTGCTGGATGGCGTGAGATGTTCAGTGGAGGTGAGACAACAAAGAAGAAGGCTGTCGAAGCCTTGCTTATAGAGAAGACCCCCTAGCATGGTATAGCGAGCAGTACGCTTGATAAAAGCTCATCGTGCATTACTAGAGAGATTGGGAGGAATGATAGAGAGAGATAAGAAGTCCACAAGTTGCTTATACCAAGCATCTTGTGGGCTTGGGTCTATAGTGTTGACATGATGAATGTGAAGAGAGATATACGAAGGCAACGGCACACGATGCACCGTGACAAAAAGTCTGGATGCAGATGAGGAAGATGGGATATGGGAAGCGAGAGAAGCCATAGTGTCAGCAAACTTGTTCGTGGATCGAGGAACAGTCTGCAAGAGGAAATGGTCAAAAGATGCAAGGAGAATGTCAGCACGATTTTTATACCTTTGCAAAATTTCATTTTTACAGAGGTATGAACCGTTGACCTGATTGACGACGAGCTGTGAGTCGCTGAAGATGTTGATGGACTTGATGCTGAGAGAGAGGGCGGTTTAAAGTCCCAAAATTAAGGCCTCATATTCGGCCATATTATTGGTACAATCAAAGTCGAGTTTAAAAGACAAAGGCATGGGCTCCCCTTCGAGTGGGATGAGAATGACCCCAACACCTCCACCTAGTTGACATTTGGACCCGTCAAAGAACATAGTCATCTGATAGGTGGTGTCATCGGAGGAAAGCACAGTGATAGACTCGTCAGGGAATTCACACTGCGAAGGTTGAGTGTCAGGAAGAGGGGCATCGGCTAGTTGATCAGCGATGGTTTGCCCCTTGATAGATTTCTGCTGGATGAATTCGAGATCAAACTCAGCAAGCAGCATGAGCCATCGAGCCATACGTTGATTCTGATATGGCTTGGAGTGCATATATTTGAGATGGTCGGTGTGGGTGATGACAAAGGTTTTGTGACTGAGAAGATAGTGGCGAAGCTTAGTAGCAGCAAAGACTAACGCCAAACAAAGTTTCTCGATATGGGTATACCGAGTTTCATAGTCAACCAGTGTTCGGTTGATGTAATAAACGGCTTGCTCACGGTGATGCTCGTCTCGATGCGCGATCATGGCACCTAACGAATGGTGAGTGGCTGAGATATAAAGGTAGAAGGATAGGTCATCTTTAGGTGGAATGAGAACTGGTGGAGAGACCAGATAGCGTTTTAAGGCTTTAAAAGCCTCTTGACAGTCCTTATCCCATGTAAAAATGACGTCCTTCTTAAGGAGATGATGAAAAGGTTGGCAGCGGTCAGAAAGCTGCGAGATGAAGTGGCGAATGGACTGGAGCTTGCCTTGCAAATTGCGAAGCTACTTGAGATTGGTTGGGGGAGGCATTTCGAGGATAGCGCAAATCTTGGCGGGATCTATCTCAATGCCATGAAAGGAAACGATGAAGCCGAGAAGCTTGCCAGAGAGGACCCCAAAGACACATTTCTTGGGGTTAAGACGAACATGGTACTGAAGAAGATGAGAAAAGATGATGTTGAGAATGGTCAGATGGTCGCGGCGAAATTTGGATTTATCGAGAAGGTCATCCACATAGTCCTCCATGATTTTGTGGAGGAGATCGTGGAAAATGTAGGTCATGGCACGCTGATAAGTGGTGCCTGCGTTCTTCAAGCCGAAAGGCATGACTCGATAGCAAAAAGTCCCCCATGGGGTGATGAAAGTAGTCTTGTGCTGATCTTCCGTAGCAATCAGGATTTGATTGTATCTTGAAAACCCGTCCATAAGAGATAGCATCTCATGGCCGGCCGTAAGATCAACGAGCTGGTCAATGTTTGGAAGAGGAAAGTCATCTTTAGGACAGGCTAGATTAAGGTCACGATAGTCTGTGCAGATCCAAATCTCCCCAGTTGCCTTGGTGACTGGGATGATGTTAGAGACCCACTGTGGATAATCGATAGGCTGGATGAAGGAGACAGAAAGGAGATGCTGAAGCTCCTCTTTGACAAGGAGGGCAATGCGAGGATGCATCTTTCGAAGCTTTTGCCTGACAGGCTTAGCCTCTGGTTTGGTGACAATGTTATGGGTAATGATGGTGGGGTCGATGCCAGGCATATCACTGTAAGTCCAGGCAAAGGCCTTGCTATGGTCGGAGAGGAACTGGGTATAGTCAAGCTGCTCCTGAGCGTCTAAAGATTGGCCGATCTTTAAGACATGAGGAACATCAGAAGAAGGAAGGTTGATGTAAATGGTTGATTCATTTAACATAACCTAGGTCTCAGAAGGGAGGGAGCACTGGATGAAAGAATCATCAGTGCCCATATAGGAAAGAATGGCGTCATCGTCAACGCAGTGAACAGTGTGAATGGTTGCCGACTCATCTTCGATCATGGTGGGAAGAATGAGAGGGAGAGACTTGGATACCCCATTGAGCTGATAAGTCAAGGGGTCCAGGCGAATGGTGTTTATAGAAAAAAAAACTAGGAGGAATGGAAACCACTGACTCCATAGGTGAAGGTGGCGAAATAGGCGAGTGTGGAGGAGATTGGTCAAGGATTGGTTTAGGATAAAGGTCTATAGGGTCTTGAGTGGGGTCATGATATCCCAGACCATACCGTTTCTTGGCGTCGTCATCATTGAGCAGTTGGATAGGCTGATGGGAGCCCTGCTCATAGCGTCCAAAACCAAAACCCTTCCATGCACACCTGTAAAGGTAAGTATGTGCAAAGGCGGGGTTGCCAAGAAACGAAAAATCTGATGTGAAAGGTTGGGGTGAAGAAAGAGGATTACCATCAGTAGGAGCTTGATTAAGCCCTCCATAGATGAGGTTGGTGTGGAGGTGAGGGGGACCATAAGGTATGATCATCCCAATCCGATGGTCGTAGCTGGGGCTGTGATGAAGGCGTCCATACTCTTGCGGAGTTTGGAACATGTCTAAAGCCAACAAGCGATACTCTCCCAATTAAAGTCTTTGAAAGACGTCTTCCATGGGATCTGTGGTTGTCGCTTGAAGGGGAGGTGTAAGGGCGACTGCCTGTTGCGAACTGGTTGAAGCTTCCGTGGATGGAGGTGGTGCCGAGGTTGATGGCTTGATAGGAATGAGGACATCGTTTGGACGGTAGGTGGTATTGCATGTTTTGAAAGGTGAAGGGTCAGTGGGAATGGTGTGGACTTGTCCGTCATGCTCAAACTTCACACAACGGTGCAGGGTGGAGGGGACACAGGCCATGGCGCGGATCCAGGGTCAGCCCAGCAAGATGTTGTATTGGAACTCTCCTTCGATGATGTAGAAGAGCTCTGGGACTGTGCGTGGACCAACGTGGATATGAAGGATAACTGTGCCAATGGTCGTGGCAGTAGTGTCGTTGAAAGAGCGCAAGATCGCGTCAGTTTTGGAGACGCAATTCTTGGGAAGAGCCAACTGATCAAAGGCATGAGTGGAGATGATGTTGATGCTAGCGCCCCCGTCGATCATAACGCGTTTAATGCGTGTCCGATCGATGTAGGCAGTGATGAAGAGGGTGGCGTCCTGATCTTCCGTGTTGGATGTAGGAATCTCAGAATCGCTGAATGTTATGGAGGCAATAGGGGCTAAGGAGTGGACAAGGGCAGCAAGTGGCTGAGGATCCTCAGGTTGGACCTCTGCTGCCTGTAGGGCTTGGATGAGGGCCTGACGATGTTGAGGTGAGGTTTGGACGAGATCGTAGAGGGACATCTTCACAGGTGTCTGGTGAAGTTGTTTCAACATGGAGTCGTGGATTGGTCCGGAAGAGGAAGAAGAAGAAGAAGAGGGTTGAGGCGCGCCAAGGATAGAAATCTTAGGCTTAGGCGGTTGAGGTGGATTGAAAAAAGGGTAGGTCCAAGGAATGGTGGCTTTTTCTTTCGCCTTATCCTTTTGTGACCTAGTGGTGATGTGAATGGCATTGATTTCAAAGATGGGAGGTGAAGATGATGTAGGGGTTGTAACCGGTTGATGAGATGTGGATGGGTTTGAAGAGGTTGAAGGGTTATGAGAAAGAGTCGAGGGGCGATCGAAAGTGTCCTCAAAGAGAAGAGTGTCTTTCTCCAGATAACGGCGAATGACAGCCTTGAGGGCACAGCAAGTCTCAATGTCATGTCCTAGTGTACGATGATATAAACAAATCTTCGTGTCGTCGAACCAGGAAGGTATAGACCTGAGAGGTTGAAAGGGCTTGATGGGTGGAAGAGTTATGCTAGAAGTTTGCAAAAGTCGTTGCAAGATCACAGAGTATGAGCCCACTAAAGGGTCCATGTTCATCGATGTATGCGATGTCGGTGACTTTTGCTTGGGCGAAATGGGAGGAGGTTTTCGTACCACCTTCTGGGTTGATGGTGCGATGACAGGCAGAGACGGTACACTCTTCGTGAGAGGTATCACCCTTTTGGGAGAGGGTAGGCTAGCGATAGGTAAAGGAAACAAAGGAGGCAACCGGTTTTGGTTAGAGGTTGAAGCGGGAAGGACTCTGGTTAAGGTTGAAGGATGCGGGCCCAAAATGGAGGGCAATGGTGACGGAAGAGGAGGCATTCGCCTCTGTGGTTTGGCAGTCTTTTGAGATTTAGATTGAAGACTACTATTAGTTGAAGTTTGGGTTAAGTCCACCTTCACTTGTGGATGAGTGAGGTTGGAGACGGGGCGAACGCCAAGTGATTTGATAGGTTTAGGCGGAGTAGATGAGGGTTTTGGTTTTGATGAAGTTGATGAAGATGTAGACGGTTTGGAAGTGGAGATCGGATTTTTGTTGATAGTCTTAGAAGGTTCTGCCATGGGTGGATTAGCGGTATGAGATGAGAGGGCCCAGGCTTGTTGAAGAGCTATGAGACGGTCCCACAATCCCTGATGTTCCACTTTCCTAGAAGGGAGAAGTTCGAGTCTCTCCACTAGTCGGGAAAATGGCTGAGAAGATGCGGGATGAGGTTTAGGCTCTTGAGAAGATGCCAATGGTTGTGGGACTGAAGGTGAGACGGATGTAGTTTTCTCAGGCTCAAAGCAGGATGAAGTTGTGACAGGTTCATGTTTGGTTGGAGATGAAGGAGAGATAGGTTCTTCTCTGGGTGGAGAAGAAACAGGTGAATGAAGCTCCTCAAGCGGGTAAAGGGCAGGGATGATAGTGCCCTCCACTTGTGGTCGAGGAGTAGGAAAGGTTGGGTCCTCCATGGGCAGCAAGAAGGAAGATGGTGAAACTGGCGGTGCTAGTAAGGTCGAGGCGTCCTCCAAAATGAGAGAAGTTGAGGGAGAACTAGCCGGAGAAAGAGGTTCGTCCACATGTGATGGACTGATGGATGAACTCACCTCTTGGGGTTGGTTAGAAATGAGGGGCGAGACCGTATTGACTGTTTGAATATTATGTTCATGGGTATTGTCAGTCAAGGTCTGGACGTTGTTTTGGGTTGGTGGATGATTAGGGAATGGTTGTTTGAAGATATCGATACCCTGATTAGGAGGGGCATTAGGATTGTCGAGGATGAGGTCACCCTTTTCCAACATGTCTTGAATTATGTTTTTAAGGGTTTTACAGTTGCCCGTGTCATGACCTTTAACACGGTGGTAGTGGCAGAAGTCATTCTCCCTATACCACGCAGGGATGGCGCGTGAGGGATCAAATTGTGGTGGAGGTCGGATCTGAGGGAGATTGATGGCCCCTTGTTTGACGAGTTTTTCCAGCACAGACGCGTATGATTCTCCAAGTGGAGTAAACTGTCGTTGTATGTATCTCTACTGAAATTGACGAGTGGCGCTCATGGACGTGGATGGTTCAGGTTGATTAGTTGAAGGCGAAGAAGAGGAAGATCTAACAACCACAGCATTTGCTGAAGCTTTAGATTTAGGATTGGACGAGGAGGGTTTAGAAGAAGGGTCATTGGTTTTGGAGTTGGGATTCTTACTCCACAACTTGACTTTATTCTCCTCAACGGCACGTAATTCAAGTTTACGAGCCATCGTGAAGGCCTCGTCAAAAGTGCGGAAGGTTTGAACCCTCAAGGTAGAAGAAATATGTCTAGCACAGGCTTGAGAGAAAAGTTTAATAAGCTCAGGCTGAGGTAAAGAAAATGAAAGTTGATTGATAAGGCCCCTCCACCGAGCGACGAAATCAGCAATAGATTCATCCTCGAACTGGCGAATAGAATAGAGGTCTGTGATGGAGACCTTCTTGGTGATATTGATGGAGAAATGATCGAGGAAGAGTTGGGCCAGCTGAGTGAATGTGAGGATGGAATGGCTGGGAAGAGAGCTGTACCAGTCAAGTGCAGCACCCGAGAGAGACATGGGAAACGTGCATAAGAGTAACGCATCGTCGTGGGCGATAAGGTAACAGGCATGTCTGAATGCCCGTAAATGTTGTTGTGGGTCTTCCTTACTCTGGAAACGAGAAAACTTAGGAAGTTCCCACTGGTTGGGATATGGTCTGATGGGGACGGAAGGATGGATGGGCTCGTTACAGATTTGTTCGTATGAGAGAGTGTTGCGTGAGCCGGTAATAGAGGTCTCTAGGTTGGACATTTTATCCATCAGCATCTTGATAATATCTACTGACGGATTGGCAGATGGAGCACCTCCTAGATTGTGAGGCGCTTGAAAGAGGCTGAAAGAGGTATACGACGTAGTCGATTGTACCAATAAGGGCGCAACGTACGGATGACTAGTCGTAGGGACGGAAGAAGTGACTAAAGATGGTTGGATGGAAGATATGGCTAGGTTTGATGTTGTCATGGGAGGTTGGTTAGAGGTAACATGGGCTAGCGGATGGGTAGCCACCCTAGTGTTGATAGGAGTAAGAGTGGGCGGAATAGAGACGACCAGGTTTTGAAAGGGGGTAGAAAGTGGTTGAGTGGACTGAGATTGATTGGGGGCCGAAACCCCAGTGAAAGTGGGCCCAACGACGGAAGGAGAGGCCACACTTGGATGGTTGGTGAAAGGTTGGTCATTGGTTGAGGCAACAGCCTGGGTGTCTAAGGGTTGGACTACGGACGTTGTTGATACGACCGCAGTTGTGAGGAGAGAAGTCGGCATTCCATAAATTGGATTGCCAAAGGGGTCTCGCGTTTGGCTATTTGCGAGATAGTGTTGCAGGGATTTAGTATTGAGGTCCAAGAATCGTGCGAAGTCTTGGTCCCCTTCTGGAATAATAGGCGTTTGGGGTGGAGATGGTCTGGTAGGAGTTCTTTCAGTTTTTGAGTTGAACTCCATTGTAGGGTTGGTTGTAGGCGGGGTAGATGGAAGAGGATGATGCCTCGCGTGATCGACTAGAGCCTTGGCTTGGCTACGAGTCAGAACCATTCAAGGCAAGGGAGAACGTCCTCACAAGCTCAAACAAGTAGATAAGAACCAAAAAGATGAAGACACAAGCAGATCCTAAAACCCTAGAAGTAAATTATTAGGATTATAGTGGCTTATGCCTTAGAATGTGTGTGTAGAGGAAGATTGGCTGAAAAATGGGTCCTAGAAGAAGCAGTCTATGGATGGTTTCGGGTTTTGTTATGGTGCTCAAGAAATCTGTGTTAGCTTCTGTACAGGCCTGGTGCTAAGGAGCAAGCTCCCCTCACTTCACGATTCCAGTGGTTAGCTGGTTTCGCTTAGCCAAAATATACTTCCACTAGAGTTTATACTCCGCCAGAGAACGGAGTGGGCTTCCCCCTTGGTGATGAAATCCAAGTAGGGTCACTGGGACGGGTAAGGTATCCGCTGGGGGATGAAATCCCAGTCGGGCCTTGTCTCAGGTAAGTTTTATGTTTGTTTTGTGCAGGTGGTTTGGTCGTGTAACATCAAGTGATCTAGATTAATTCAATATGCGGTTTAATTACTATGTGTGGTCTAAAAGATGCAGGCAAACAGAAATGAATGCAAAGTGTTTTAATGTCCAAGTCGAAATGTTTGTTCGTATGAAGACGAATGGAGAAAGAGTCGAAGAGTATGACTTTTAGCTAGTCTAGAAATGCAAGAAAGAAAGAAAGAAATGTTCGTTTTAGTTCTGCTTATGATGTCGTTTAAGAAGAGACGAAAGGAGGCGAAAAGGAAGAAACCTAATGCCTAAATGAACGAAAGAAAGAAAGAACCCAAGGAGGACCTAGGGTCCCACCGGGTGTGCCAGAATGTTTCTATGCAAAATTGCTTTCTACATTCAAAGAAGAAATAAGAAACTGAAATAAAAGGTTAAGGCTAGAAGTACCTGATAAAGTTATGCGCACCGAAATCAGACGTTGAAAGATTCTCCTCTTTTGTTGTGGAGGAATGACACCTGCGAGGAAAAGGCTAAAACACGAAAAAATGTTAGTCAAAGATATGGTGGGCTGTCAGGCGAACGCTCGATCCCAGAAGTACGAAGACTCCCTAGAAGGATATCAACCCACTGATAAAAAAGAGTAAAAAATTGGATGAAAGTAGATGATAATGACAGAAATAAATGACAAAAAAATAAAGAGCGTACCTGATATGCAGCACTGTTCTGCACAGTCACTGGCGTCAGTCTCTGTGGTGCCGGCGTCGGTCTGGGAAAATGCTGACGTAGGTTAAAGTGCCGTCATCGATCGGGGTAGTGATCGGCGTCGGTAGGGGCAGGTTCTGGGAAAGTCTGGACAGGTTCGGGACAGGGCTGAACAGAGTCGGGACAGTGCTGAACAGAGTCGGGACAGGGCTGAACAGAGTCGGGACAGGGTCTGATAAAGTCAGGGTAGGGTTGAACAGAGTCAGGATAGGGTCTGATAAAGTCAGGGTAGGGTTTTGGACAGAGTCGGGACAGAGTCTGGGAGAGTCAGGACAGGGTCTGAGAGAGTCTGGGGGAGTCGGGACAGAGGCAGGGATAACAGAACTGATAAATAATAACTGAGAAAGAAATGAAATAAACAGAATAATACTTACCTGGTAGAAGACGCGATGAAAGCCATGGTGTGCAGATTAGTTGATGTCGTAGTGTTGATGATTGCTCGGAGTTCGCAGGTTGATGGAGGAATTCGCAGGTTGGTTGCTCAGCGTTTCTCTGAATAGCGTTCGGGGATCCTGGCTCAAATGGCTGGCAGAGGTTGATGAAGGCGGGGGATGGGGACGGTTCCAGAAACGGTTCGTCAACCATTTCGGGAAACCGAATGGTAACTGATAACGGACCAGGGGAAGGTGACCGACGTCGGCAGGATTGCCGACGTCGGCCGATAGGTGACCGACGTCGGCGACATCGGTCGGGTAAAGACCGACGTCGGCAGATGCATAATGGGGATAGAGTCTACCTTTAGCTCTGTGCTCATCTTTACATGCTGCTAGGGTCAAGGTTGGTGAAACAAGTGATCGACAAGGGTTCAATAGGCGAAGAAGAATAAGATGGGGAAGGACAAGGGGAGTCGACACGATTTCGGTGTCTACACATACATAATTGACTCTTTCTGTCTTACTCTCATTGTTTCCTAGCTATTCATATATTTATGGGTTTGAAATTATTAATTTTCCATCATACATATAAAATATATCCCTAGTATTTTCCTAAATATTTTATTATCCTAATTATACTATTGTCATTCTCTATATCACTCATTTTTGTTTTCTAGATAGTACCAAAAATATTCAAATAATAATGGCTATTGATATCATCTGTCTTTGCCTATAGTGAGGATAGGTTATCCAAACAACTATTTTAAAAATTCAAACCATTCCCTTGGGTCGACAAACATTTTTCATGTTGACTATAGAGGAAAATTACCTAAATAGCCTTCTATAAATACATATCAAGCCTAGGGATATTCCTATCTAGCACCTCTCAATATTTCACCTAGAAAATTACTTGTAGATTGAGGAATACATCTTCACATCCTTGAGGCACTATTATAAAGTATCTAAATATAAAAAACATGAAATAAGTAGTCCATAATCAAATTTTAAACATGAACCAAGGTTAAATTTACATGTTTTTATGTGTTAAAATCCATATAGGTTTTATACATAATATCAAATCAATACTAAACACACATCCACATATGTGGGATAACCATGAACAATTTGAGCTCTCTTTTGAGTATTATAAAATATGAAATACTAAAAAATATAATAGGTGGTGTTTAGGGTATTCCAACCCATATTTATAACTAATTTTATAGGTTAATCCAAGTGCCAAAAGTGAAACTAGGGTGTCAAGGTCAAAGAAGAAAGTTATGAGTCTATACATAGGATCAAACATAAAATTAATAGAAGACATGTTGAATACACAAAATTATATATATTAGAATAGAATGATAAAAGGACATAAGATAGGTTTGACAATTAACAAACATATTTGGTAGTTATAGGAATTTAATCATTATTGGATCCATCTAAGAAGATTCTAACAACAATTATTTATTTACCCTATTTTTTTTAATGAAGCTTAATAAGATAGAAATTAATGTATATTCAAATTTTAATGAAATATTACAATTAAACATATTGTAGATACCTAAATATGGTCATAGGTACTTTAAAAATCTAATTATTAACATATTATACGCAACCTAACATACACCCAAATTCATGAATCTCATTCTCCATTCATCTAATACATTTATCTCTATGTCTATTTGACCCCTTGGTTTGTCATCACTACTACACAAAATTTCCAAGTCAATTCTAAACCTCTATATATCACTCTTAGATTGTTTCCAATCTTAGGATAACTATCCTTGATTTTTTGGGATAAATCTATTACCACATACTTTTCCATCTAGTAAAACATCATTTTAGTGCCATTTAATAGTTATTTTCAAATTTTGAAATACTAATTTGGGTCTTATCACACATATCTCAAGGTTGAATAAATTAAATTTTCAAAATGATTCACTATAAATACAAATCAAAGGTCATTCATGATTCATATATTGATACTATCTACTGAGGAGGTATACACTAATAGATATGGATAAAATTTGTTATATTATTTATAAATTCAATATCATTCACTAGGATAAGTCATAAGACAAGTTTTAAGCATGCCAAATCAAGTGAAGAGATAACATTGTTGAGTATCTACATAAACTAGTTACATACATATAATTAAGGATCACAATATCAAAATCACTCTAGGTGAGAGAACTATGTTTGGTTTGATTCCCTCCTTTGATTATATAGATATATAAGTAGATTTCATTCATCAAATGGAGTGATTGAGGATAGGTCAAATTTTTACATTTCCCCTATATTTTTTCAATTTTAAATATCTCAAATGTACCCTTTGGGTTTCAAAGGAAAAGAGAAAGAAAACTACAATTTTTTTATGACAATAACAAAATCAAAACATCTCATCCATCTCATCAAATAGAATCACATGAAATAAAACAATAACAATTTTTTCAGTCAACTTGGACACATCCATAGTAAATGGACATCAACAACCTATAATGCCATCCATAGAATGCAGACATGTTGATGAATATTCACATATCCTTTCTCTAGATGTGAGCTATAATAATGCTATATTTTTTATTTCTCATTTTTAGATATCAATTATAGTCAATAAAAAGTATAAAAAGTTAAGTATCTTGAATTTGGTTGTACTTACTATTTTTAGCATTTGCCACTTGTTAATTTAAATTTAATTTAATTCTACTTTAAATTCATACTTATGATTAGATTTCATATATATAAATAAGTATATATCCATAAAGTTTTAATATTATAAATTTTTTTTTGATAAATAAAAAATAGATAAAACATATTGGTGAATCCATACTTTTTTTATCATTTATTTTTCTAATTTTTGTCCCAGGGTTCCATATTTTTCTTAATTTTCCTTGTACAAAAATATTTGATTTTGGTTTAGGTTTAAATTTCTTTCTCTTCATTTTATTTTATTTTGAACTATGATTTGATAGTTGTAAAAGTCATAGCATCTTTCATATTAGGTAAAGTGGTCTTCAATTTTACTTGAGCTATAGTGTGAAGGAAACTACTTTAATAATTAATCCATTAGAAAAAACTATATACATAATTTTTCCATGTACCTCACACTATCCTAAAAAAGATAGAGTTTTTTAATTTTTTAGCCATAGAAATCCTTTCAACCATTTGGTTTTGTAGTGTACTAATAATTGGTTATCCTTGGAAAATTATTATTAGTGTAACTTAGAAATGGGATGGTGTGGCTAGCAGATCATGGAATTATCCATAGTTAGTTCCCCTTTGGGTATTTTTCATTATTCAAGCATATGATCATTATATATAAAAACCTACAAATCAAACACACATTTCATAGTTATACCTCTAATACATTTTGAAATTCAATGTTTTAAAATACAAACATTGGTATAATGAATGAATTTTGCTTCTATAATTTGATCTAGTTAATAAGGTTCACAATCACATTGTTTGTTATTTATTAATTTGTTATTTTGATTTATATATTTTCATTAATCAAATTCAAATAACATAAAAAGGTTGAAAGGAATAATGTATAACCTAAAGCCTTTTACAACTCATATTACTATAATATCCAATCCAAGTTTATATCTATCACCACTAGAATCTAAATGGCATGAATGAATAATTTTTTTGCTGCTTACCTTATACCTCAAAATTATCTCACTTCTCATTATTTTCTAATTATTAGGTTATGGCTTATACTAGATACCTCTATTAACGTCATCAAAACTAGATGAGGTTCCCCTCATCCTTTGTGTAAAAATTAAGACAAAAAATATGTCCTTCTTAAAACCCCTCTAACTGCCATAAAGTTAATCTAAGATTTAAGACATCATTGATTAACTACATAATACCCCTATTAAAATTTTCAATTTTGGATTTATTAAAAAGAACACCAATTTACAAATATATATTATATGAAATGATATGCAATACACATTTTTTGAGTGACATAAAACTAAAATAATTTTAATCTATCATGAATACAAATAAGGATACTAAAAATTTCATCGCCTTTGATAAATATGACCTACTCTAAGCATATCATAAATCAAGATCTTCCACTATTCATTCAAGTCCACACACATGAAAATTAAATTGTGCATTGATTGACAATGGTTCAAGGATGATTTTTTTTTTTTTTTTTACAAAAATTAGGACTCATTAAATTTAAATGACATTAAAATATTAGAACATAATATCAAGTTATTTGATAATACTCATCAAATTCTTAGAAATATGATAGTGGATCCACTAGTAGGTCGTAAGATGGTGACTACTAGTTTTCAATCATAATTTATGAGTTACACTATAAATTAATTTTGGGCAAACCTTAATTTCATGTGATGGAGGTTTTACCTTATATATTATATAAATTCATCAAATTTATATATGATAAACATGAGCACACAATTCTAATAGATGATACACGTTTCAATTATTGTAAAATAATACAATCATAATTTGTCAATATTTTTATTATAACACTTGTACAACCCATACCAATTGATATAATGCATAAATATGAGGTGGGTGATTCAATTATATATCTTGAAAAATTAACAAACATAAACATAAAAAAATATACACAAAAAGCATTGCCAATTATCATAGAATAAGAGGAGAAAATCTAATATCTCCCTCTTTTGATTAATTTTGAAGATCCTAATTGCAAAGTTATATATTGACATGATAATGATGATGGTATGCAAGTTACAATAGATGAAATGTCACATAATTTAAAGTTTAATCCTATCGACCGATATGAGTATGTATCTCATACTCTATTCACACATATGGGGTTTGTAACATATCTAGATGATTCATATATAATACAGAAAGAAAAATCAGAAATTACAATGAAGACACAACCCTCCAAGGAGAAATAAAATGAATTATTTAAAAATAATAAACATAATCATAGAACAAATACTTGTTTCAATGTTAGTTCACAACAAAAATAAGAGAAAAATTGATATTTATGTCTAAGGGTTACATCACTTGAAGACATGATTGCACATACTTACAAACCTTAGCATTTTATGATTAATGTTGCACCTTCTAAGGAAAAAATGCAAGCAAAAAAAAACTATTAGCTCCAAAAGAAATAGTTATAAAGTAAATAATTAGAAATAGACAAGTTATCAAAATAACATATTAAAAAGAAGTGATAACAAAACGAAAAATTAGAAAAATAAAGGTTTTAAAGGTAAAAAAAAATTAATAAATGTTACATAAATAAAACATACAAAGGGAATAGATTGAAAAGGAGAAGTTGCTAAAATAACATGCAGTAAAAGATAAATTAAAAAGACATACTCAAGATAATAAATAAAACATATTCAATAAAGGGGTTCTCATAAATAATAAATTAAAAAGTAACATACAAATAAGGCTAATGTGGTTCCAAAGGAGGTAACTAAAAAACATTATTCATACCTAGAGCCTTTGACTCTTAATATTCACACTAATGGCAATAAATGTACCATATTTAAGATTTCATCTTTTAATGAAGTAAATATATGTACCATGACACTTATACAATATCTTGGGTATGACAAACAACATTTGGGTAATATTTTTGGGTGAGTTTCTAGTAACACTTGGGCTAAAAACATGTTATTTTATATTTCACATTGACCCTACCTTAAATTAATGCAATGGAAAACTATGAAAACCATGGATGAAAGAAATAGGAAAATAATGGTAAAGATCATGACTATGTTACATTTGAGCATGAAGATATTAGATAAAATTTCAAAATAGGATGAATTTGGAGAGCAAGAACAAACGAAGGAAAATATTTATTTAGATAACATTTCAAAAAATAAATCTAATATAATAAAAATAGAGTTACATGATACAACACATTTGGAAAATAGAAAATAAATCAAAAATATTAATACCACAGTATAGTGATGTTAGTTTTACATATACAAATGAAAACAATGATAAGAGTGGCATACCAAAATTTTATAACCAATAATATCATCATAAAATGACTCTATGAAGGATTGGTATGATACTTTTGATGAAACATGAACCAAAAATCATAATCCTATCTTAATTGGTGGTTTAACATATGTTATATAGGAATTCCATGGGAACATCATGTTGATCAAGTCACTGTTTAAGATTTGAAACCCTCCACTATACATAGATTCCTCATGTATGTTAAATTACTTGTCCACTTGATTATCTTATATTGAAACACTTTTTTATATGATATCACACAAACCTTTCTTATAGAATTTGGATTTGATTTACTTGGTTCTTGTCTCTTGATTGTTTATCTTGATCTAGACAAATATGACACTCATCCTATGATGACTTTAGTGCACATCATTTATATCAAGACAATTTAACTTCCATTGAAAATAAATGATCATGTACATATACATATCACATTAGAACAAATTGATTTTTTCCCACTAGGGACATATATATTCTTATCTCTACATATGACATTGAGATGATTTTTTATGACTCATATATATAGTGGGGGCATGTAATTGGCATTCACTTTCTCCACATATTTATGCTAATACATCTATTACACACTATTTATTAACACATGTAATAGATTGATTGCATACCACCCCATTATTATATTTTCAAATACTTGAAACTTTCCCCTGTATATATATTATTTATATCTAATTTTTGTTTTTCCTAAGTGTGAAAAGAAGAAACTAGTTAAGAAGGGTGTGTAGAAGAATACCTATTTAATGTGCATGTGTTGAATCCATAATTTGCGAGAACTCATTTTTGGCTAGGGAAAAATGACCTAAAATTATAAATCACTTCCACAAACTTGTTGGTTATAAAAGTAGTTGGGTGGATTGCCTAGCATGAGCTAGATGTTAGAAGCAAAAGCTTTCTAAGAGGTTGTCAATCCACCTTATTTAAACACTTAAGCTAGTAAATGAAAATGGAAATATTTGAATAAAATGAAAAAAAACTAAAAATAAGAACAAAAAATAATAGTAAATTAATTAATAAAACTAAATGCTTTACTTAGATGCTAAAATAAAGTAATTAGTTTAAATAATGCTAATGCTGTAAATTGGCTTAAACAAAGTTGTGGTTTTGGTTTGGATTGGTTTGATAAAGTTCCAAATAATGATTTGGTTAGGGTTGGTAAATTTTTTTAATAGTTAATGGAAATGTGTTCAAGAACACAAGAGGGATAAATGATAAGAAAGATGGCCAAGAATTCAAAGGGGGAGATGGTCAAAATGAGGTCAAGAAGGCAAAGGGATAGATGGTCAAAATGAGGCCAAGAAGGCAAAGGGGTAAAGGGTGATCAAGAGGGTAAAGGGATATGGGTAAGAGAATAAAATGACAAGAGGGTGATGAAGGAATAAATTGAAAGAATAAGGCCAAAGGTAAAGGAATAAAAAAATTAAGATAACTAAACAACAAGATTACCTCAATGCTTGAATATGTTTTTTGATGAAGATTGGCTTGTTGAAGATATTTGATGATTTTGATAGAGTTTCATTGCTTTGTGATCTTTTCTTCCAAGATTTGGATGACTTCAAAAATTATACCCTCCTCCAAATACTTGAAACAAGATGTTAATGACCAAAGACTAACTTTCCACTTAACCCTGGGTCAAGGAGAGTGGGTATTTATAACATTGGTTGTGAAGAATCATGCCAAAAGAGGAATATTATAAGTATGGTGCCATTTTACATGTGGGTGCATGGATTAGTAAAAAATTATGTTTTTGGGATTCCCACCTTGATCATAAGTCCCCCATTTGGGTTGGTGTGTCTCCCACCTTGCACATGAATCCAATTTTGAATGGGAATCATGCACATGAGTTTAAATGAGACCAAAGACTTTTCACCACCCCTTCTTGTCTTAATACAAGAACTTAAGGAGATGGCTCACTAAATGTGGCACCATTTTC